>OY757928.1:21695808-21740808 GCA_963585895.1 Sepioteuthis lessoniana | reverse complement strand
AATCTGTATAGAGTCGTATTAATGATGTACGTTTTGTTTATGAAGCGGAGTTAGCACGATGATAATTGAAAAACGCAAACATAAATGGATGAAATATCTCAAGAACTTAGCTCCAATGGCTTTTCTATCAAAACAACACTTGACAATTTGATGAATTCATTTGGACTGACATACCATCAACTAAATTAAAAAACACCTGACCAAAGCAATAACAGTTAATTTGAAACACACTTCCTATGCTTAAATATATATCTACTCATTTGAAGGTGAGGTATTAGGTGTCTAGGAAAGCAGATATCATATTAAGTTCAATTAAATTAAATCTTATTCAACCAATGGATGTATTACGTAATCAGTTCAATTTTCTTCGATTCTTTTACAGTTTACCAATTATTTTAAAACTTTTTAATGAAATTTCAAAAGCCTTTTTACAAAATTTCAAACACTGGTTGATAGAATTTCAAAAAACTTTTAAATAGAATTTCTTAAACTATTTGATCTAAGTTTTTTTTAAATTATGAAATTTCAAAAACATTTTTAGAAAATGTCAAAATTATATCTACTCATAATAGATATAACTTTTTATAAACTTTCAAAATCTGTTTTACAAAATTTCAAGAACATTTTTACAAAATTTCAAAAACCGTTTTACAAAATCTCAAACACTATAAATATGTATATATATATATGCCGTTATCGACCAAAAATATCTACCTTTTCTCCATATATATATATATATATATATATATATATATATATATATATGACGGAAAGTTTATATTTTTGGCAGTAGAAAAAGGATTTCGGTCAAAAGACAAAAAGCAGAAAGTGAAAGCCCTATTCATATTACTTTTATACGCTTTTACCTATTTCCTCTTTTGCTAAACTTTAGAAAAATATTTTCTCAGTTGAAAAAGTTCTATCAATAAAAAAGGACGAAAATCAGAAGTTAATCCGTTGTCTCTGTTTCAGTATATCCACTTTTCCATTCATTTCACATCCCACACACACACACACACAAATATATATATATATATATATATATATATATATATATATATATATATGTATATATTGTTATTTTTGTTTTGTTAAGTATTCATAATGTTTTTTACTGAGCATATGCTTTAGAATTCGGTGACTGAATCATTGATTGAAAATCAAAGAAAGATAAAGAAAGATAAATACATGGACCTTGCCAGAGAACTAAATCACATGGAAACATGATGACGATGATAGTAATTGTAGTTGTTGCATGAGGAAAGGTCCTGAAAGAATTGAAAATGGGACTGGTAAAACTGGAAACCAGGGGAAGAATCAAGGCTATCCAGACTACAGCCTCGTTTAGATCACCCAGAATACCGAGAAGATTCCTAATGATCTGAAGAGATTTGCTCTCACTGAGACAACAGTTAAAGTCCACCAGCTGACCATGGTGTAAAAAACTCGCACAGAATGCAATACTAATGATATCCATATGCATTGTAGAAGTAGATATTTGTTTTTTTTTTTTAGAAATGTATATTATCTCAAATAAAAACTTATCTAAAAATATATTATTTTAAGATGCTATGTGTATGTCAGCGAATTGTAATTTTTTTTAATTAGAAAAAGCTTCATGGACATTTTAATATATATATATATATATATATATATATATATATATATATATATATATATATATATATATATATATATATATATATTTATTTATTTCGTTATAGGAACCAAAAATTGTCACAATCTTATAATTCATTGCGATCCAAGTTTCGACCACTTCTCTGCAAATACGTCAGCTATGTAATAAAATTATTCTTTCGTCATAAACTTACATTTTATATCCTTGTTGGCAGCTAATTAGGTCCGCAGTTTTCGTGACTTTTGTCTATTGTCAAATGAATTGGCTTACTCTTTCAAAGTTGCCTTTTTCTTTTCATTTTAACATTGGTATGTAGCTTCAAGTTACACAAAGGCAAACTTAGAAGTGATATTAGCTGATATTGATGACGTTTTTATATGTTTACTTGAAAGAACTGTTTATTGAAATAACTTATTTATCCAGACAATGTCCTGTGGCAATAATTTCTGTTATACTTGTTCTCTGAATTTCTTTCTGCTCAGCCTGAAGGGAACTTAACTAAACATGACGTAAAACAGCTTCAAAGAGGTTCTTTTTTTTCTGTGAAACCCAATCGATACATTCTCATGGTAAAAAGATATCTGATAGAAAATTAGACGAACATCTTATTGCTACATCAATCCTTTCTTTTCCCAACCTACAAAATCAGCGTTAAAAACATTCATTGTGGCTCAACCTCAAACTGCGCGGTCCAGTAGCAGTGAAAAGTATATAAACACATTTTTTTTCAGTTACTCTGAGAGTATTGCGCAAGGTGTAGTGATAGATATTAAAACACAGTAGAGGATGTGAATAGGTATAAGTAAAGTTAGCGACCATAGTTGAGGGTGGCCCGAAGTTTCCCTTTACGATAGCTACTACACAAAGGTGTAAGGGAGGGCGCTACTCCTTTCCCTGGATTGCTCCACTTTACCCTTGATACTCACCTTATAATGCTGAGTGTTAAGCGAGGAGGCATCAAGTACAATTTTTTGAGTCTTTGGTATGACTCGACCTGGGACTAAGTCCAGGTCTCCTGGGCCATTGGCGAACACGCTGACCATTATATCAATGTCCGAATACGTATAAAATCAGCATTTAAACTCTGGCATTTACAGAGCCCTGTTGGTGGGCCTTAAGATACTACTGACTTTATCCCTTATATTTAGATTCGATGGTTAAAACAGGATTCATTTTTTGCCTCTACCTTAGAGCTCATCTCCAACATATAAAAACATTGCTTCATATTCTTCCTTCAAGAATTTCATAAATTTCAACAACATAGATCCATAAAAAAGCCACTGAATGAACATCAAAACATCAAAATTTAAAAGAATTCTAATTTTGGGAAAAACACAACCTATCGACGTGGTTTAGAATACGCTGAGTTTATCCCCTGCAGAGTGGTGAGACTCCCTAAAAATAATGTCCTAGATATGACACTGCATTTATCTGTGGCGAGGCTAGAATTCTGTAGTTCTTAACAGTATTCCCAGGTCAACGCTGAGCCGCAAAGGTAGTAACTCTGGTGTTTCAATTTATGAATCAAAATTACCTGATTTAAAATCTTTGGTATTCAGGAAAAATACATTCCGGCTCGGAGTGGTCGCACCTGAGCGGATCCTACCAATGGGTCAAATAGAACTGCTTCACATTTAAAATGTATGCAAAGAAAAGACATGCTAAATTGAATTGTTAGAAATAGAACTGATTTTCATTTAACTGCGTGTAAACAAAGGACTGATGTTTAATTGAAGTGATGGTGATTCATGGAAATACTTAGAACCATTCAAATTTGTAGACTTATGTTAAACTGAAATGTTAGAAATAGAACTGTTTGATCCTTTAAAGTGAGTTTACAAATTTATTTTACACACCACATATTTATTATGTATGTAAAAACAGGATTTGAAGAAATAGCAAGAGGAAAAAAAGTACGTATAAAAAAGAGATTCTTATCAAACATCCATCACTTATTCAATAACACCTTTCAATAACCAACAATGGCTTGTATGCCATAAAAAACAAATCTAGCCAATCAATAGGAAATACTATAGGCGAAACTTTAAAATTAATTGTATTAGGAAGAGTTACTTAAAGCTCTAATCGGTTTACTGAGGATTAATTTTATTAGTTACTTGAAACCATACAATCATGCAAACTAATGACAATAAATATCAATGATTAATGGAAGATATATAATTCAAACTACTTGACACGGTCCATCTATGTGTGAATCATCCGTACGCATTTGATAGGAATATTTCATAGCATAAAACTGTATTTTTTTTGTATAAAGAAACGTCATGGGAAGCTATAATTATGTACCAAAGAATTAATTAGATTAGCTACGAGTAGATATTAGTGTAAACTGGGCAACTTAATGGCAACTGGCGTAGGAGAAAGAAAACTATGAATTCAAATGCAGATACAAATCCCATAAGAGAATCCAAAATCTTAATCTACCTTATGAGAATGACGTTTAATAGAAGAGAAAAGTGAAACAGAAGAGAAACAATGCTCTTTATTTAAAAATGAAATTAAAAATTAGAGCAGCAAGGATATACTTCCTGAAAAAGTTCTCTTCTCTCTCAACCCCCCACCAAATAAAACAGTATTATACAAAATTTAAAAAAAAAAAAAAGAAATTAGTAAAATAAAGTCAAAGCAATAAACTACAATATGATATATAGGCTGATAAATATTACTTTCAACAATTAAGGATGGGAATATCCACGTGATGTGGTGGCACAAATTGCTAGTCTGTGACGTCGTTGTATGCGCGTTTGAACTCCAGTCACTCCATTATGTTTATTTTCGAACTGCTATCAATGGGAAAAGGTGTGATATCTTTCATTCGTTTCGCTATGAGTTAAATATTTCTACACAGTTCTACAAGGACTCGTTTAGCATGAAATAACACAGGTTCCTATTCCATTAAATAGATACAAAACTTATAATTTCAGGCTAACCAAAAAATTTTAATGTCATCACGAAAGATAGAATGTTAGATATTTACATAGAAAGAATAGAGCACCCGATAACAATCCTACAGACTCCCGGGAGCTATATAATCTAGAGAGATGGCTATTGCAGCAGGAAGGGTACCTATGAAAAAAATATAAAAAACTCTTGAGGAATTTGAATCAGAAAAAAACAACTCCCTCAAATGACACTATCCATGACTCCCCTATTAGTCTACTTAAAATTTAATAAAGAATTGCGGTGTTGCCATACGTAATCGTCTCCCACTGGATCAGTTCACGGTAAGATAAGACTGATTTTCACTAGTGCTAGATTCTCCTTTATTTCTTGAAACGTATTGACGTTGAGCTGAAATTTTGATTGTTCAACTATCACAAGTGCGCACTGATTTCAAATTAGCTGTTGGCTATTAACCTGGGAAAGCGGTTTAAGAGTCGACATAATCGTCAAATTAAGGAATATATCTAATCTTACGTGTATATGTACACATCTCTATAGAAATAAACAGCTTATTAAAATAAACGTTATTTCCAGACACTCCTCCATTCAAAGTAACAAACTTTATAATAAAAGATTGACAAAGTAATTTCTATACTTAAGCTTTATTCAATACTATTAAACTGTTTACTTTATTTAAGGTGAAGATTTGTTCGTAACCAAGCTCTGCTGCAGTAAAATTATGTAAGCCAAAATATAAAAATATGGCAATCCAAATATAAGTGCATTTTTTTATATTCATGTGTGTGTGTATATGCAAGTGAAAACGAGTCTGCATATTTATCTATGACGAGTTTCTATAGGAGTAACGTTCTAATATTTTCACAGTTGCATTCGTGTAAGAGCTTTCAATTCAGAGTCGTGCTTCTCCTAAATAGGTTGCTATACTGAGTTTGAAGAGACCAGTCTGCATTGCTATTTACCCATAGCAGGAGGAAGAACTGATTCATTCATTTCCCTAGGCATTCGCGCTATGTCAAATGTAAAACCCAAGTCCTGTATTTGAACTTAGGTTATCGTGTCCATTTTCTACGACAATAGCCATTAATCCATTAATCAAATGGTTTGATGGTTGATAGCATATCAATCATTGTTGGTTATATAATACCAAGCCCTATATATATGGAAGTAATCAAGGAAATATATCTTACAGAATGAAGAAACGTAGAAAAACCGAATACTCCTAATATGATAGATTTGTCATGAAAGGTAATGTTGAACGTTTCGGTCATAATAACCTTCTCTAGGTCTATATATTCATGAAAAGTGTTATGGATGTTTGTTATGAAACTTTTTTATACGTACTTTTTTTCTTCAAACATACATCGCTATTTGAACAAAACTTTTCATAAATTTAAAGTCCTGAAGGAGGTTATTATAACCAAAAAAACTCAGCGTCATCTTTCATAATAAATTCATCATATTTAGATTATATTTCTACTCTTCTTTATATAAATATAAATATAAATATGTGTACCATAGTACCAACGTTTTGTGCTGTAAAGAAAGAAGTCCACAGAAAAAGAAATACTCAAATTCGAAGGTATCCTCACATAGTTGCTGAATGTATGTTCATGCTGGTCGTCCTGCTTTTGCACGTCCATAAAAGTACATCACTTAAGGGAGGTGCCCGTGGTGTAATGGTTATCGTCGTAGGAAATGAACACGGCGACACGAGTTCAAATCCTGGACGAGACTGATTGCATTTCACATAGCACTAATACCCTTGGGAAAGGTATGAATCCAATTATTCTCCCTCCAGCTATGGGTAAATAGTAGGACAGACTAGGTTCTTTAGCCTTGGTGAGGCAACTAGTCTAGGAGAAGGAAAACTCTGAATTCAAACCTGCTAAACTCCGCTTAAAAAATGACCTTGTGTCATATCTTGCCCGAGCGGAGGGGTTGGTAAATATGATAAGAGTACATCACTTATGAGTTCGTCCTTGCAGGACACAGCTGGAGAACTGTGTACTCACTTAAATCGTTTCAATAATTGCTATTCAACACAAATAATTATATTCAACGATATTAATTCTTGTGCACTCCGTTGAATGATTCCAAGTATTTCTATGTTTGTCAAATTTTGATAGTTTTCGTGATGGGAGGCAGGTGGTCGTACAGCTGCTGCTTTGTGTGGTGCTCTCGCCAGGACTTGTTCAATATTGCTCGCAGCATTCTTGTGTAACTGCCGTCAAGCTTTTTCTCCATCCGTTTCGTGCATAACGCGAGACGCTGCAGAAGAAGTAGGAACGATTTCATAAGTGATGTACTCCAGTGGACCCCTGCTCATGGACGAGTAAAGGCAAGACGTCCAGCTAGAACCTAAATACTGCAGTTCTGTGCCGATACAGGATTTAGCTCGGAAGATCAGCCAAAAGCAATGGACGATAGGGAGGCGTGGCGAAAGAGGGTCATGAATATCCATGCTGATAGTGCGAGATGATGATGATGATGATGATGATGATGATTGCTACATTATACCAATACTTTTTCCTGCATACAGTTAAATGGTTTCAACTTTTCTTCTCTAACTCGAATAATTCTATTTAGTATTTATCATTTGTTTGCACACAGTAAAATTGTTTTAAGTATTTCTATCTAACTATAATTGTTTTGTTTTTGTTTTTGTTTTTTTGCACACAGTTAAATGGTTTCCAGTATCACTCATAATACTGACAATTTAACATTAGTTATTTATTTACGCATAATTAAATGGCAAAACAGATCTAGTTGAGGCGCAAACTCCGCGTCAGAGGGGACCTGGGGTTAAAAACAATGAATAGATATGCTGTATTTTTCTGAGCTCCAGGACTGGATTCTCACGATCAGATGCAGTTTAGTGTTATACCTAGGGCATTACTTTTATTTGATCCCTAGATGAGACCCAAAGCAGTTTCTACCACTCCGGGTCAGAATGGTTCTTGGATTAATGGCAATGGGCGCTTACTCCAAATTTTCCCAGAGGTGTAGTACTGGAGCCTCACAATCAGATCCACTTTGAATACACGTTGCAGGAGGTTTACCTTTCTGCAGACATACAGTAGGCGTATTCTACAGTCCCAACCGACTGGTCTTCAAGCAAACGGGGTCATACCAGACGGTATTTGAACAGGCAAATATTGTTTCAGAAAAAAGTGGTGAGATTTCCTTAATTTGCTGTATTGTTTTAATAATCAGTTTTGCCTCTAACCTCATTTTTTTATGAAATTATTCTTATATTGAAACTAATTATTCGCTATATGATTGAACTGAATAAAAATAGCGATGATTTAATCATAAAGATACAATTTCTTTGGAAAATGAAATTGTGAAGTCGTTATTTACTAAGGTTTGCTTAGTTTCGTCTAAGGCCAGAAAGAGTGGAGCAAAAAGTAAGAATCAAACCCATGAATCAATCATACATCGTCTGTCATGACCACCTCCCATCAATCGGGAAATGGTGCACGGCTGTGTGACAAAAAAAGGAGTCAATCACTGGAACTCAAATCTTTTAAAGGGCCAGTCATTTACTTAAGTTCAGAAGACAATTACATATATATTTACCTAACACCTCCACATGAGTAGATATTCTTAGTGGAATTTAACAGATTTTAATTCAGCGATTTCTCCACATTAAGATTAATGAGCCCAGAGGCGTAAAGTGTTAAATTTCGGATTTAGTAAAATCTTAACTCTACCGCAGTGGCTTGGGCTACGATGATCAGTTCCATCAACGACTCAAAAATACCAGTTGATAACAGTTAAACAGGGATTATCTGCACTGTATGTTTCTGTGACCACGTGTCAGACCTTTTCCTGGGGCTAAGTTGTCGTCTCTTCACCCCGTCTTTGTCTCTTCGGGCTTTCGGGTAAACGAGGCAACTGAACGATTCCCGATTAAATGTTCTTTACAAAAATAACAAAAACCGTAATTTCCATTATGTAAAAAGGCTGTAAGTATAGGAATAAATAACAAGGATCAAATTCACTTCTCAATAATAAAGTTCAATAAGAAAGCCACGCTAATCATTGGCACATACAAGGTTGGCGTGGCTAAAAATACTCTCTGTATTTCTTGCTGGCTAATACCCACCTTAGAAAGAAGTCTGGCTGTGACATTAAATTGCATCTGATGTTCCAGTTCTGAAAATGAAAATTGCGTTTTTTCTCACAGATCTACACTTACTTGGAGTGGTTTTACCGTTTAGATTCCCATCTATGATTAGATCTGATAAAATCTCTTTTAATCGGTAACTGTACACAATAATTAAACAGGAACTTTCAATGAACACGATTCACTTACATTTCGTCTGCAATGAACTCAAGACAAGTTGGCATGTCGATAAAATTCATCAATCAATTTAACACAGTGCGGAAGTAGCAGTTATGAAATTGGTTAAAGGATGATACTCGAGCAAAACGCTTTTTTGTTAAAGTTAAACAAAGTAGTTTATTTTTACCTAATAAAACGAATAAATCCGGTTCTTTTGTTTCTTTTATTTCAATCTGAGTGTGGTGTAGCATTTGTGGTTGTGTTTGTGTGTCTGTGTGTGCATGAAAAAGAGGACAGAAAAAGACAATGTGGATGAGTGCTTGAGAGCGTGTTAGAGAAAGATAGAGATTGGTAAATAAATAGATGCAATCATATATATATATATATATATATATATATATATATATATATATATGTGTGTGTGTGTGTGTGTGTGTGTGTGTGTGTGTGTGTGTGTGTGTGTGTGTGTGTGTGTGTTGTTCTCCATCTGGTTACCTATTCGATATTTTCATTCGCTTTTTGGCTTTTTTCTTAGTCAGAAATGCTTCAGTATTTGTCAAGTCCAGGTGTTGAAATATCTCTCAGCAGTTTGCTTGAGCGTAAACCTGTTATTTCTTTTTCTTTTTCTACATTGTTGCCCACAGCCGAACTGGAGAAACTAAAACAGGACTGACATTTATAGTATGGCGGAATAATGCATTTTACAAGCACGTGAATGTGGTATCCATTTTGACATTCACGAAATTATCACTTCAAATTTTAACTTTTTTCTCACTAATCAATAAAGAATGATTCACTTTCAAAAATAAAAAAAATAATATCATATCCCTATCGTAAGGAGTGGTACCTATTATGAGACATACTGTTCACGTTTTTGAAAATAAATGGGGACTTCTTAAGCATAAACTTGGATTTGATTGGCGGATTGGTTGGCTGGTTGATGTCTAATACCATAACAACCCACGCAGGTTATTTCATGTAAAATCTTATATATATATATATATATATATATATATATATATATATATATATATAGAGAGAGAGAGAGAGAGAGAAAGAAATAGAGGGAAAATGGAGGAACAAATAATTAAAAAGTGATGAACATATTACGAAGGGCAGTCAACGTTAAAACTTTCGCTTTTAATAAACCTTAATCGGAACTTTTGCAAGGCTGAAACAAATATCGATATAACGACGATGAATATTTTTGGACTTTTTAAAAACTTATCAAATGTTATTAAACATCAATCATTATTCTATGAACATTTGTTTCATCATCTTAAAATTTTAATGCTAACCCTTCTTCGTAATAAATTAATCACTTTTGGATCATTTTGTTTTTCTATTTTCTCCATATATATATATATATATATATATATATATATATATATATATATATATATATATATGTGGGGGGGTGCTATGGAATTTGTATCACAAAGGGGCATTGTAAGTCTCCACGAGAGGGTAGTTGGGGTTAAACCAATATATATATATATATATATATATATATATATATATATATATTATATATATATATAATTATTTTCGGAGAAACAATCTCTTAAAGGATATTTAAATTGATATAAAACGTTGTTTTTTTGGGAAGGAGAGGAATTATTTTTAATGACTATGTTGGAGGTTTTAAATTTGTAATAATATATAATTAGTTCTATTTTTTTTATTATGATCAGTGGGGAGTATATTACTATGAATCAATGTTTTTAGTATTTTTTCATCTGATTTATAATTGTAGAGCATTTGGTTACGGTAAAAAGGTTTGATATATGTTTGCTGACTGGATGGATTAGTACAGTGTATATTTTGTTGGTTAACATTTTTAATCATACGTTTAATTTGTTCATCAACAATATAGTTAGGAAACCCATTATTGATGAGAGCCTATTTTATGTTTTTTTATCTCTTCATAAAATATTGTTTTGGAGGAGGAGATCAGCAGAGCATTTAAAAAACATTCATGCCCAACAACAGAATTACGGAAAATTCTCACCGAAAAGACAACAATATTAGAACATCAAAATAACAAACAAAAACTACAGATTCTCGAAGCACGACATATTAGAAACATGCAACCCAAACTTAACAGAATGAATTTTTAAACAAGTGGTCATGTACTTAAATGTCTTTAGCTACGGACACTATTTATAGAACAATTTAAAAATAAAACGTCCCCACTGTAACGTCCCAGACGCTCTTCTTCTTACAAAGCAGTAATATACATACAAAAGTTATCTCACTTTTGTAATATA
This sequence comes from Sepioteuthis lessoniana, assembly GCA_963585895.1. Lineage (NCBI taxonomy): Eukaryota > Metazoa > Mollusca > Cephalopoda > Myopsida > Loliginidae > Sepioteuthis > Sepioteuthis lessoniana. The sequence continues at coordinate 21,729,686 of OY757928.1, read as the reverse complement.
TCTTCTCCTGATAATGGCCCGAAGTCGGGCAGAAAGTACTTGGGAATACAAAATGATGGAAGATGTATCAACCAATTCCCACCGAATACTATAAGATAAATACGGCAATATGAAAGGATCAACAAGAAAATATGTTGACAGAAAATGTCACTTATATTCAACAAAATTTGTATTAATGAAGAAAAGCTGCCAATATATATTTATATATATATATATATAATAAAAATAAGCGGAAAATTGATTAATTAGAAACTTACCAAGTGTTTAGTAGTGATATTTCATTCTTTATTCAAAGAAAATATCCCTATTAAACCCTATGTAAGTGTCTAATTTATCCATTTTCCACTTATTTTTGTCATCTGGTCAAATCGACCAAAATCTACCATTTCAGCAAATATATATATTTATATATATATATATTATATATATATATATATATATATATATATATATATAATATATATATGTATGTATATATATAAGTATGTTGGTGACCGGAAGGCTCCTTTTTCAATAGTTGTTTCACCGAGGTGGAAGGCTGCTACTATTTTGCCTGGATTGGTCCACTTTACTTTTGATACGTACCTTATAATGCTGAGTGTATTATAAAAATGAAAAAATAAAATAAATTTGAATGACGTTGTCAATGATGAATACAAAATGCAAAGGTTATATATATAAGAGATATTAAACATTCAGCGATATTTTTGTACGAATTAGTTTAATGCATATGTATAACGTGACCGAAATATTACAAGACATTGTAAATTTTTATTTTGATTTATAGTATCGTTATAGTTGGTGCGCAGATACGTTGTTCCAAGCTTCACTACATTTGATTTTAAAATCGCAAAGTTAAACGTACAACACAGTCTAATGTGAGAACTTTTCTATTACGAATTTAACCAGGGCCATAATGCTGCAGAATCAAATGAGAAATTTTCTTGAATGAAATTTAAAGGCGCAGTTGATTTTTGTAGAATATCCAGATAGTGCAAGGAAATTCGCTTGTGTTACTAGAACACATACGACCAAGCAGGTAAGCGTAAATCCATGGATTTTGTGGCCTTGCTCTCAGCTGTAAAAGCAAATTCAGTGATTAGCACAGGACGAATATCAGACGAGCTTGGAATCTCAATGTACAAATACTGGATGTACCCCAGACGACCTGCTAGGTGCGATGGCCAATAGAATGGGGGTGGCGATTGTAAGAGAGATGTGAATATCGACTAGATGATGATGGAAATTCAGACTAACATAAACAAATTTTTAAATATACGCAGTTGTATATATACAAAAAAGTTAATCTCCGTACATACATATCTATACAGAGAACTTACATAGATTCCTATATGCAGAAAACTACAAACATACATACCTTTCATGACCTCAGCAAATAGTATCTGGAGATGTCAAAATAAATGAATCACGTTCCCAAATATTTCAAAATATTCAACTAATTTTAATATATATATACCTCTCTGAAACTAGTAGACACATTAACATACCTAGGAAGTAGCGTCTCATCAACCAAAAAAGACATCGACACGCGACTAACGAAAGCATGGACAGCTATCGATAGTCTCTCGATCATATGGACATCAGAAATGACCGATAAAATGAAACGCAGTTTCTTCCAGGCAGCGGTCGTATCGATACTGCTATATGGATGCACTACTTGGACGCTAACTAAACGGCTGAAGAAGCTAGATGGCAATTACACAAGAATGTTGAGAGCAATATTGAACAAGTCCTGGCGGCAACACCCCACAAGACACCAGCTGTACAGCCACTTGCCTCTAATCACGAAAACTATACAAGTTAGACGACCCAGACACGCAGGGCACTGCTGGAGAAGAAAAGAAGAGCTCATCAGTGATGTACTCTTATGGACCCCAGCATATGGCCAAGCAAAAGCAGGACGACCAGTTTGAACATACATACAGCAGCTATGTGAGGATAAGAGATGTAGCCTGAAGACCTGCCAAAAGCGATGAATGATCGGGAGAAGTGGCGAGAGAGGGTCAGGGATATCCGTGGTAGTAGCACGACATGATGATGATGATGATGACATATATATATATATATATATATAAATTGGACGGATACTTTGTCTTAACCTATTTTATTTTCGAATATTTATAGGCGTCGTTTGATTTCTGGATGGAATGAATTCAGAAAGGTGCCGTATTTTTCTCGTATACTTTCGGTCCCAACTGTTACCATCATCGGGGGAATGGGTGATGAAATGTCAAGCACAATGATGAGACCAGAACGAATCAAAAACACAATGGGCATAATCAAATCACGCATGCTTAAGAAAAAAATGCTATATAATATATATATATATATATATATATATATATATATATATATATATATATTAGAATTGTTGGGACATTTTGAATGTATGCCCTATCTTAAAACAATTTTTTTAAGAAACGTGTATACTGCCATATCTTTGGGCAAATAACCTCGGAGAAATGAAAGCAAGCAACAGAATCCTAGATAAAAAAAAAAAAATTCATAAGACGCCTATAATAAAATCCTGTAAATTTTACAGACCGTATAATAGATGCCAGCAGGGCAATCAATAAAAGAAAAAAAGAAAAAAAAAAAGCATTAAACCAACTGCTTTGCTTCCTAACTAAAATGGATTCTAAATTTACCGGGAATCAAAGTTCAGTAGCAAAAATTCTATTTACTTACTGGACTAGACACTCAGGCATAAAACATTACATTGGAAAGCCAGTCATTTTACTTATACTTAAAAACTATTTACTTATTATAAAGTTTGTGGATTACAGAAAACGAATACTTGTAGAACATTTCCGGTAAAACGGTCAGGATTTTAACATAGTTGCGATGTTTACCACAACAGAAATATACATATATATATATTATATATATATATATAAAGAAAATGTATTCAACATTAATATGAAGAACCACACGAAAATAATGAGATTAAGGTCTTTGTTAATAGGTCCAAAATAGATTTAGAATTAAACATAATGAAATCATATATATATATGCAAGAAAATAGTTTTCATTCAACGAATAGATAAGACAGCAGTTAATTATGCGTTCCTTTTAGGTACTATGTCAACTTTTTAAAAAGCGTTTTAAAAACTTTCAAAGAAAAATGTTGAATTCACCTTTATCTATCAATCAATCTCTTTATCTATCTATCTATCTATCTATATCGGTGAGAGAAAAACGTGCACTTGTGAAAACTGCCCCCAAAAGCTATCGAAAAAAAACCAACAAACACAAATGTCCGAAAACTAAAAACGGCACAATATCAATTAGCAGGCATATATATAAAGGAACAGACAGAATACATTCAAAATCAGATAGATAAGATTAGAGACTAGGTGGAAGATAGACAGTCTAGGATAGCCTAGAAGTGAGTAGAAGAAAGAGCACAGCCAAAGCAAAACTGAAAGCTGCAAACCAACAAGAAAGAATAAATCTGTGGAAACAGCACTTCGAAACCTACAAGGAAACCCACCGAAAATAACACATAAACCAATCACCAGAATAATTAGTAAACAATTAGACATTAAACTAGGACCGTTCACACAAGAAGAACACGACTTGGTTCTCAGAAAAATTAAAAATAGGAAAGCTGCAGGACTGGATGAAATTCCCCCAGAAGTATGGAAGACCAGACAATTCGACAACATACTGCTCCAACACTGCAACGCAGTATATAATCAAAATCCGATAGATAGATGGATGAAGGGATGCATCCTCCCTTTCCCTAAAAAGGGGGACCTCGAATTAGCCGAAAACTACTGAGCCATAACACTTACATCCATAGCAGCCAAAATCTACAATGCCCTACTACGAAACCGCATAGAACCCAAAATCGACAACATACTTAGGAAAAACCAAAATGGCTTCCGAAGAAATAGATCCACGACCTTGCAAATATTAACCATCCATAGAATCCTTGAAGGTGTACGGGCAAAGAACCTACAAGCGACAGTAATATTTGCCGACTTTACCAAGGCCTTCGATTCCATTCACAGAGGAAAGATGGGACAAATCCTACTAGCATACGGCATACCTAAAGTAACCGTAGCAGCCATAACGATTCTCTATAGAAACACCAAAGTAAAAGTACGATCACCAGATGGAGACACAGAATACTTCGACATTGTAGCAGGAGTACTACAAGGGGACACACTAGCTCCATATCTCTTTCTCATTTTTCTATACTAGGTACTTAGAACGTCGATTGACAAAATCAGAGAGAACGGCTTGGAGTTGACAAAGAGAAGAAGCAGAAGGTACCCGCGAAAACAATTACTGACGCCGACTACGCCGATGACATAGCGATACTGGCAAATACACCCAACCAAGCCGAAAGACTACTGCATAGTTTAGAACGAGCAGCCGCAGTCATAGGCCTCTATGTCAATGCACACAAAACGGAATATATGTGCTATAATCAAACGGGTGACATCTGCACTCTAGACGGAACCCATCTTAAACTGGTAGACAAATTCATTTACATAGGAAGCAGCGTCGCATCAACCGAAAAGGACATCGACACGAGGGTAACGAAAGCATGGACAGCTATCAATATGCTATCGATTATATGGAAATTCGACCTAACCGATAAAATGAAGCGCAGTTTCTTCCAGGCAGCGGTCGCATTGATACTGCTATATGGCTGCACTACATGGGCTTTAACAAAACGGCTGGAGAAGAAGCTAGACGGCAATTACACAAGAATGCTGCGTGCAATCTTGAACAAGTCCTCAACAACACCCCACAAGACACCAACTGTACGGCCACCTGCCTCCTATCACGAAAACTTTTCAAGTTAGACGAAGCAGACATGCAGGACACTGCTGGAGAAGCAGGGACGAGCTCATAACTGATGTACTCTTATGGACCCACACATGGCCGTGCAAAAGCAGGACGACCAGCACGAACATACATTCAGCAACTATTTGAGGATACGGGATGTTGTCCAAAAGACCTGCCTGAGGCGATAAACGATAGGGGAAAGTGGTGAGAGAGGGTCAGGGATATCTGTGCTACCAGCATGACATGATGATGATGATTATATATATATATTTAAAAGGGAGCCTTCTGGTCGCTCTCGACTACGGTCGCCTTTATATATATATATATGTGTGTGTGCAGATGAGTATTTGTGTGTGTGTGTGTGTGTGTGTGTGTGTGTGTGTGTTTCCAAGCCTATAAGACACATGCATAGTTTACAAAGGTATTTAGGGTACTAGAGCTTACTGCAACCCCTTCACACTTGATGTTGATTTCAGGATTCAAAAGATAACCTATATATATATATATATATATATATATAAATATATATATAATATATATATATATATATATATATATATATATATATATATATATATATATATATATGTATATTTGCAATAGAGTTCTATTAATATAAAAATTAATCGGACATCAGAACACAACACAAACCGTCCGAATTTAATGGAAATTTTACTTACAGAATACTTCCATTGTTTCAAAGTCGATGCATTTCAAACTCTCTTTTAAATTGAGTCTGATCATCTGTTCAAAATGTCAATAAATGCCAATGTTAGAGGGACATTTGCAAATATCAAATAAGTGTAATAAACCTATGTCAGATGTAAAACTTACACGAGCGCTGATAGTATATTTTCTTATTAAAGGAAATGCAAAACCATTCACTATACCGGGGGGTCCCGGTGACCTTGTAATAACACGACTGACCGCTTCATCGTAGTAAACGCAGTCGAACTCTAATCACACTATTACGTTCACTGTTGGACTAACGAAAGAATGCTTTTCGCTTCATTTTTAGGTAAAATAACACTATTAGGATCTTAAAAGAATGACCTTGACATTAGAAAAAACAACAACAAAACAAAGTAGCTTTGTTTCGCTTAAAATATTACCCTTTTTCACATCCTGCTCATGAAGGAGGGGTTAGTTACCTCCATAACTATATATATATATATATATCTTTTTACTGAATTTCGTTTATTATAATTTTTTTTTCATTTATTGTTTGAGTCCAAGGAATAAAAAATTGTCATCTTTACGTAATTTTACCTGTATTTTACTTTACCCAACCTCATGAGGAAATAAAAATCCTTCGAAATTCATTGACTTGTATAAATAACCCAGGAGCAATATCTCATTTACTGAAATTGATGTCAGCGTATGCAAATGAAAAACATGGATGCCTATTGAGAATCTATCGAACAGTTTAAAATCAGATTTTTTATGAAAAAAAAAAAAACGGGGATTCTAGTCATGTTAGTACTATTGTAGTGTTGCACCATTTTGATTCTAGAGAAAAACGGTAAAATAAAATGCTAGAACTGAATTACACCAGGGATTTTAATCTTGAAAACAGCACCCAGCAAAATAGCAGTTGTACATCCACTTACCCCTCATCTTGCAAACCATACGAGTGAATCATTTTCTAGGAAAAAAGAATTAATATTGGCGATTTAGTCGAGGATTATTCTCCATTCCTTTGAATACTCCACTTTACCCTTGATCCGTAACTTATCATGCTAAGTGTTGAGAAAGGCGGCATCAGGTTCCATTTTTTTGGGGGGGAATGATTCGCCCTGGAATTGAACCCTGGACTCCCAGACAATTGGTGAATCCTTTACTCATTAGTCCAAAATACCCAATGTTTATTTGTATATTAGTAGATTACATATTTTATAATATTATATATTTTATTGCTGCATAATCTGGAGCAGGTAGTAAATGGCATTGGCCACCATGTGAATGCAGACAAAACTGATTACATGTGTTTTAACCGAAAACGAAACACCTCCTCACTAAATAGTGGAAATTAGGAGACAAGTTCACGTACCTAGGTAGTAGTGACTTATCTATAACAAGTGACATCAATATGCACCTAGTGAAGGTATGGACTGCGAACGATACGTTATGTGAAAAAATATAGCAGCAGTTGAGTCGATTCTACTGTATGGATGCGCTAAATATTGGCTGAAGAAACATATTGAGTAAAAGCTAGACGGGAAATGCACAAGAATGCTTCAATCTTTATTGAACTAATCCTGGAAGCAGCATCCCACGAAACAACAGTTGTATGGCCTTCTCCCTCCGATCTCTAAAACCATCCAAATAAGACAAACACGGCTTGCGAGATACTGCTGGAAAGGCAAGGGCGATCTCATAAGAGACGTTCTCCTATGGACCACTTCGCATGGACGTGCAAGTGTTAGCCAGTCAAGAAAAAATTACCTACAATAGCTCTGTACGGACACAGGATATAGTTTTGAAGATCAGCCGGGAGCAGTGGATGATAGGGATGGATGGCGAGAGAGAGTCAGGGAAATCTGAACTTGCTGTGCGTCTTGATCATGGTGATGATAATATTTTACTATACAGTATCACGTAGACCTCTCGGAGACTGCATTTCTGCAGAGGGTAGACCAACTCCAACACGTGTCCTTGATATGACACTAAACCATCAGATAGTTGGAACTTTGGGGAATATGGAATACTTCTTAATTGCTATTACTCCTAGGTCCTCTTTAACTCGGATTGGTACTACTTATCATGGTCCTATATAGGTGTTAAATTAGGGTGTTGGTTTATACGAAATTGAATTATTGGTAATTGATAGCAGTACTTGAAACGATTCATCTCTGTCAAATAGAATTATTAGAGTTGGATGGAATATCTGAGACAATTTTACTGTGTGCAAACAAATAAACTCGTTTAATAAGAACAGGATTTGCTATTTATAACTATCAAAATTTAACTTGTCATTAAACCAAATCCAAACTAAACTTTATAGAATCGGCTATAAAAAATCTGCCTTATAAAAACTAATTTTCTTATGAATCAAAGGTGTCTGTGTTTTATATATATCTAATAGAAAATTACAACGAAAACGGATATTATTAGACGTGCTAGACATGCTGGTGCCGTTTCTTCCTCATCTTCTAATATTGCAATTATAAAACATCTGTCTTTGAAAATTCATCACACTTCGTATTGCTTCTAGAAAAGGGTGATTAGTTCTCTCAAGCTGCAATGAAATCCATCTCATGTTCAATCTCTCTATGTTTCTGTCTTTCTCTCTCATTCACTGTCTTACTGTATCTCTTGTGCTCACCTTCTCCATTTCCCTCATTCTCTCTGTAAAAAATCATCTTTACAATATTTTGAATCCATTAAATTGCACTTTTCTCCATCATTATTTTCCTCTCTGTTTGCTCGTTGTCTATTTGTCTGCCAGCTGATTTCTTTCTTTCTTTCTTTCTTTCTTTTCAGTCTATGACATGAGAGTCGGCTTTTGATTCAGTACACATTTATCTATCTATCTATCTATTTTTGGAGGTGCCCGTGGTGTAGTCGTTATCGTCGTAGGAAATGGACACGGCGACGCGAGTTCAAATCCTGGACGAGACTGATTGCATTTCACATAGCACTAATACCTTTGGGAAAGGTATGAATCCAATTATTCTCCCTCCAGCTATGGGTAAATAGTAGGACAGACTAGGTTAGGAGAAAGAAAACTAGGAGAAAGAAAACTAGGAGAAATTGACCTTGTGTCATATCCTGCCCGAGCGGAGGGGTTGGTAAATAGTATCTATCTATCTATCTATCTATCTATCTATCCCCAGTCGGTTATGACTGTAGAATACACAAACTGCATCTCTGCAGAGGGGTAAGACCTAACGAGTGTCCTGGATATGACACTGATGGTGAGGTTCCAGAAATGCTGGAGCTTTGGGGAATGCGGACTATATCGTCATTGCCTTCGCTCCCAGGTTCACTCTGCCCTGGAGTTGTTGCACCTGATAAAGCCCTATCGAAAATAGAACTAAACTTCGTACTAATGCTAAACGGAATTGTTTGAAATAAAACTGTTTTGACATTTAAACTGTGTATTTTTGCTAAACATAATTATTTGAAATAGAAGTGTTTTGACATTTTAATTTCGTACTTATGCTAAATTGAATAGTTAGAAATACAACTGTTTTTGCATGCAAAAATAAATTGTCTGGAATAGAATACTTTTGATATTTAACTGTGGGTAAAAATAATCTATACATACAATAAATTGAATTGTTTGATTTAAAAAAGAAATGTTTCCCTATACTAAATAGCTTGAAATAGATATGTTTGTGACAATTAAACTGTGTACTAATTTTAAACTGAATCGTTTGAAATAGAACTGATTATTTGAATAAAAATGGATTTGGCATTAAATACCTTGCAAAGTTTGATATGCCATAAACCTCAAACAAAGAACAAACAAACAAACAAATCGATCTCTCTATCTATCAATCTATCTATCTATCTATTTTTATCTTTCTTTCTTTCTTTCTTGTTCATACAAATAGGCCTACATTCTCTTTTTCTTTATCGCTCTCCCTCCCACTTTCATTTACAATCTGATTATCTATTGGGGAGAGTCATTAATAATTTTCATTTTTCAAAGCCTGTAATGACAATATATTTCAAACTTCCAATGCTTTAAACACAACCGGGAATTAAATGATTAAAGACATTCTTCATCGGTCATTTCAATTTCAGTAGGGAACGAGCTGCATCATAATTTATTCTTTGATCTAACGCGTTTAAAATCGAGGAAGTTTGAGGTGCATATTTGATTTGTATTTTGTGGGAGGTTAAGAATTGCAAAAACGCCTCAGAATCCCGAATAGAATACTTAGAGTATATTGCCCAGGTGTCATTACTAATCGGCAAGTCCGAAAATGTTCTTTAAAAACTTTACTCTGGTGTGACGTCAATGAGAGATGAAAACAAATTAAGATACTTATGTGGTCTCAATCAAAACAATTTAAGAGAACTGGTGGAATGAATTCAATGTAGAAATTCACGAGAATTAGTATTTAACCACAACACATCCAAATACACAAAATGTCACCTGACAGAAAAGAAGAAAGAAAAATTGATTTAAAGGAGCGAAGTTTTTTATACTCCTAGTGTAATACTAAGGAAAATTACGTTTTCGTAGAGTCAAGTCTTCTTTCAAAGCAGAGGAATTATTTGTTTCTCAAAAATATCATTAAAAGTGACGAAAATTTGGTCTTTAATGACAATTTTATATTGTGTTTATTGTGAAATTAAAGAAGTACTTTTCATTTTGAGTTTTTAAACCGCAATCATATGCTCTGTGTAGATTTATTCACTCAACAGTTGTAACATGTACCTGAAAATCTTCAAATGAAACTCGTTGGACTCATTAATAGGAAAGACGTTGTGCTTCGAACAATAACTCAAATGTACATTCAGCTAGAATCACAGGAGAAAATATTGGATTTCAGCTGGTCTACTCAAGCCCACTTACCATACTCTCTTGAATTTCCCCCATGTGGTTTCCATCTTTTTCTTTATCTACGAAATATTCAAAATGACAAGAAATTTTCTCAAGAAGATCGGGTGAAATCGTTTGTGAAGAATTTACGAAGCTCAAATCCAGTGGAATTTTGTTCGAAAAAAATCAACAAACTATCCAATAAATAACAAGAACATATAACTGCAAATATATAACTGATTGAAATTATTTCATTATTAAACTTAATTATTATATTTGACTATAACGGAAGTTATTTATGACTCTACCCAATATATTGGTAACTCTTTTCCTTTTTCACTATTGTATTGCGTATTGGTCGCTTCCACTTCGCTCTTCATTTACAACACATCTTCAAATATCTCTATTTCTTCAGTCTATCTATCTATCTATCTATTGCATTTCACGATGGTTAATTTCTTTTCGCTTTCACATCAGAACGCATCTCTGTATGTATCTCTATTTCACCCTTCTAACTCCCCCCCCTTCTCTCTCTCTCTCTCTCTCTCTCTCTGTATATATATATATATATATATATATATCAATCCCCACCTATATATATATATGTATATATATATATCACTCCCCACCTATATATATATATATATATATATATATATGTGTGTGTGTGTGTGTGTGTGTGTGTGTGTGTGCGCGCGCGCGTGCGTGCGTGCGTGCGTGCGTGTGTGTGTGTGTAAGTGTGTGTGTGTGTGTAAAGGAATCAGATGAATCGGAAAATGAAAAATGGAAGAAAAATTTATTTTGGTAGTTTCGTTTAAAAATTGACAAAACTAATAATAAATAACAACAAACAACAAACAACAAATATCTTCATCAAAACTGCACCAATATATATTTTGAAATCCCTTCTTTTATATATATATATATATATATATATAGGGATTCCTTTATAGTAAGTTGATTTCATTTTTGTAGTCTCTTTTATTATCTCTCTCTCTCTCTCTCTCTCTCTCTCTCTCTCTCTCTCTCTCTGTAAAGTACTGTCAACTTTCAGCTCACTGAATCAACACACTTCCAACTAATAAACAAATCAAGTAAGACAATGAAGATAGTTTAAGTAATACTGTAGAAGCAAGGACGAACTTATAAATCATGTTCTCCTCCTCATGGACGAATCAATGTGTGTAGTCCAGCAAAAACCTACTTTCATCAGTTCTATGCGGACACTGGGTGACATCTAGATGACACACCATGAGCGATATACGATAGGGACGGACGGAAAGAGTCATATATATATGTACATATATATATATATATATATATATATATATATATATAGAGAGAGAGAGAGAGAGAGAGAGAGATAGAGAGAGAACGTCAATGGAAGGTACGCCTTGATGAATATGAATTAGAAAGTATTGAACACAGATTATATATAGCCAAGGAAAGTGTGAGATAGCTTATGATATGGAAGTTAGCAGATATCTCTATATATGCTTCTCTGCTCGTCAGCATTTGATAATGAATATCACCCCGTCGACCGTGTGAGCCAGTTTAGTCTATGATTTATGAGTGGACAGTTTAGTTGATTTTGTATTTCTGACTGTGTCATTCTTGTTTTCGAGTAAGTGTGCAATTGTTTAGTATTTCTCCAGCTCCCTGCGTTCCGTCACAACATAAACATCGGCACTCATGTTGGAATCGACCAGAAGCACAAAAGTAACCCAAGGCAGCAGTCAGTCTCCGGGGTTAACGTAAGTGCAGAGAGCCTTATCACAGACAGACGTTAAGGAAGAATCAACTCTCAAGTGCGCTGGGAAATACCCGTAATTCGCAAGACCTATCAGCCAATATTAATACTCGTAGTGTGGTTATTAACTTTGTTGGAAATGGACACAGCAAACCAATTTCAAATCCTGGGCGAGGATTTTTGCATTTCACATAACACAAATACTGTTGGGAAAGGAATGACCTACTTCCAGTCCGACTATAATTAGATATCTGGATAGATTGTGCTTTTTAACCTTGGTATTGTAGCCGATCTAAAAGATTGAAAATTATGAATTCAAATCTGTTTTATAAATGTGGTGGGTAAATACCTTCGGACACCAATCCCCGCAAAATTCCAGACTTGAATCCAAGTGCGAAGCCAGCTTAACCCACACATTCACACTTGTATGTAAAAGATGTCCTTATTTTGCTGTAGCGTTATATTTTGGTTACATAGATTCACAGCCCTAAAGTTTGATAATACGCAATACCAAATAATAAATACTTTAATTTCATTTTATGATATTTCATGGATTATAATAAAATCGTGGTATTTTTAGCTGCGAAAAATGCTAAAATCTCATTATCATTTTGTCATGCCATCAGAACGGATATTGCTGACCATCTCTCGCCACACGTTTATCGCTTCTGACAGGTCCTCTGGGCTACATCCCGTATCCTCACAGAGCTGCTGTATGTAGGTTCGAGCTGGTCGCCCTGCTTTTGCTTGGCCATGTAAGGGCGTCCATAGCAGAACATCACTGATGAGCTCGTCCCTGCTTCTCGAGCAGTGTCCTGCAGGTCTGGTTCGTCTAACTTTGATAGTTTTCGTGATGGGAGGTAGGTTGCCGTATAGCTGGTGCTTTGTAAAGTATTGCCTCCAGGACTTGTTCAAAATTGCTCACAGCATTTTTATGTAGTTGCCGTCAAGCTTTTTCTCCATCCGTTTAGTCAGCGTCCATGTAGTGCATCCATATAGCAATATCGAATATACTAATTCTAAAATTCTTCTGAAGTTACTTCAAGAGTCATTCAACAATTCTAAGCATCACCAGAAAAGTTTTTTTGTTTTGGCAGCATATTACCTCTTCTTATAAAATGAGAAAAGATAATTCAGATTTCTGATAAATCATTTTAAAAAACTGACCTCGTGTTGCATCTAGCAATTACAGCGGGGTTGGTTAAATACATATAATATATCTCCAAAACTTTCCAAAATATCGACAAAAGACTTCAAATTAACAAGCGTTCCTGATCCTAAAATCCCCACTAAATAATGCTTGAGTTGTTCTATATTTTCTTTCAACTATCGACCATCATTCTCATTATCATCTGTTATGATAATCGTCCGCCTACCCGCGAAAAAATGAGAGACATATTTAATTTTGGCCGGGTCAAAGTCGAATGGTGACATTTAGTTTCTTGCCTAAGCTATCGACAGTCCAAAAGCTTAAAACAGGAATTCACAGGCACCAAACCCACATGATTATTTACTCTAACATAGTGAATACTTTATTAAGAGATATGAACAAAAATCATACTTAATAGTAGTAATCCTAGTCAAGTAAGTACATTAAGTTTATAAGTCCCAAAAATTCACTCTAAATTGTCTAGCAGGACACATAGTGTACTCTTTATAGGCGTTGGTTCCCTGAGCATCTAAGAGTTTCTGGAGGTTGCTGATTCAATCTTGACTGCAAGCGAGTAACAATGCAGGAATACTTATCACTTGTACCGGTTATTGCTAACGGAATCAGCACAGGTGACCCCCGTGGATACAATAAAGAACGTAGTTCGAAGGTCCGTGAAGGTTCCCGAGTTCGACAAACACATGAAGAAGGCCAGAGGATATATCGGCCGAAACGTTGTGAAAATAATAATAAAGATGAAGACAATTGCCCAAAAACCCTTAATGATAAAAATCATTAAACTTCGTCTCAGTAATTTAGGCAACTAGCAAGCCAAATTATGTATATATATATATATATATATATATATATAGGAGTTTAGACTTCCATGTATAAAAAAGGGAAACGAGTCGTTTGCTGTTATGCATGCAGACGTAAACAAAAAAAATTGTAATCAAGAAATATAAAATTATTTGGTCAAGGGAAAGAAAATATTTTCCTCTCGGTCCCGTATGCGGGCATTTTGTCACGTGATTAAACCTCCTTCATATATATATATATATATATATATATATATATCAAGATGGGCCAAATGTTTTGCATTAATATGGGAACAAATCCGCAAGTTGGGATACTTTTTATCGAAGTTGTGAAGGTGTCCAACCACAAAAGACTGTGAGATATTAAGTTTGATAAATACTATCCGATCGCTACTCACTAGATTTGCTTCTACGACTTGGAACAAGGCCTCAGAATCTATAGTTTTACGCCTAAATCTCTTTGCCTTTTAGTCGAAGCTCTTACAACTCGAGAAAAATTATTAGAACCATCTGGGTAATTTACTATGATCAGTTAAGTCTTCACCGATCGCAGAAAAAAATGTATTTGATTTCTTCCGCTGCATTATTCCCCAGTTAAAGCTAAGAGAGACTCAGTGGCGTATTGTCGAACATGAACGACTCCGCTATCGTATTAAGTGAGTGTGAGCTCCTGTCACGCTACTGCGTTCAATTTCAGATTAATATACAAAGGAAAAGTATGAGTGTTCTTATCACCTAAATATCACCTACTGTACTGGAAGGTTTTGGCTCTTAATTACTCACGAAAGTTGATTTGCCATTAAACAAAGGAACCAAAACAAATCAACCAAGGTCAAATTTGAATAAGACTGCGTTGCGTTTTCATCCATGTGTTCAAATCCTACTCAGAGTGAATCGATGCTCAACTTATCAGCGCTGCAAATACCACGAGGCTTCCCACCCAGTGGGCAGCTTTTACGAATTTAACTGTTTCTATCACGTGATATACCTAGTGCAAACTCACTGGTACCAAAATTATGTATGACGTGTAACTCATCCGAGTTTTTTTTGTAAGTATATATTACAAGCAAGATTAAGACACCCCAATTTTCAAAAGCTTATTGTCAAACGAATTTTTCAAATATAATGTCCTTACGCGTCTGGCAGTATTACGTCATTTATTAAATTTTCAAGCGTTTATAGGGAGCTCATTCACGTTTTTAATCCTCCCGGCATTTAGAGAACTAGCCTTCACGAACGAACACTTTTAAAAGAATTTGTTTAATATTTTTTGAGAAAATCAGTTTTAATTTCGGCTTTAGTGGTTTAGAACTGGACATGCGTATTTTTCAGATTAGCTAGTGGGTAGAGTGTTCGCCAATGGTCTGGGAGACCAGGTTTCAATCCTAGGTCGCGTCGTACCAAAGACTTTAAAAATCGTACTTGATACCTCCTTGCTTAACACTCAGCAATATAAGGTCCGTATCAATGTAAAATGGAGCAATCCAGGGAAAGGAGTAGTGCCATCCCCTACACCTCAGTGTAGTAGCTATTGAAAAGGGAGCCTTCTAGTCACCCTCGACTACGGTCGCCAACTTTACTCTTTTTTTACATCTTATAAAGTCAAGCATCAGCTTTGGATTCCTGGGGAATGGAGTTCTCGTGTTGCAAATGTAAACAATATAAAAAACGCTTCAACATCAATAAAGGCAATTCTTTTCTAAATTAACAATGTATGAGAAAAGTAAATACCTATACATCGTATGAAATAATACCAGTCAGGGATAAATTTAAGTGATACGCTTACACATGCACGTATTTAAACCAGCCTATTAATTCTTTTTTTAAATATAAAATATTGGAATTAAATAAAGATATAAATACTTATGAAACTTTAGAAAGGCTTCACTTTTTATTAAATATATATATATATATATATATATATATATATCAGTGGCGACTCTAGCCTATTTTTGCTACTCGTGCCCCCACCCCGCCCTCTGTCAACTTCAGTTCCCAACCGGTGGTCCGTTGACCCAAAGTAAGTCATCATAGTTGCTATTGCGTGATTCTCCATTGTATAGCACAGATTTTTTTTGTAAACAATCAAGATACTATATAATTTGTAGTCTTGTTAATAAAGTAGATGAGATAATTTTTTTTCCTTTCAAAAGTATAGAAGAAAAGAGAAGATGTTCATTACTAATACGAGAAAAATATGTTTTTTAGAATAAAGAAACTGTCATAGTTCTAGAGCCTTGGGGGACGCAGAATACTCCTACATTGCCATCACTCCCAAGTCCATTCTGTTCCGGAGTGTTAGCATCTGTTAATGTCCTATCTATGGGTTAAATAGAACCGTTAAACATGTAAACTGTATGCAAACAAATGACAAGCCAGACTGAATTGTTAGGAATAGAACAGTTTTATCATTTAACTGTGGGTAAACAAATGACTTATGTCTAATTTAATTGTTAGCAATCTGTAGCAATGCTTGGAACAATTTTAATGTGTGCAAACGAATGAGATATGTCAAATATAATATTTAGTGTTACCTGACCGATAAAATGAAACGCAGTTTCTTCCAGGGAGCGGTTGTATCGATACTGCTATATGGATGCACTACATGGACGCTAACTAAACGGCTGGAGAAGAAACAAGACGGCAACTACACAAGAATGTTGAGAGCAATATTGAACAAGTCCTGGCGACAACACCCCACGAGACACCAACTATACGGCCACTTGCCTCCCATCACGAAAACTATACAGGTTAGACGAGCCAGACCCGCCGGACACTGGTGGAGAAGCAAGGACGAGCTCGTAAGTGATGTACTCCTATGGACCCCCACATATGGCCGTGCAAAAGCTGGACGACTGGCCCGAACTTACATACAGCAGCTATGTGAGGACACAGGATGTAACCCAGAAGACCTGCCGGAGGCGATGAATGATAGGGAGAAGTAGCGAGAGAGGGTCAGGATATCCGTGCTGGCGGCACGACATGATGATGATGATGATAATCACTTTGCTGTCTCCAAATTGTCTCCAGATTGATATTAAACATAATTATATGTTTGAGAAATAATTGAAACCATTAAACCCTGTAGAAGCACAAGCGAAACTAATGTGCAAACAAATTAGTTTTAACCTATTTGAAAATGAAATTACCTACAAGAAAGAAAATGCTTTCAAGATGACAAAGGAAAGAAGCAGAAGATACTCTGTACATACAATTACGGACGCAGACTACACTGATGACATAGCACTTCTGGCAAATACACCCGCCAAAGCCGAGACGCTGCTAAAATGTCTGGAACGAGCAGCTGCTAGCATAGGCCTCCATATCAACGCACACAAGTCGGGATACATGTGTTTTATTAAAGAGACGACATTTCCACACTAAACGGTAGTTCTTTGAAACTAGTAAACAAGTTCAACTACCCAGGAAGCAGTGTCTCATCAACCAAGATAGACGTCAACACGTGACTAGCAAAGGCATAGACAGCTATCAATAGCCTATCGGTCGTATGGATGTCATAAAATGAAACGCAGTTTTCCCAAACAGCGGTCGTATCGATAATGCTCTATGGATGAACTACATAGACGCTAACTAACCGTATGGAGAAAAAGCTTGACAGCAATTACACAAGAATACTGTGAGAAATATTAAACAAGTCCTGGCGGCATCACCCCACAAAGCAGTAGCTGTACGGCCACTTACCACCCACCACGAAAACTATCCAAATTCGATGAACTAGATATGTGGGACACTGCTGGAGAAGTAGGGACGAACTCATAAGTTACTCACCCCTGTAAACCGCTTCACATGGACAAGCAAAGGCAGGATGACCAGCGAGAACCTACATAAAAAAAATATGTGCCGATAAAGGATGTAGCCTTGAAGACCTACCTGGAGCGATGGACAATCGAGAAGGGTAGCGGGAGAGGGTCAGGGAGATCAGCGTTGGCAGCGTGACATGATGGGGATGATGAATCGGGCAAACAAATAACTGATCTTAAATTGTGACAGTTATATGGCACTATGTGAAATCATTTATATGTGTTCAAGAAAGAGTTCCGGTCCGTTTAAAAATTTTATCAACAAAATGTGTTTACAAATCATATATATTTAATATATGTGTATGTTATGGGGACATATCCTACCATACCCTAAAGAGCGACTCATCCAACCTAAAAATATTCCCCGAGCTTAACTCGTTCGTAGAAGACAACTTCGCGTTTCTTACAAGACATTTGACAAGCCGAGAACGGCTAGTACTTCCTTTCTATGACTTCCTTTTTCTGCTAATAGAATAACATTCACCTATCACCCGTTGTTTGCGTTGTTCTTCCACCGGTCTCATCTGAAGACCACAACAATGTATAAGTATGGATTAGCATTCAATGACCTACAATGTTTGATATACTATCAAACCCAAATATACCAAAGTAAACAATGGCTGGAGGGAAATAGTTGAATACATACATTTCACAAGCCCCATGAGATATTCAAACAGACATCTTCAGGTTTAGAACTCGTGTAGTTGATTTCAGACCCTCTGATGATAACTGTTACGACAGGAAGCATAGCTTTTATTTATATCTACATATAGATATATGTTGGGAACGATCCATCAGTCTCGTGAGTCTATTAATCAGCCAACAGAGGTTCAAGCAATATGTATGGGAAACTGGCAATAGTCTATTCTTAAGTTTTTTTTTACCCTTCTTGACACTGATGTTGTCCAAGAGAGGGGCTTGATGCTAAGCAATTTTCCATTAGTGTCGCCTCAGTAGTTGCAAAAAGATGTTTTTCCACTCCCCTGCGAGATGATACTTTTCAGTGTTGGTAGGGGGTTTGAATTCTGAATATTTTTCCTCCTAGATCTGCTGCCCTTCCCCAGTCAATTTATTTATACAAGCCCTTACCACTTTTATCAAATCACTTGTCATTTGCTCAGCTAAGCTTAGTCATTTTTAAGTAATCGATGCCGATGTAGGAATATTATTTTTTTAATAGATTAAGCTCATATATAAAATATAAGTAAGATGATAATGCTTGTCACTTGTCTTTTTATATAAATATTTATGTGGGCATTATTCATTCTTTAAATGTTTTTTTTTCAAATCAGCGTCATAATATGGCTTGATATCGTAGATAATTCATTTTGATATTTTATTCGAATTCTAATCATGTTCGTATGACTCAAAATGAGAACCAGCGGTATACGTTCAAACTCATGCATTGACAGTTTATCTCATTTCAAAGAAACTTTTTTATTAGAAATAAGATATATATATGTAAGACGGATAATGGTATTGTAACATTGTAAACGTATAAATATTTATACAAATATCCAAATTCCTAAATCTGAGGTTGAATAAGCGAATATAAAACTCAGCACAACAGGTATTATTTCAGTCGTCCTCTTTATTGATAAGAAGGTGAGTAAGATAAAAAGTTCTCGACAGAACCAAGATAAAATGGCCTGCATCATTTTAAGTTATAGAAAACTGAGTCACCGCTGGCCAAGCAAAGTGAACTGTGAAATGAGTCTGTATAATAATTACAGAAATTCGTGGCATTGCGTCATTTCCATTCTTGGTCGGGGCAAGAACTTTTCAGCAACCTTTGTACTATGAATAGTTCTGCAAACCGATATAAGTTTATACGTAAGTTTTGATTGATTGGTTGACTGATTTGTTTACTTCAACAAGAAAAGGGTCATTATAGATCAGGATGTGAGGGAGTCGCGTTTACATACATTAATCTTAACACTTTTATATATAATTTTTAAATTTTTTAAATAATCTTTTTAAGTTTTTGATACAGATGTCATATGGGCTCAAGTTCTTAAATCCAATGCAAATCGTTTATACAATGCCCAGTCGGCTTGGGCTGTAGAATACACCGACTGCTTCTCTGCAGAGGGGTAAGATCCCTCTCCATACGAGTGTCCTTTTTATGACACTAGACAAACTGATGGTGAGATTCCAGGAATACTGGAGCTTTGGCGAATGCGGAGTACCCCTTCATTGCCATCGCTCCCAGGTCCACTCTGGTCCGGAGTGGTTTCACCTGATCAGGGCCCTATCTATGGGTTAAATAGAACTAACTGCATACTTATGCTAAACTGAATTGTTTGAATTAGAACTGTTTGACTAAAATGAATAGCTTAAATTCAAATGTTTTTGACAATTAAACCGTACTTACATTTAAACAGCATGCTTTTGGTAAACTGAATTATTTGAAATGGAACAGTATTTTGACATTGAAACTGTACTTACACTAAACTGATTTGTTTAATATAGAACTGTTTTGACATTTAACTGTGTGTAAAGAAAATCAGTACTTATACTAAATTGAATTAGCTGAATTAGAACTGCTTGACTAAACTGAATAGCTTGAAAAATGTTCTTCACGATTAAACTGTACTTAGATTTAAACTGCGTACTTATGGTAAACTAAATTGTTTGAAATAGAACTTTTTTTCATAAAAATGGATTTGGCGTTAATTAATCTACAGAGTTTGATATGCTATAAAACTCAACCAACCAAGTAATTTGTACAGTGATATTTGGTTTTGAGTATTCCCATGTAAAACCGGGACATTGGCCCAGCGGTTAGAGTGTTCGCCAATGGCCCGGGAGACCTGGGTTCAATCCCAGGTCGAGTCATACCAAAGACTTTAAAAATGGTACTTGATACCACCTTGCTTAACACTCAGCATTATAAGGTACGGTTCAAGGGTAAAGTGGAGCAATCCTGGGAATGGAGTAGCGCCCTCCCCTACACCTTGGTGTAGTAGCTATCGAAAAGGGAGCCTTCGGGTCACCCTCGACTATGGTCGCTAACTTTACTTTACTTATTCCCATGTAATACTAATCTTCATGCATTCTCTGGTAATTATTTCTGTTTGATTTGGTTTTGTTTGGTTTGGGTTTATGATATATCAACCATCGTAGGTTATTTAATGCTAAATCTATTTTTATACACAAACAGTTCTATTTCAAACACTTCAGTTTAGCAGATATACGCAGTTTAAATGTAAAACTCCTCAGTTTCAAACAATTCCGTTTAGCGTCAGTACACAGTTTAAATATCAAAATTGTTCCACTTAAAGCCATTTAGTATAACATAAGGACGCAGTTTAGTTCTATTTGACCCATAGATAGGACCCTATTTCGTGCTACCACTCCAGGCCAAAGTGGACCTGAGAGCGATGGCAATAAAGGGGTACTCCACATTCCTCAATGTTCCAGCATTACTGGAGCCTCACCATCAGATTGTTTAGTGTCACATACAGGAAATCTATTTGGAAAGTCGTACCTCTCTGCAGAGATGCAGTCTGTGTATTCTACTGTCCCAGCCGAATGGGCCCATTTCTCTTGGATAATGATTTGTTTGCTCGCAATTATCATGATTTCAAGTAACTAATGATTATATATATATATATATATATATATATATATATATATATCATCATGTCGTGCCGCTAGCACGGATATCCCTGATTCTCTCTCGCCACTTCTCCCTATCGTTCATCGCCTCTGGTAGGTCTTCAGAGCTACATTCCGTATCATCACATAGCTGCTAAATGTATATTGGAGCTGGTCGTCCTGCTTTTTCTCGGCTATATATGGTGGTGCATAGGAGTACATCACTTATGAGCTCAACCCTGTTTCTCCATGTCTGGTTTGTCTAACTTGGATAGTTTTCGTGATGGGAGGCAGGTGGCCGTATAGTTGGGGCCTTGTTGGGTGTTGCCGCCAGGACTTGTTCAATATTGCTCGCAGAATTCTTGTGTAATTGCCGTCTAAATTCTTCTCCAGTCGTTTAGTTAGCGTCCAAGAAGTGCATCCATACAGCAGTATCGATATGTCCGCTGCCTAGAAGAAACTGCGTTTCATTTTATCGGTCAGGTCTGATTTTCATTATAAATTCAAAAAACTAATATTAGTACAAATGATTTATTGTTAAATAACATAAAAATTCCTATCAAATAAAAATAATTTTTAAATAGGTCTATTTGCCTCTGAGATGGAACATGGCAGTTATGGCAATTAAGAGTATTCCACACTGTACTGATCTACAGAAATGTAGCCACTCGATCAGATGTTGATTTTTGTGATAATCAGGACACCACCTTTTTTAGGGTCTCTTAACCCTCTACAGGGCAGTCAGCTTATTTCAAGCACCGTCATCAGGGACATTATGTTTCATCCAGTTCATACTCTTTCTGTCTTCAAACCTGCAATCGTAGTGAATATATCACCAAATAATGTCCTTTCCTATCAATGAAGGTTACACCCCTGAAAACGGTCATTAAACAGATCAAATGAATCTTTTAGCAAACATAAACAACAAAATAATTAATTTAACTCATTTAATTGTTCAAAAATATCCAATCCCCTTAGCTAAGAATAAATTGTAAGTTCCCCTGTGTTTTTTACACTCGCATGGGCAACCAGAGTAGATATAGAACTCGTTCACTTCGAGGCCCCAGTCCATCAGTTTATTCATTTGACTACGGTCATTCCTCTCTTCATCTTTAGAAAGAAAAAAGAGAGGATTTAGGGCAGCAGACATCTATTAGTTAAACGCCCTTCGGCGGGGCTAAGAATATGCTTATTGTTTCCCCAGTTGAAATGCATGACCCCCTCACAAAGAGAAAAGTGGTGTACTGACAATTATACTAAACTGCATCTGAGGGTAAGTCGAGAATTTTGGAGATTTTGGAGGTGTGAGGTACAATTGTCATTTTAAAATAAACAAGACTCCAGTTCATTGCGTGTTGTTTCCTGGCGAGATTTACTGGTCCACATAGAGACAGTGGAAAAGAAAGGAAACTATATGAAAAAGGGAGAAGAGAATGGAAAGGCTACACTGGTATTGCAGCGGACGTCCAGGTTAAAAATAGAAATGTATCGGCTGCAAATCAGCACGAGTTCTGATTGGCTAAAGCATTTTCATTAAACTCAGCCCAATATAAGTAAGCAAAGAAACGAAAAATGATCTATGATTTGCTTCATGCTGAAACTAAGTAATAACAAATTATGATATAAATTAAGTTTCTTCATGGCCTCCATCAAGTCCAGACTTTAACCTCCTTGATTAATTCGACGAGGCGCTTTAGAAAATAAATCAAAAGCAACTACCCAGCCAAATATTGGTTCGCTAAATACTGCTATAGAGGAGGAGTTGAATAAGATGTCTGAAGGCATGCAATTCGTTTCGAGGTCCTGTTTATATAATAATTGAAAAGAAAATTACGGCCATATTTAATACATTTACTGTTTTGTGTCTCTTCTTATTTTGTTTATAATATTTTTTCACAATTAGCACTAATCGTATTTTACGATAAAGTCGTTTATTATTATTCAAGAATATTCCTAATTTTGCTTCCGCACCCTCTATATGCAAACAAATGATTTTAACTAAATTGAAAAGATTACGTGGAAACATAACTATAACCATTCGATAAGAATACAAAGAACTCTATGATTATGAGAAAATTAATTTTATTAGATAGTACATTAACGATGTGTCAAAAGTTCTTAAGAAACAACTATACAAAAATGTAATTTTAAACGTACAATGAAAATTATTTCTTAACGTCTACACATAAAATAATCCTACACATCTTTATATGCCATTAAATTAATCAATCAATCGGGAATTCGTGAGGTATATTCTGATTCTAGGTTTCACATCTTTAAATCGTATTTCTTTGGTTGTATTTCTAAAAGATAATTGGAAAGAAAAGTATGATCGCCTAACTTTGAAGTTCCTGTTTAGTAAAATTTGTTTGAACAATTTATTTTTTTTATTTTAATTTTATTTTTATCTATTTATTGATTTATCTATTTTGCGCCATGATAACTAGAACCTTTTCGTATGAAAGAAAATGGAAAGTAATATCTAAAAAATAGCGAAGTTATATAAAATTTCCACATTAGAAAAGCAATTCTATGCCTTGAGAGACAACTAAAATAAGGTTGTTAAACAATTACGTTTCGAAGACACATATTTTGACAGTTTGAAGACCTGAAAATATTCTTAAACTGTCAATAATAAAATTGCTTTCATACAACAGATATTGTATTCACTTATGGGATGAAGCAAGAAGTGTCATTCATTTATTAATTAACAAATATCACTCATTCGTTCTCCTGTGTAATGCATTCAGAAGATTCTTGAAAATCAACTGAACAAAAACAGAGAAGTTTCATCAGATGTTCGTATTCGTTAATTAATATTTACTTATTCCCGTGTGTATAATTCTGGTTTCTAGTTATTTACTGTGTTTTAATAGACATAGTGTACAGTTTAAGGATTATAAGGAATCATTCTCATTAAAGAAAGATATAATTATTCCATGCTGTTGCTACAACAGTGATACTGTATGGTAGCACCACTTAGACTTTAAAAAACACGTCGAAAGAAAAGGATGAGAAATACGCAAGGATTCTTCGTGCTATTTTAAACACATCATCGGACGGACATTCTTCTATGGAGTCCTACACATTGACACTGCAGCCTTGTCTGACCAGTAAGAACCTGATTTCTTCAGCTTTCTGACATTGCACGGACGGTGAACGATATGAAGTGATAGCCAGAGAGAGCAGCAACGTGTTGGAACGTCTTGTTAATGATGATGATGATAACGATAGCTTAAACTGATAGGTGAGATGCTTGTTTGTTATTGTACCTGTTGTCACAACCAGTCTCTAGACTAAGTACTGAATTAATTCATCACTTCTTAAATAAGAAAGTAAGAATGTAGTCCACTTTCTTGTATTTATTGAATTGTAATTATCTTATATAAATTTAGTATCTGACATTTAAAAGAAAAATATGATATCAACAACTCTTATACAATATATATATATATCAAAACACGTCATATCTATTTGTTAGTCCACACACACACACACACACACACACACACACACACATATATATATATATATATATATATATATATATATATATATATATATATATATAAGTGTATATTAAGCCAGCAAGTTGTTATTAAGGCAAGTTTTAAAAAAATAGAACATTTGTTTATTATTTTTAGTTGTAATTTTTCAACTATAGAATAAAAAACGCCATACTACACTTTACTACGAACTCAACATTAATAAAAAAAAACCTTTCCTTGGTGTACTTACTGCCTTCGACAATGATAACAAATTCACAATATCGCCATATAAAAAGCCTACCAGCTACAATTCCACCTTACTTAACTACAACGCCGAATGTCCCTCAAAATATAAAATAGCATTATAAAAACTTAATTCCGAGTGCATTGTACATCTCCTCATCTAAGACAATATTTTACTAAGAAATTACCAACATAAAAGAGAACCTTGTTAATACCAATGTTCCTAATAAACGAGTCGATTTACAAATAAAATTATACATTGATAACATTCATAAAAATAACAACACAATCAACTATAACATCACTAACAGAATTGATTTATATTACAGACATTATATGGAGTAGGACTACAAATTAGACGAACAAGTAATAACCAACATTATGAAAAGACACCTTAAACATTCCAAAAATCAAAAACAAATAAAACTTTTCATCATCTACACTAGATTTAGAACATCAAACCTCATAGTTAAAATGATACCAACTCCGCTTAAACACTCTTAAACCAAACCAATGTAGTTTATTAATTTATATGTCGTTTTGAAAATGCCTCCCGAAAAATAAAATGAACTTTTACATTAGCTATACAATCACTACACTAACTCGTTGCCTCACTTATCACTTTTCTGAAAATAACGCCATAAATCATTAAAGTGTAAACACGCCAATAGCACCAATCAATTTACATCTTCCGATGCAAGGAAGAGTCTATTTGATAATACAATAATTATATATACAGGAGCAATAAAAAACGATTACAAATCCTAGAAGGAATATGCATAAAAAATTAAAAAAACAAGCATAAAAAATTACACTTAAGACAGTCACTAGTATACTAAATATTTTTAATGAATAAAAATCACTATCTCTATTAGTGAACCTTATTCCTTACGAATATTTTTAAAAAATGCTATAAATAATAAAAACAATAAAACCCCAGACTGTCAATTAAATCTCTACTACCCCAGATGACAACCAAAAGTATTATCGAAAGCTCCTGGGCAGAAAATATGGGACCGTTCTTTCACCATTAATTTCCGAACAGAAGGGAAATAACAATACGTGAAAAATTACATCTAAAAATGATAAACAGTGTTCCATCATCATAAATAGAATCTGCTTTAATATATATATATATATATATATATATATATATAAGGATCAAGAGACAAATTTATACACCTAAAAATTTACTGCTTAACGTTAGACTAATATACGTTGGTAAATTTCCCCTCTGTGGACATTCTGTCAGCTTAATGGATAACATTGTAAGTTTATACAATTGATCAATTTAAAAAATATTTTGCCATTATTATTATTATTATTATTATTATCACTGTTTTGTTGTTGTTGCTGTTTGTGGAGATGGTGGTGGCTGGTTGGTTGGTTGATTAGTTGGGTTTTATGGAATATCAACGTTAGTAGTTTATTTAACGCCAAAACCATTTTATGCAAATATTCAGTTCTATTTCAAACAATTCAGTTTAAAGTTTCCTGTTGTAGTTCACACCCATGCTTATTCGAGGTCCCGTCTTCTCATCCTTGTGGTGTGTGTAGGGCCCCTTTGCGGAGTTCACCCAAATGGAGGCCGTAATTTTCAGCCGTCTTCATATAGTCACGTCTCGTATCCAACTGACTTTTTTTCTGTTTTCTATCCCACGTCCCCCAAACAGGTTCTCGTTTGAGTTTCTTTCATCTAATCAGAATTCGACGCTGATTTGCTGCTGATCCGTTTCTATTTTTAACTTGGGCATCCACTGCTATCGCGACCTAGACCTTACCACTCGTTTCTCCTTTATAGCCTCTCTCTCTTTCTCCCTCTCTTTCTCTATGTCTTTCTCTCTGCTTGTCTCTATCATCTTTCTGATACACGTTCCTTTCCTTTCCACCGTCCCGTGGTCGATTAGTAAATCTCGCTCGGAAACAACTCACAATCAACTGGAGTCCCAAATTTTTTTGAACTTTTGGAGTCCTCTTTTTTAAAATTTTGTCCTTCCTTTTCAACTGATTGATGATGTCTACTTTCAATATACCCAAATTGTTGTAATTTTCCTTCTTTTCAAATATTCTAATGCTTTTCAGAATTGTTAGTTCTTTTTCTTCCACTGTTGCTCTTTTCACAATTTTCATTATCAGCATGATATTTTTTGTGCCAGATACCATTCTTATATACTAGCTATATATTCTTATTGTTTGTTTTAGGGTCTCCAGTTCTCTTTCATTTGTAGAATATCCTTTTATATTATCCATATACATTAGATTATTAATCTTGTGATTTTACAAATTAATAGACCCCAGTAATTTACCTAAGCACATTATTGAGTGGAATCTTTACTATAACGAATGACAATGGCAATAATGAGTAACCTTTGGAAATACCTCTTAGGATTTTCGTCTCTTCTTGGGTTTGTTCTCCTGCTGCTATTTCCACTCGGCAGTTTCCCAGGGCTTTAATGGTGCAATTTATGTTTGTCGGATATATACACTTTCAGAAACTCTATTATCTAAATTTACGGGATCATATATTGCGCCTTCTTCATGTAGATTCACACCATCGCTACATATTATTGCCTTGTTTTAGCTTCTTTGAAGATGTGCCAGTCAATGTAGCAAGGTCATTTTTTTCTCTTCTTTCCCAGTGGTATAATTTTTTTTCTTCAGGAAATAGTCTGCAGCATACAAGCGAGTAATAGAATCTTTTCCTAACACGTGCGATCAGTATTTTCCACATCATATGTAAAGACATTATCGATTTAGGAATACTGTGCTTTGTCCCTTTTTTGGGTGGTTTTAGATCAGATTCGATTTCATTTATTTATGCAGTCTTTTTTTTTTGGGGGGGGGGTATTTACTTAGTCGCCGGGGCGATTTGTCGTGGTTGGGTGTGAAGTTTTAAACAAGAATCCATGAATGTCATCCTGGCTTGTCGTTTTCCGATTTGCTGTTTTCTTGAGAGTTGCTCTCAGCGAGACCAGGTTTATGTTCGCCTTGAGTCGTTTTTCAGTTTCTTCTACTTCTTGTTTTTGTATTATTAATCTATTCTTCATTACTTGGATGTTCTTTGTGATTCCATATTTTATTCCAAGGTTGTTTCGTTTCTTTTGAATCTGTTTTTTGATTGTTCTTGTACCCTCTCAACCAACTTCTTGATTTAATTTTCTTTCGTTGTTTTAGTAGGATGTTTTCTTTTCATAGTATGACGTTGCCCAGGACAATTTGATTAATTTCTCCAATTTAAAGTGTCAGACTCTGTACATATGTTTGTTGATCATTCCTTTGGGTTTTTGTGAGTTTTACCACCCTGAGAAATTTTGTTTGTTGTCACAGTATCTTTATTCATTATATCCTCATTTCCCATCCCGATTTCGTATTCTTGTTCAGATTCCTTATTAGAATATCTCTTTTATCAACGACTAGTTTTACTACAGAATCGATTAACTCGTTCTAATCGATGATGTTGTCAGTTGAATTATGTTGAAATAATTTATTTACTTTTTCGTTTTCTACTTTGATATGTTTCCTGTTTTTACTCCTTAAGGATGGTACTATTTGTACTATTTATCAACCCCTCCGCTCGGGCAGGATATGACACAAGGTCAATTTTTAAGCGGAGTCTAACAGGTTTGAATTCAGAGTTTTCCTTCTCCTAGACTAGTTGCCTAACCATGGCTGAAGAACCTAGTCTGTCCTACTATTTACCCATAGCTGGAGGGAGAATTATTGGATTCATACCTTTCCCAAGGGTATTAGTGCTATGTGAAATGCAATCAGTCTCGTCCAGGATTTGAACTCGTATCGCCGTGTTCATTTCTTACCGCGATAACGACTACACCACGAGCACCTCCCAAAACACCTCCCAAAACTCCTTAAGGATGGTAATCTAGTTTTTGTGCAGTCATGTTTTTTTTAATTAATCAATTCTTCATTTTTTATCTTTTTGTACCAACATTGATAGTGTTGTACTGGGGTCTGATGATTTCGTTTTCAATATTTAGCGTTCCAATTTCCTTCGGGTATTCTTTTTGAGCATGTTTTTTACGACTCTATTGGGATTTTCCCAACTTTATATGGTAACAATATTGCGACGTCGGAAAGAATAAATAAACCTAACGCAATTTAAAATGTTAAAAAAAACATATATTTACATAGAAAGAGAGGAAAGAAAATATTGTCCTTGCAAACAATTGGTTTGCAGGAAACTTATCCGTAAAAGGCGTCCTTTTAACAGTTTGTATTTCCTGTATCCTTTTGGTTGGGTTGAAGAAAATAGAGCCTTGTTTCTTGTGCTTCGGTTGCTGGAAAATCCTCACAAGTGTGTATTGGCGTCTAGAAGACTGAGAGAACGGCGGGCACGTCTTGATTCTGAGGAGTTACCTAAGCAAAAGAGGAAGGGCGTTCGTAGGAAACGCTCTCATAGGGGTTTGGGGAAAATCTGAAAAAAAAAAGTAGCCTGTGATTGGCTGTTTTTCATCTAATCACTGGGCACCTAGTTAGCGACTCCGTAAATAATTTCAATAACTCGGCTGTTTACAAATTTCCATTATCTCAAGCTTAGAAAGCCAACCTTTCATTAAAACCAACCTGAAGTATTCGGTAAGTCTTTGACTTCTTGTTATATTATATCAAGTGGATTTTGTCCAGATCCTCAAAATCCGTTTCCTACATCCTCTTCGGGTAGGATTGGTGATAAAAATAACCGTGGATAACATTTTGGTTGTCTTCTCTAGACAACTTTGGTGTCTCTCTGATATAATGTTGTTTTGGTCTTTGTGTCCATGAAATGAAAACAGCCATCATTCACAGGTCCGATCAGGTCCTCTATATTGACCACCCAGAGAGCACCTGGTGATCATGACACTCAGATCTGTCAGATAAGTTCCGCGTTGATTTAGATTTGGATATGTCATTTTTCATAGGGAGCATATTGTGGCGAACCAGAAACAGGAGTTGATGAATATCTGTGTTCCCGTCACACATGTAACTTGGTTCTCTGTTAAAATAAGGAAACTTCAACAGGCCTCACACAAAAAAAAAAGAAAGAAAATACAAACACACACCTGCATCTTAAAATTTCTAAGTTCTAAATTTAAGTTCAGTGGTCTCCTTTTTTATAAACAAATGTCCGGTTATAAATCTGATTTTTTTATGAATATAAATATTTCACATGGATTATCTTATGACTGACATTTAAATAACTAAGTATTTAAATATTTAGATTCAACGCCTGAATTTCCTACACAAATCGTTAATTCTTAAAACGAAAATTTAATCATTTATTCTAGTAAAATCTTTGTAGTGAGAAGTTCCTGTCACGTGACTCGATGAAAACTGTTTCTACTACAAAAATGTCTTACCTCTTTATTTTTCTAATGTTCTTTTACTAACATACAAATTTTCTTGTTTTTTTTTTTTAACATTAAATTTTATGTTGATAGTACAGTATTATCATAATTAGTTTGCTTCCAGCAAGTCTCTCACATCCGCGTTTATGATAATTTTTCTCTGGTCTTTCACTAGATTCAGAGTGAGAGGAAGTCTTTTGGACTCTTCTCAGTATTCTGGCTTATCCTAGCAATGAAGGATTTTGGTTCGTCCTCTGATTTCCAACTCTTCCAATTGACTTAAGAAGACTTTAGGGACCATTTGAAGTACGTCAATTGCAATTGTTATCAACGTTACTCTCATGCTCCACAGCTTTTTTTCTGTTCTCTAGTAAGATCCAAGTACGTATCTTTCTCTTGTTTTCTTTTTCTATTTCTTTTTTTTTTTTACTCTCCGGTCGACAGAGACGGCAAAATTATTATTATTATTATTATTGAGTTTTCACATCAGCGTTGGCTGATGGTTTTTCACAGGAGTTTGAGTGACAGCAAGTCTCCTCAAGTCTCCAGAACTCTTCTCAGTATTCTGACCGTTCTCAATAATGCTATCGTTCGGAGGGTCTCCACTCGACTGCCAACTTCCATGTTCTCCAGTCCCTTTAATAATCCTTTAGTTACAGTGCCATAAGCACCAATCAAAATTGGTATAATCGCCACCTTCATGTAGCATAGTTTTTTCAATTCTCTAGCAAGGTCGAGGTACTTATCTCTCTTTTCACATTCTCTCAGTTTGTTATTATTATTATTATTATTATTATTATTATTATTATTAAACTATGCTGATAATTTAAAACCCATATTGTAAAAAAATATTGTCTACTTCAAAACGGTGAAAGTCTTTCCAAACTGCATGAAAGTGTAAGGAAATCAGACAAATTTTGTTTAAATATCTTATTCATCTTTTAAAGTCCTTCAAGATTTTAACAGATGATTGCCAGATCTTTTTTTTTCTAGGAGAGACGGGAGATGAATATTAATACTCGAAAAGTGTCCATACATCAATTAATTATCTGATCTAAGCGTTTGAGATGTAGCCGGCTTTTGGGCCCCACAGGCCTGAGAAATGGATAATTGCATTAACTCACAAATACGGGACACTTCAACCAATTGAAGGAGATTAGCCCCAGGTGCACCTGCAGTAGGATTCAATTCAAAGCATAATTATCGGCCCTCGATTGAATCCCTCACTTTATGAATCCGTTAGAACTCAAGCTAGAATCTAACGTTATACTGGCAAATGAAAATAAACACCTCGAGCCAATTTCATAATTGTAATTCACAAAATACCGAAAAAAAATTATTTCAAATATTACGTGAGGGGTTATGAAAGACAAATACCTCGTGTTCAGATACACCTAATCTACAAAAGATAAAGGGTATTTGATCTGGTTTGTTTGTTTATAGGTATTTAAATTTTTGTGGTTTATCGAATGCCAAAGCCATTCTTATTGATGTTCAATAGTGGTATTGTTTAACACATAGCAGTGAGGTATTTTGTAATATAATGGCCCAGGGATTTCGCTTTATGCCTTTGGGTTTAGTTAGGCTGAGAATCTTTCGGCACAGTGCATGGGTTACTTAGGTGCAACATTAAAAGAGGTATTCACGCGAACGTTCGTGGAGTGGACGTGTCACAATGGCCCAGATGGGAAACGGGGCTGAAGAATGCAGGTGACGTCACGCACCGGAAACGCGCAGAGGATTTTTTGGATTTTGAAAAAGTCAGTTAGTTGAGTTGAGACCTGCCTGGGGAGAAGACGGTTTGCTTTCGCTTGCTTGCCGAAGCCAGGCCAGTGGTCTGGTGGCGGGTGCCGCACGAGATGGTGGCAGGGGGAGATGGAAAAGCCAGAATAGAAAGAATGTGTATCTCTCTCCTTATGTCGAAGAACCGTTAAACTCAAAGGTAATAAAAAGTTTCGTACCTGAACTAAGAAGTCGAAAGTGTTTTTCGTGTTTCTAGATATCTGTGTTCTATGTGTATAAGTTATGAACAATCTATGTCCATTTTGCGTAGCCATATCATGGCTATGTAACAATTTGTTCAAAAAATGGACGCAGTTGTGAGACTGAAGTTTGTACTCGCTTTATACAATCTCACAGTCCATGATTAAAGCAGTACAAAAATATTAGTGAATAGAGAATTTTTTTTTGCAATAGAACAATTTTATATACAATCATTTAGCCCTGTCGGCGAACTGTCATAAATAGTATTAAAAGCAAAAGTAAGATCCTCGCCCCCAAATAGTCAACCTGGGAATGA
The DNA here is from genome assembly GCA_963585895.1 of Sepioteuthis lessoniana. Classification (NCBI taxonomy): domain Eukaryota; kingdom Metazoa; phylum Mollusca; class Cephalopoda; order Myopsida; family Loliginidae; genus Sepioteuthis; species Sepioteuthis lessoniana. The sequence goes on along the minus strand of OY757928.1, from coordinate 21,696,854 downwards.
CGCTAAACTGTTCAGAAGATCTGGTGAATTTTGAGTGCCCTTTCATGGCCATTACTCCTAGTTCTGCTCTGACCTGAAACGATCGTACCGATTAGGGTGCAACTATGAGTCAAATAGATGTGTTTAAAATTCATTTGAATCCGATAAGAAGCAAAATAAGAAGAAATTATTTGTAATAAGAATAGTCACTGCAATGATTGATTACTAGGGATTTTAATTAAGTGCTTGAATCTATATAAATGTGAGCAAACACATGACAAATATATAGTATGAAATATTATTTGAAACTTATTTGAAAATTCGGTATTAGACAGGTATACTTCAAAATATAACTCAATAAAATTATTTGAATTTCGTAGGAAATTAAAAAGTAATTAATTAATATAGTAACTTAATATTCAATCTATTAATATCAATTTAGTAATTTTAACATTGGTATTAATTTATTCATTAATTAGATATAAAGTATTTATATAAATATTTCTAAACTTTTATAAGATAAAATGAAAATATATATATAAAAATATGAATATAAATAAGATATGAATATAAATAAAATGTAATTACAATGTAAATAAAATGTAAATATAAGTAAAAATAAAATATTTATTCATAAATTAAATATAAAGTATTTATATAAATATTTGTAAACTTTTATAAAATAAAATAAATATATATATTTCAATCATACATACTAGATGCATCAAGGAGGTCTTCAGTGATGCAACTGTCTTCATTGCCGATTTCAGGTTATTTCTGCATCATATCAGCTCCGACAGTAACCTCGGCATGACTCTGGAAGAGCCAAGCCGCCTCGGTGAACGCGACGTGCTACGCTCGTGCCTCGACCAAAGCAAAGAAAAATTTAAATAAAGGCCGGACTTCGGCCGTTCTTATGGACATCTGACCTTTAGTAAACAGCCAATGAAAACAGGGCATTCCACACTCCTATATATAATAATATGAAAATAAACAAAACATTGATATGAATAAAAGGCAAATAAAAATATATTTATTCCTTAATTAGATATAAATTACTTATATAA
>OY757928.1:21568308-21690808 GCA_963585895.1 Sepioteuthis lessoniana | reverse complement strand
CATCTGTCTGGACGACGTGCTTAGAAAATCGATTGATAAAATCAGAGAAAACGGCTTAGAGCTGAAAAAGAAAAAAAGCAGAAGGTACCCCGCAAAAACCATTACCGACGCCGACTACGCCGATGACATAGCAATCCTGGCGAATACATCCAACCAGGCCGAAACCCTGCTACATAGTTTGGAACAAGCCGCCGCAGGCATTGACCACAATATCAATGCACACAAAACGGAACATATGTGCTATAATCAGACAGGCGACATTTCCACACTAGGCGGAACCTCTCAGAAACTAGTAGACAAGTTCACCTACCTTGGTAGCAGTGTCTCATCAACCGAAAAAGACATTGATACGCGGCTAAGGCATGCACAGCTATCGATAGGCTATTGATCATATTGAGATCTGACCTGACCGATAAAATGAAACGCAGTTTCTTCCAGGCAGCGGTCATATCGATACTGATGTATGGATGCACTACTTGGACGCTAACTAAACGGCTGGAGAAGAAGCTGGAAGGCAACTACACAAGAATGTTGGAAGCAATATTGAATAAGTCCTAGGAGCAACACCCCATAAAGCACAAACTATACGACCACCTGCCTCCCATCACGAAAACTATCCAAGCTAGACGAACCAGACATGCAAGACACAGCTGGAGAAGCAGGGTCGAGCTCATAAGTAATGTACTCCCATGGACCCCAACATATGGCCCAGCAAAGCAGGACGACCAGCGCGAACATACATACAGCAGCGATGTGAGGATACGGGATGTAGCCCTGAAGACCACCCGGAGGAGATGAACGATAGGGTGAAGTGGCGAGAAAGGGTTAGAGGCATCCGTGCTAGCGGCACCACATGATGACGATGATGATGATTTTCTACTCTGAGACTGATTGCCTAACCTAGGCTACAAACCCCAAACAACCGTTGTATTTACGCACATCTATAAGAGAAAACATTGATTCATTTATTTTCCAAAGGTGGAAGCTCGAAGGAAAACGAAAATAACATCAGCCAAGATTTGAATTTGGACCAGCGATTTCATTTTCTATGACAATAACCATTACACTAATAGCGATTCGCTGCTTAATTGTTCCCAAAGCTGAAAGCTGTATGGAACAGTTTGGCAGATTATTTTTGTGGAATAATTCATAAGATATGAGGATGAACAGGATCTTTTTAGCGATATTTTTAGGTAGTGGTGGCTGGTCTATATATCTGATAGATCTACAGCACCCAATATATACTGAAAAATTGTATTTTTATTTGTTAAAGATATTCAGTTCTATTATGATTGATCCTTAAATTTAATGTTGCAGTGTGCAACACGATATCAATTTAATATTTATAATTTTCTTCATCAGCAACTCCTCAAATTAATGTCACAAGCAGCCACGGTTTCCAGGGACCTTCACTAAACGCAGAGAGAGACAGAGAGAGAGACAGACAGAGCGAGAGAGAGAGAGAGAGAGAGAGTGAGAGAGAGAGCCGGGGACAGACAGACAGACAGAGAAAGAGACACAGGTAGACAGACACACAGACAGGGAAAGGGAAAGAGAGACAGAGAAGGAAAGAGAAAAACAGATATATATATAGAGAGAGAGAAAGAGAGAGAAAGAGGCAGAGAAAGAGGCAGAGAAAGAGAAGCAGAAAGAGAGAGAGAGAGAGAGAGAGAGAGAGAGCTACCATGCAGAGAGCACGCTAATTACTCTGGTTACTGTCATCGTGGTAACAACCCAGTGATATTTATGATCCTCGACAAGAACAAAGCTGTGAAGTATATATGATCAATAATGTTGTATCTGGGTAATATGATGCCTCAAGGCAGTTATTAAAAAGCCCAGTAGAATCTTTCAACTAACAGTCGAAGACATAAAAATACACTAATTGTGAGAAGACTGTTCCTATTGGGAAACATATATTCCGTAAGATAATGTATACTAGTCGACATTTTCATACTGAAAAAAAAAACTCTTCAAAACTAAGGGTCGACTTATACGGCAGGGCTAAAATCCAAACTTTTAACACAGAATAATCAACGAGTCATAGAATACTCCTAACAGTCAATATACCTCACTTACTGTAACTCCATCAGACTGTCATATAATTTTCCTACTTAAACTCCTGTTTTCCAGTTTGGTATAAATAGTTAACTATTTAACACAGAGATTGAAAGAAAATGATAAAACTTAATACGAACTAACTCGTATATTAAATCACTCACCATTTTCAATAGCCGATGCACTGACTGTAAACACTAACCAGAACATCACAACACCCAGACGAACAATCAAACAGCAGCGACATATTTTTTATCTATGCAATTTTATGATTGCCTAATTGATTGGAAAGTTTTATGAATATAGGCTATTTTGTGTAAAAGTTGCATGTTTCATATGTTCTACTAGTAACCTCTGTATGTTTGAATGTCGACAAATGCAACAGCTTTAGTCGAACTGAGAATTTTGAGATAACAATATTGCAGTCATTTTGTACCATACCAATGATACGGATATGTGTGAACTGTACATAGAATGTTCATAACATATATACATAGAACATAGGAATCCCAAAACACGAAAAACACTTAACGACTTCTTAGTTCAGGTACGAAACCTTTTATTACCTTTGAGTTAAAGGTTTCGACATAAGGAAGAGAGATGTACAGTATTTCTATGATGATATTTCCATCTGCCCCCACCCCATCTCGTGCGGCACCCGTAGCGCGCAATTTCGTCTGGCCTCTGCGACCCCCGAAAGTCGACGCTTCATGTTCGATGTCTAGTTCTCAACTCAACTAACTGACTTTTTCAAATCTCCCCAAATCCTCCGCGCGCGCTTCCGGTGCGTGACATCATTCACACTCCCTCGCCCTGTTTACCATCTCGGGTTTCTATTGTGACATCTCTGAGTCACACGTCCGCCCCGTGCGCGTGCGTGGACACCTGCGCTCATGTTTGAACCTAGCTAACCCATGCACTGAGCCGAAAGGTTCACAGCCAAACTAAACCCAAAGGCATAATACGAAATACCTCGGCAATTATATAACAATTTAATATGCTAAAGAAATGTGTACGCCATGATTTACATCATTGTAATACTGCGACAGCCTTTCCTCGCTAGTAAAGGTTGTCAAAACCTTCCAAATCCTAGTGAACCTAGTGACCGACAGCCACGGGAATACGCGCGGAAAATGGTCTCATAAGCGTTCAGGAGTTTCGGAAAGGGTCAATCAGGCAGTCAGTCGGCAGAGCACAAGGTATGACACAATCTTCAGAACTAACCACACCTGTTCCCTTAATGGCTCTAGGGCTGCAATTTATGGAATAGTAACATTATCCTTCTTAGACTCAGTTATTACAACTTCTCGTATCTCCATTATAACTGGTTTTGAAGTTTGCTTAAACACACCAATAAAGTGAATTTTATATTTTATGTGGTACACGTATCTTGCATTTTTTTTGTTTTTGTTTTTAGGACCAATATCCAAAATTAAGGTGGACCAAGAACTACATGTTTTAGATAATTAAGGAATGATTTTTTTAATATTAATCACATTTCGTTAATTATATTTTATCATTCAGTTTGGTTCGGCTTTGAACTATAACAGGTTAAGAGCCCAGGTGTATAGTTAATTGGTGCAATTTACGTTCTCGCGCAAAGGATAAGACAATCACCATTGTCATAATAAACCCCTAGACAGGAAATAGAACTGGAGTGTGAATGACGTCATGCCCTGAAGAGATAGCCCTGGGAATTCGAGGATTTTGAAAAAGACTCAGTTGAGAGTTGAGATTGGACCATGGGGGCAGACAGTTGAGTTCCTGCCATTGAGGCAAAGAGTTGAGTTTTCTACCGTTGCGGCGGCGTTTAAGTTTTTCGGGTCTTAACCGGCGGAGATAAATTGAGATCTTAAACATCATAAGATGCGCCGAACGTTGGGGGTGGGATCAGCATAGTAAGAATTTTGTCTCTCCCCTCGTATCGAAGAACCGTAGTCAGAAATTGATAAACCGTTCGTACCTGAAACCACAGAGTTTTCGCTTGTATTTTCGTGTCTGTATCTATATTATTGTTACGGACATCACCAAATTGTACAACGCATGCGCCTTCATAATAAATATTTCAACTGTTACAGTTTGGTGCTTTTGATTGCAGCCATTAGAAATCGAAGTCGTTCGAAGCAAATTATGTATTGTCCTACTTTTCTTTCAGTCGAAGTGCGAGGTTGGTGTTTGCTAAATATAACAGGAACCAGTTGGCTTCGGGCAGCCTTCAGCAAAAAAATGAATAAAAAGATCCTGAATTTCAACAAATTATATTATCAACACAAGCTCCTCCTAGGATTTGAAATCGGAAATAATGATGAGTTGATCTAAATTATTCAATAAAATTGTAATAGTGACGAACAAAATAAACCTATTTGGTGGGGTGGGGTATACCGAGTAAATGACGAGTCTTTAGTTTTAAAAATATGTGCTTTCGTACAAAGGTTGTTTGTCTTCAGAAAATATTGCCTAGGTTGAAGAAAGCCAAATTCGTAAGAGAATCTTCCCTGTGAAATAGGTTAAAAGATAAGGAAGATTTCTCATTGAAGAACTAAGCACATAATCCACACATAAGAAATGTACTAGCCAAGCGGCAAAGGTTATTACATTAAGAGTAACCTTACCACAAGCAAATCCTTAAAGTTATTGCTTTTGTTTTTCTGTAATTGCATGTTTACTGTAAAGGTCTTGGGAGTATTCCTTGGGAATCGAATAACTTCCAATTTTCTTAAAATCATTATTTTGCTACATGCTACCTTTTCCACAAGTTTTAAAAGAATGTTTTCACTTGAGTCTAAGTGACAACAAGTCACAACGGATTACCAGGATTTGTTTAACAATCCTAGGTGAGTTTTACAGAGTTCTGATTTGGAAAATTCGAATTTTGGGATGAACATGGCATATTTGTCAGTATTCTTAAACTTTAAACTATTGCTCATTTCCAGTGGATAATCGTTAACAAACCTAATCGTCATTCATTCCTTTTTATGCAAGATGGCTATATTCGCTTATTATATGATTAACTGTTTCCCCTCTATTACAACATAGTCTATTCTTCTTATTCTCCAATATATTACCACGAAGATTGATATTCCACTAAACAAAGAAAAAAACCCCAAACCAAACCAGACCAAATCAATCCAATCCATTATATTAAACTTTGACTTTGATATGATTAATCCCTGTTTTTTTCTTGCTATTAAAGAATTCTCTTTTCTTCTTTAACATTTCCAAGTCATCATACGTTCGATTTCTTTACTTCAGTGTCTCAATATCCATATTTTCGTAGTTCTTTGTATATCGTCCATTTCTCAAGAGTCTAAGTGACAACAAGTGTCCTCAGTTCTTCAGGACTTTTCGAAATATTCTAGATAATTTTAACAGTCCTATGAGCCAGATGCTCTCACTTATTCCTCTGATCTCTAGTTCCCCTTGAATTTTCAGGTCTTGAGGGGCTATTCCATGGGTATCAACGACAATTGGTATTACCGCCAACTTCCAATTGTTTCACAGTTTTTTCCAGCTCTCAGGCAAGAACTAAGTATTTGTCAATCTTTTCTCTTTTATTTTCATTCTGAGGCCTGCTGAAACGACATAATCCATTGTTTGCCTTTTGTAAGCCAACACTAAGTCCTATCGGAATGGGGTGTTCCATTTGTTTTCATAGTTTTATAGAATTTGATGCGTGTCATTTTCTTGAACACATCCTATTTTATGCTTATACTATTTCAGCACATTCGGATGGGGCTATAGAATACGCTGACTGCACCTCTGCACCGGGAAAAGACCCACCCCAAATATGATTGTCCTGGGCGTGACAATAAACTATCTGTTCGTGAGGCTCTATCCCAGGAGCTTAGGGGAATGTGGAGTACTTCTTCAATGCCATAACGCCCAGGTCCTATCTTTGCTAGAGCAGTAGTACCTGTTTGGGTCTTATATATGGGTTAAATAGAAATGATTTATCATTTACTATACTTGAAACCGTTTAAATCAGTGTAAACAATTGATTAATACTCAATTGTATGATTAGTATTTGATTGCCCGTGAGGTAATGGTTATCGTCGTAGGAAATGGACACGGCAACACGAGTTCAAATCCTGGACGAGAATGATTGCATTTCACATAGCACTAATACCCTTGGGAAAGTTGTGAATCCAATTATTCTCCATCCACCTATCGGTAAATAGCAGGGCAGACTGATTTTTTCAGCCTTGGTGAGGCAACTAGTCTCGGAGAAGAAATACTGTGAATCCAAACCCGTTAAACTCCGCTTAAAAATTGACCTTGTGTCATATCCTGCCCGAGCAGAGGGGTTGGTAAATATGGTATTTGATAGCAAAATGGTGAATAATGTAGATGTGGAAAATACATCTATTAGTATTAGATACTAATAATTGAAACCATTTAACTTTGTGAAACTAAAAGAACTCTATTCCATTTAAAAATAACAGTGCATAGAAACTATTCAATTTAAAACTATATTTAATATCTATAGAAAACAGGATTTAGCAGTAAATAAGTAAAAAGAATTGATTTGCCTTTAAACCAAATAATATAACTTATCTAATCATCGGAATAATCAATTTTTCATCATTTGCACTGTTCCCAGTGGATCAGTCATTCATTAAAAATCCTTTTGTGGTAGTTGGATGCTTTTGTTTAATTTCTCTCATCACTTCATCTACATTTACTATTCTTTAATGAATTATCACTTTTTGCTAATTTATTATTGGTTCTTATGGCATTATTTTGTGCCATTTAAAAAAAAAACACAGAATCTCTTTAAAAGCTATGCACAGATCAGATCATGTGCCATTACCTTAGCTGTCACTTGAAGTATTCATGAAGTTCTGTCTCAAGCTCTTACTCTTGCCAAACTACAGTGAGAAGAAGAAGAAGAAGAAGAAGAAGAAGAAGAAGAAGAAGAAGAAGAAGAAGAAGAAGACATTTTAAAAGAAGATAAGATATGAAGACAAGAAGAAAATATAAAAGGAGAAAAAAAGAAAAATAGACGAAAAAAACTAAAGGAAAAATAAAAATGGAAGAGGAATTTTTAACAAAAGAAAGAAAGAAAGAAAGAAAGAATATCAAATATTTGAAGAAGAAGAAAAATGAAGAAAAGTAAAAAGAGATAAAACGAGAAAGAAAATATAGAAGAAAAAAAAGAAGAAAAAGAGACGGAAGAATTGTCGAATAGAAAAGATGAATATATTAGAAGAAAAAAGAAAATTAAAAGAAAAACTGATTTGAAAAAGAAGGAAAAAAATAATCATGTAAACTGCGGAAGAAGATAAAAGAAAAAAAAAAGAATGGAAGGAGAAAGAAAAAGAGAACTTATAGAAGAAAAAAGCGAAGAAAAAAAAGAAGAAAGATGGAATAGAAAGAGGAAGAAAAAGAGGAATTAAAGAAGAAAAACGAGAAGAAAATAAAAGATAAAATGATAAAAAGAATGTGAAAGAAAAAGAGGAATTATAAAAGAAAAAAGAAAAGAAAAGAAAAGAAATATAGAAGGAATAGAAGGAAAAAGAAAAAGAGGAATTACAAAAGAAAAATAGAAGAAAAGAAAAGATAAGATGATAAAAAGAATGTGAAAAAAAAAAAAAAACAGGAATCAAAGATGAAAAAGAAAAGAAAACAAAAGAAAAAGGAATACAATGAGAAAAAAAAGAAGAATTATCGAAGAAAAAAAAAAGAGAATAAAAAAAAACAAAAACAGAAGATGTGGATTTGTTGAAGAATGATTACGAAGGAAAACTGAAAGTTAACGAAGGAGGAGGAAAGAACATGTATATTTAAATGTGTGTTAATGTTTCTACATATGCTTAACTTGTATAACTTTTCTTATACCTGTTTCCAATGCAGTGACTATGATATAATGGCGACCAGATAAAAATTCCATATTATCGATTAATGCTTCTATTGCAGTCGAGAAAAATGTATAACATTCACCTAACAAAAAGATTACATGGAAAACATTTGTCAGGTTTAAATAGATGATAATCAAATGCACGTAACCGACACGTAAACAAATTGGGTTCACGCTGTAACAGCGATCAATTTTGCAGGATTATCTGCCCTTGACTGCAGGTTGAATTTTCCGAACGGTCACTAAATACTAAAAGCAGAAAACAAACCCACAAAAAACGTCAGCAGGAAAAAATCTCAAAAACTATCATTATTAGGCATCAGACCAACTACACCATAAAAGCCTATTCAGGGAAGAAATATTCAGAATTCTTCTATTCGTGCTATAAAATACCCAGAATTCTAGCTAGGATTGTTATGATTCATATAATAGGCCCAATGTGATCAAAAGTCACTTGTCAAGAAGAACCGAAACTTTCTTCGACCTTTTGAGGAACACTGACAAGGTTTCCTTGGGCGCATTTGCCACGTATTACTTACACTATAAATAAATATCATGGCGTTAAGGAAAACGGTGTGAAAATACATCTTTTAAGCTCAGAATACACTAAGGATAAGACATACAAGTTTTGCTCGTCCGAAGCCTCTTACCAACTTCCGTTGACCAAGCTTATGTGGCACGGTGGTTTAGTATTGCTTCTTCATTTATACCTTCGTGGGTAATTGGCCACCAAAGACAAACGTTTAGACGAATAGTAGAGGTGTTATAAAACCCATAACCAAAATAAAGAGAGCTCATACTTTTCTCAATTTATTAGTCCATAAGTAAACGTAATACTGTAAATTATTTTAGGAACGCCCAGTTTTAAAATAGAAATCGATCAGCAGCGAATCGAAAGCGAATTCTGATTGGCTGAAAGAGACTCAAAAGGGTAAGCCGTTAAGAGTGGGCGCAGGATAGAAAACAGATAAAGAGAGAGTTGATAGCCAGATGCATCGAGGAAAAAACGGTCAGCTGTACAAAGATGTGGAGGCAGCCGAAAATTTCGGGGTGAGCTCCGAAAAGGGGTCTCATACCAGACGCACAGCTGAGACCAACAAACCAATGAGCAAGCACATTAGAGCTACAACAGAAAACCAGAAAGATAATTCAAGGCTTGTGCCTGTGTTATATACTCATGTACCGTATCATAACGACACAATAATTAAGACGCACGAAGGAATAACATACGCAATGATAAAGACGCTGGAAGACTTGTTTATAAAAATATTTACCTCTCACTTTATTGCAAGGGTTCGAAAAGGTTGTGTGGGGTTTTACTGTGAGAGGGGGCTGGAGACCGAACATAACTGAAATATTTTGACCCCAAAGTTATGGCCGTCAGCGTTGTGTCTTTCTCGTTCTCCAGGGCTGCTCAACCTGAGCCCTGGAGTCCACTCTGCTGGGTGCTGGCTTTCCTTACTACACTCTCGTCTATCTCCGTCTCCAACTCTACTCGCCTGTACTCCTTCTGTTCAATTCGTCGGCCTTATATTACCTTCAAACTCCCACGTGATGATATGGACACGCCCCTACGCCTCCGCAATTTCTTCCGATATCTGGCGATCGGGATTTGTCACTTCCGCTATCTTTGGAATGGTCTGTGTGAAACGTCATCGAGCAGAAATAACTGTCATGCAGTTCAGAGGTCACTATCTTCCGGTGCGTCAGTCTATGAGAGTGTAATGGGATTTTTTTTTACCTCGTCCCATTTCATCAGCCAATTTCCGCCCACGCGATTTCCTCTCATAACGGCCATTAGAATGTGTCACTTCCTTCCGGTGCATCATCTTGAATGGCATTTTTGGCCGGGTCAAAAGGCCAAAACATAACATCTGCCCTCTCTCTCTCTCTTTCATGATATTTTGTTTCTCTTTGTGTAGCTAATACGTTTGCCTCAATTTTCACGCTTTGTTTCCTTACCTCGACGACAATTAAGACGTTTAGTACTGAATAGAGATTTGCTTAAGAAAACCAATGTTATATAGTCATTTACACATTCATGAAGCATCACAACGACACAACGATAAAGACGCATGAAGAAAGGAAGCAGGAACAATTAAGACACAGGAAGACTTCTTTACAATTACATTTACCTCTCACTTTATTGCAAGGGTTCGAAAGGGTTGTTGAAGGTTTGCATGTGAGAGGGTGCTGGAGACCGAACGTAAACTTCATATTTTGACCCCACTGTTATTACGGTCACACTGTGTCTTTATTGTTCTCCTGATGTTGGGGTCTTCTCCATCGGGGCTTTTCCGAGGGCCCCCTCGATCGGGTGTGGCCTTCCCTACCACATCTCGTCTCTAACCCTCTGGGAGTCTGCTGGCAACTGCATCGGGGTTTTCCGAGGTCCCCTCGGTCGGGTGTGGCCTTCACTACCACATCTCATCTCTAACCCTCTGGGAGTCTGCTGGCAACTGCTTTGGCACCCCAAACTCAACTGAGTTAAATAATAACTCAAAGCCCACACGATCGCCTGCTGGATCTTTGAAATCGAATGTTTAATCGTCATCAAGCGTAAATAACTGTCATGCAGTTCAGAGGTTACTCTCTTCCGGTGCATGACTGTAATGGCAAAATGGGACCTTCACCTTGTCCCATATCATAAGCCTTAATCCGCCCACGCGATCTCTTTCTATTACTGGCCATTGGAATGTGTCACTTCCTTCCGGTGTATCACATAGGAATAGCATTTTTGGGGCTGGGTCGAAGGTCAAAATATAACACCAAGACGGTTTTTTTTGTGTGTGTTCGTCAATTTTCTCCCGGTGACGTTATCACGAGGTCTGGCTGACACTTAAGACGTAACCCTACACGCATAAACACTTTCGACACGTTTAGTAGTAGTGAAAGCGGCTATTGAGACAGTACCAACAACTGCATACTTTTATTAGTGTGGTTTCATTTTACAACCATCAATTTGGTGTGTAACGGTACAATATTGTGATTGGGGTTCAAACTCGCTTACTAAGTTGTAGCAGTCCGCTACATCATGGTGACTCTGATTTCAAATATTGCTATCAAACACAAATAATTCTATTGAATATCAATCATTTGTTTGCGCACAGTTAATTTGTTTCAAATGTTGCTATATAATGCTAATAATTCAATGTAACATCAGTCATTTGTTTGCACACAGTTAAACGATTATATATTGAATTTTTATGAGTATAGGTTGGTTGCTTTGTGTTATGGTATATCAATCCTAGATGGTTATTTAATTCCAAATCAAGCTATTTTTTCCATAGACTTAAGTATTGCTATTATTTGGACACGGTTAAATGGTTGCAAGTATTTCAATCTGACACAGAAATTTTATTTGCAATTAATCACATGCTTGAACAGTGAAATGGTTTCAAGTACTGCTACTTGACACTTATCATTCAACTTAGCACCATTCATTTGCCCACCCAGAAATGTTTCCAAGTATTTTTTTGTATTTTTATCATTAAGGGTTTTTGGACTATTGTCTTCATCTTTATTGTTATTTCCACAACGCAGTACGAGGTGAGATTAAAAAGTCGGCTATGGTGGATCATATATGGAAGAAAAAGCGAAAAATCATCCCTTATGGGATGAAGTTGAAGGAAATGATAGTGCTGAACAATGGAGGATTAGACGCCTTAAGGAATCAGCACATATGTTGGGCCACAATGACTTGATGAGTAGACCTAGTATATAGATGAATACAATATGGGAAGCGATAATTAAAAAGGTTATATAAAAAAAATCTGAATATGAGCACAGGTAAAAAAAAATCATACATAATAGTAGTAATCCTAGTCAAGTAAGAAAATTAAGTTTATAAGTCCCAAAAATTTACAGGACAAATAGCGTAACGGTTATAGGCGTTGGTTCCCTAAGCTTCTTAGGAGATTCAATCCTGACTGCAGGCGAGTAACAATACAGGAATACTTAACACTTGTACCCGGTTATGGCTAACGAAAAAGAAAAGGCAACCCCCGTGGATTCAATAAAGGACGTTGATCGAGGTACCGTGTAGGTTCCCGAGTCGACAAACACCTGAAGAATGCTGGAGGAAATATCGGTCGAAACACTGTTGAAATACCAATAAAGATAAAGACAATTGTCCGAAAATACTTAATGATAAAAATCATCAAGTTTTGGCGCAGAATTTTAGACAACTACTATTGCTTTGTAATACCAAAATTCAATTTTGCACACAGTTAAATGGTCTTCAAGCAATAATATCTTCAGCATTACTCGTTCACGTGTCGTCTTCAAATTCATCATATGCAGATTCTCAACTTCTTATAGAAAAAATATGAAAATAAATGTCATATGAGATTTGCTTACTTTTTTTTCTTCTGACATATCGAAAAAATCTTTAAAAAACCATTTAAATATTTTTTTTTTATATTTATACAATTTTACCAAATTTATTATTTGAATTTTTTTAAATTTAGATTTTCAGAAGACATACTAAATATTTATTGAGTACAGATTTATTCGTAGCATTGTAATGATACTAGATTTCGAAAAGTTAAGTTTTTAAAAAAAAAATCTGAAGTCTGATAAGATACAAAGTACATTATTCAGTTTGGTAGACGATCTGCAACAAGACAGCTTTCATCTGGTATCCAGGCTGAAAATAATAGACTGCCAGAACGTGCTGAAGTGGTGGAGACTTGTAGAACGAAGTCGACCACCCAAAACCAGTGTAAGATGGACTGATGTTTTCTGTGAACACTGCTAAAAGAAGATAAGTTTCTCGATTTGACCTCTTTTACGGTGGTTGGGGTACGAGGAGTCCAGTGTTCACAAGTAAAGAGAGCGCATAACCATTTAAAGATAGGGAAACAGTTGAACAAAGAATAGATCCTGCATGCTGTACCCACTATCATTTTCCACATCTTTCGACGATGCTATAAATTGAATGGGTAGAATTAAATTTAAAAAATAATAAAAAAAAATACTAATACTCGAGATAACTTTCTCCTGCCACATCCTGCAATTAGCCATAACTGATATAGCAGTCTTCGGTTTCTTCGCATGACATAACATTTTTATACGGTTATTAAGCATGAAAACTTCCTTTCTCAGGATCGAAACGTAAAACTTAGCATTTCCTATGTATATCATGAATTTTTTTTTTTTTTTAATGATTTTATGCGCCAAGAAGCCCCAAAATCAAATTTTCAGTATCAAATTCCATAGGAAACTGATTATTTGTTTTGAGAAAATTTTTGGCCGAATCCCCAGAAAAAATTCTCGTCAGTATATTATATTCTTCTGAATTACGATTTCATATGTTTACAAATATATTCAGAATTTCATAGATAGATAGATAGATAGATAGATAAGTATTTCGTAACCATGGATTAAAACAGGCTTTTGCCAAGTCAATGCTTGAAGATTGGCTGGTGATGCTCAGGATTTAATAGTAGAATCTCGTGATTGCATCTCATCTATAGCTTTTTTGTACCTCGAATATTTCGCAGTTCTGTGTAGTTGTATGGCTTCATACTTTTTTTTTCTTTTTCCTGTTCTTTCTCCTCGTTTTATTTGTTTGTGACAGTCTATAATGAGCAAACGTAATTGCATGTCATCTGCTGAATCTACGAGAAATATATATATATATATATATATATATATATATATATATATATATATATATATATATATAAAGAATAATTTGTAAATGTATATTACGTTGTGAATTCTTATAGCCTCATTTTACTTATTCATTTTTTTTTCAAAATTGAAACATCTATTTAGGTTCACTACGCTTGAACGCCTTTAGGACATTCTGGAGTCTCTTCATCGGCAGGGATTCGAAAAATTATCGTGTTGTCCACTTATAAATATAGAAGAAAATGTTAACAAAAAAACAACAACAAATTGATCAAAAATACTTTTCAGGGCAACCATAATGGCTTTACATTATGATATTCAAACCACCGAACAAAACATGTTTTCTTAAGCAGTTCATAAAATATTCTATTATCAAGATTGATGTATTTGTGATGATTCATAACTAGAGTAATACAGATCGCTTAGTGTCTCTTCCTTGATATGAAAACCATTTGTGTAACATATG
The DNA here is from genome assembly GCA_963585895.1 of Sepioteuthis lessoniana. NCBI lineage: Eukaryota > Metazoa > Mollusca > Cephalopoda > Myopsida > Loliginidae > Sepioteuthis > Sepioteuthis lessoniana. The sequence continues at coordinate 21,676,790 of OY757928.1, read as the reverse complement.
ATTGCGTTTCTTTTATACAAATAGCATGTTCATTCGCGCTGTTGGTATTCCCAATGGTTGGATCAATTATATCAGGTGATAACACTATCGCAGTGTGAAACCTAGCAGCTTTTTTAGAATCCATCCGAAGTTTTCGTGTAAGTTTCGTGTACTAGTATTGAATGAACAGATATTTTTTGACAGGAGAAGTTTCGGTTTGATCTAAAGCATCTGAAATACAAATATAAGAGAAATTTTGAGATATACTTAGTATAAGAGTTGTACTGATTTTTTTAATTCTTCCTATGTTAGGTTTGGTTAAATTTGGTTTGGTAATGTCCTATGGCATAGTTTTGGTTTAGTTATGTTCTATGGTATATATATATATATATATGTAGAAGCTTGGTTTAGCATTTGAGTCAACCGGGTTTCGATCCCAGCTACGGGAAGCTAGTATGTCTAGCCACACTGATGAGTTCTGATGGAACGAAACAGATCTGTCTGTGGATTACTTTATATATATATATATATATATATATATATATATATATATATATATATATATATATGTGTGTGTGTGTGTGTGTGTGTGTGTGTGTTTTATAAGCGAATTGTTTCTTTCTTGGCGGCATTATTTTTTAACGAATCGAAGCTCATTTGTTTGAACACCATTGGATTGTTTCAACGAACGTTATCTAATTGCATTACCTTAGTTTTAATATTAGTCATTTGTTTGCTCGGAGTTTAATAGTTTCAAGTATTGATATTCAATATTAGTAATTTCATTTATCAGGAATTCCTTCGTTAAGTAATGTTGATCATTTGTTTGCTTACAGTAACATGATTTTAAGTTCAAATACAGGCGGATGGGGTGTCCTCGTAGTGTAATGGTTAAAGCGATGGACTGCGGAATCATAGTAAGCGAGTTCGTACTCCAGTCGCGCTATTACGTTCACTTTCGGGCAAATACCCATGGAAAAGGCATGAACTCCCTTATCCTCCCAGCTATGGGTTAAATAGTACCACAACTGTTCTTCTAGGAGAATGGCTTTGGCATTAAATAACCTAAAAAGAGTTGAAATACCAATAAACAAAGAAACTAAACTAATCAAATACACACAATTCTATTCAATATTAATCATTTTTCTGAATAGTTAAATGGTCTGAAGTAACGTAAACCATGGAATAATTCTATTTGACCCATACAAGGGTCACTTACGGGTAATCCCACACCGAGCTAGAAATGATAAGGAAGAGACACGCCTACTCTCTAAAGCTTCTAGCTTGAGGTTTTTACCTTCTGATGATTTACTTTCGTAAGCGGGAATTCGTTAATGAGGTCATACCCAATTGCTGAGATACAGTCGGCGTATTTTATAGCATCAGTCGACGGAGTGATCGTAATTTTAGTAAGAGTTTCAATGCTGTAAATTTTGGCAATATATAAGGCATACGTTTTGATTGAATGATATAGTCTTAGGAATGATAAAACCCTATTAGCTTCTATTCTGAAGATAACAGACAACATGAAATACTTCTGAGGCGTTTACTTATTGTTATGGTACCCAATTTGTGAACTCTAATCATATTTACTAACCCCTTTCGCTCGGGCAGAATATAACACAAGGTCAATTTTTAAGCGAAGTTTAACAGGTTTGAATTCAGAGTTTTCCTTCTCCTAGACTAGTTGCCTCACCAAGGCTGAAGAACTTAGTCAGCCCTACTATTTACCCATAGCTGGACGGAGAATAATTGGATTCATACCTTTCCCAAGGGTATTAGTGCTATGTGAAATGCAGTCAGTCTGGTCCAGGATTTGAACTTGTGTCGCCGTGTCCATTTCCTATGACGATAACCATTACACCTGTGGACTCTAAAGAACTTTTCCTGATGCTATTAATACCTGGAGAATATTCATCTCGGTGGAGTTCCCCCCAGCCTAACACTTTGGCAGTCTGACTGACGTTCAACACCTTTTTATCTATGTTGTATTATGCTTTCGTTAATATACTTTGTTCCATGTGAACCCGAGTTCGTGTCTTTCTTCCGGACCTTTAACTGGTCCACAACACTTTTTTATAGCAATAATGTATATATAGATTTTTATGTATAACATCTATATCCCCATCATCAGTATCATGTCCTTCTGAAAGCAAGGGTTTCTCTCTCTTTCTCTATCTCTCTCTTTCACACTGTCTCTATTGCTGTCCATTCTTATCGATCATAACTCTTATTAAATCCTCTAGACGCCCTACATTGTCCACAAAGAACAAGTAAATTTAAGTTCTTGTTTGTTAACCAACTCTAGTATGTCCATGTGTATGAGTCCACCATACGTTTGAGAATCCTTTCTTTTCCTTTTTCTTATCGCTTTACTTCTTACCTCTGTAGAGAAGAGGAAAATCTCGTATTTTGGTTTGGCGTTTAATTTATTTCAACATTTAATTTCACCCAATCAGGATGACTTATCCTATTCAGCCCGGACCTTCATTTCCGGCTTGCAAAACGGATGAGCGGCAAAACCCAGTCTCTTTGGCTTGAGAAGTCGTCCCTACTTAACAATGCTTGTTAGCTAGACAAGCCGCCCAGTGTGGACATCTCACAGCGGCTCTAACAGCAGCAGCAACAACATGGACACTCAACGAGGGAACCATCTAATTTATGGATTTCCTACGAGGAATCCCAGTTGAACATAAATTAGAAACATACAACATGCCTTTCACAGGCCCAACTTTGTGTCACCCCAAAATTGGCTATGTCGATCTGAGCGTAACTCCGCTATCGACACTAGTTCCCTTTTCACCCATGGAGACAACGCAGACTCTCTCCCAAATACCAGATACAAAACTACACGGTGACTCTAAACACAATCCCTCACATGTCCCGCAACACACGCTGCCATAGCAACGTCCCGCTACACCATTTCATCTCCAACACTAAAAAGCCTAAACTCCATGAGTCTTGCGGCGCCAAAAGCAAACCATATTCAATGCTGCAAATAGAAAAGTTTCGTCATTCATTTGTGTTGCCTAAAAAATATAGTGTTAGAGAAATTAACAATTTCCCGAAACGCTATACCCCTTCCCGATCCCAATAACAACCTAGAAACCACAATATAGACGAATTTCTGTGACATTGCATTATAGTCAATATCTTTCAATGAAACAAGGTATGCTGATACCTCTTTCACTCAAACGTTTCCCTAATTTTTCTTTATTAGCTCCCTAAAACCAATCTCCACTTTCAAAGCAAAAAAATCTTTAATGAAACCTGATACATTTGACTTTAAATCCCGCCTAGCTTTCTTGCAAGAATTTTACCTGCTCCACCAAATTCATTTCTCCTCACATGCTTTTAAATAGAAAAACTCAGAAAACGGTCTCTGTCTGAAGAAGTTCGAGATTAAATAAGTAAGTAAAGTTGTCTCCCTTTAGTCGAGAGTGACCAGAAGGCTCCCTTTTCAATAGCTACTATACCAACATGTAAGCGAGGGCGCTACTCCTTTCCCTATATTGTTCCACTTTACCCTTAAGACGTACCTTATAGTGCAAAGTGCAAAGTGCAAAGCAAGGCGGGTCAAGTACCATTTTTAAAGTCTTTGGTATGACGCGACCATTAGCAAATACTCTACCTACTAGACCAATGATCCGGTTCACACATCTAAATTTGAGTTAGTGTTTGAGTTATCCAACTTTCCACATATTTCTATCAGCAAACAGGTAGCTAGATAAACAATTAGATAGATAGATATAACATTACAAAAATATAAAATATTAATTCACAAGCATTATTTACAATAAACACACGCACGTACATGCACACACACACATATACAATCTCTCTCTCTCTCACACACACACACACACACACACACACATATATATATATATATATATATAGGAAGAGATAAAAAGAAAGGAAATGACTTGACAGATAGGTCCAAATAACATTACAATGTGATAGAAAATCAAAAGTGACACCGCGTTTAAATATTTTCTAAATGCTTCTCTGATATATATATATATATATATATATATATATATATATGTGTGTGTGTGTGTGTGTGTGTGTATGTGTTTCTGTGTCTGTGTGTCTATCTGTCTGTCTATTCTTCGGTCTGTCTGTCTGTCTGTATTCTGGATATATATATATTTAATGACCTTTTTTGTAAACATTTATAAAGTGAAGCCGACAGCTAAATTCTCTTACAAACGTTATAAACTTTTTCTTTTTTCAAATTAGTGGACTAATGCTAAAGTTTGGAGGCGCACTGAGTGTAATTGTTATCATCTTTGGAAATGGAATCAGTGACACGAATTCAAATCCACGATGAAACCGCTGACGTTTCATCTATCAATGGGAAAAATCATTTTGCTCTCTATAGTAAAATAGTTAGACTGACTGAGGTTTTTTAGCCTTGTTAAGAAGGAAAACTCAGATAAAATGTCAGACAAGCTGCACTTCACTCTCTGTGACCTCTAGCAGCATCCTGCTCGTCACAGAGGGATTAGGTAAGTATATATATCCAGTGTTCATGATGTTCTTAAATATATAGCTTCTGGGTATTTTCATCCAGGATCGGTCATTATCAAGAAATAAAATGGACTGCCCTTTTTTTACAGCAACATTGTGTAAAATAATTTGGGAATCCGGTGGATTATGAATTGTTTTTTTTTTTTTTTTTTTTTTTATCGGGATTCACTGGTCTACTTCGAGACGATGAAAAAGTAAGGAACATTTACGAAAAGGGAGAAACAAATGGGATAATGTAGACTGGGATAGCAGTGGACGCTCGGGTTAAAAATAGAAACGTATCTGCAAAGAATCGGTGATAGGTTCTGATTGGTTAGAAGGCACTCAAACGAAAATGCCGTTATGGCAGTGGTCGCCAGATAGAAAGCGGGAAAAGAGTTTGTTGGCAGCCAGACGAGAAGATGTAAAGACAGCAGTTAAAGACCAGCCACAACGATGTAAAAGGCAAACAAAAGTTAGGGTGACTTCCAAAAAAGGGGTCCAATACCACCGCAGAGATGTGAAGACGTAACAGCCAACAAACAAGCGTTAGAACTACAACAGAAAACGAGAAAGATAATTCATCTATGTCTGCTTTTTCTCTTCTCACGACGTTTTTCTTATCTTTGTCTATATAACGCGGTCGAATTAATGTTCATATGCAGTTTCTCTTTTTTAGACAACTACAAAAATGTGTAGCAGCGAATAAACCTTGGTATTAATAAGTCAATATGGCTTTTTTTTTGTGCGTTCATCATTTTTTCTCACCCCGAGATTATAACAGGGGTCCGATTGACACTTAAGATGTTGCTCTACACGCAAAAACTCGTTCGACCCGTTGTGGTGCAAATGTCTATGCATAGTAGTTGTAGTAATAGTAACACCAGTAGTAGTAGTTAAACAAACGTCCATTGAGATCATATTTTATGTGTAATGGTACAATTGTAGTAAGGGAGTTCGAAGAACCCTTTACTTTCAGACTAATAATCTTTAGTAAAGGCATGAACCTTATTACCAAGCTGTAGGACCAATAGCACCACTAGTATTCTTTTACAAAGATATATATATAGCATTAAATAACCCACAATGGCTGTTGTGCCATTGGACAAAGAAACAAAACAACACAAAAAATATTGTGTTGAATATTCTTATAATTTTTATTATAATATGCTTTGGCTTTTTCAATATTTCAAAATAAATACCATTTCAAATCTTGGTGACGTAATTGATTTAGCAACTTTCGAAAGCATTTTAAAATGTTTACTTTTTAAACGGAGTTTTCTCATAATTCTAAAATTCTAAAACAAATATATCTTGAAGAATATGACATTCTTACTATTCATTCTAAAGAAAATGTTGGTATTCACCAAAGTTTTACACATAATACGTAGAAACTGGGCAAAAACACTGACACCCGTCACTTACAAGTAGATATTACAAATATATATATATATATATATATATATAAAACTGAGTAATAAACGTCAACTAATTCTTGAGGCTATATTTATTAAAGACTACTAGCCAAAAATCAATAACATGACTTGTGATAAAGGAACACAAACTTTAAATGGATTCACATATATGCAACATAATATAATTTTTAAAAAAATAGAAATATCTATACTTTCTATGATTATCTATTAAAACACCAACGGCTGTCGAAAGTTCTTAAAACCCACACAATTATGAACAATATAGAATTTGGATAATTCTTACTCAAGTAAATGCTGTGAAAACAGGAGATGCTTATAAAAAGTACGATCATCACCATCATCATCACAGATTCAATTCTCCTCTCTCTCTCTCTCTCTCTCTCTCTCTTTCTCTCTCTCTATCTCTCTCTCTCTCTCACACACTCTCTGTCCGTATAAGCTACTATTCTTGGTAAGACCTCAAAAAACATTTAACGTCCGCATAGTTCTGATGAATGTAAGCTTTGGCTGATCGGTCAAAACTGGTGTGTCCATGGGTAGAAGTCCATTAGAGAACAAAATATGCTTATTTACACGCATAGAAACATTTAATACATGCATAATATATATAAAAGAAGTATTGAAGTGTCCGTGGTGTAATGGCTATCGTCGTAGGAAATGGACAAGGCGACACAAGTTCAAATCCTGGACGAGACTGATTGCATTTCACATAGCACTAATACCCTTGGGAAATAGATAAAAAGGTGTTGAACGTCTGTCTGACTGCCATAGCGTTAGGCTGGGGGGGAACTCCACCGAGATGTATATTCCCCAGGTATTAATAGCACCAGGAAGAGTTCATGAGAGTCCACAGGTGTAATGGTTAATGTCGCTGGATATGGACACGGCGGCACGAGTTCAAAACCTGGACATAGCACTAATACCCTCGGCAAAGGTATGAATCCAATTACTCTCCCTCCAGCTAGGGATAAATAGTGGATAAATGGTAGGGCAGACTGGGTTCTTCAGCCTTGGTGAGGCAACTAGTCTATGAGAAGGAAAACTCTGAATTGAAACCTGTTAAACTCCGCTTAAAAATTGACCTTGTGTCATATCCTGCCTTATCGGAGGGGTTGGTAAATATGATAAAAGAAGTATTGATAAGAATGCACAAACCTATCTCAACTGACAAAATATGAAATAGCAGTTAGGAAACGGGCCCTAAAACGGTAAAAGTTTGACTTGATAAAGTGGAACAACGTATGGTAAAGCTATGTTAAATTTACTGGGCAATGATCATGTGAGATTAACGATTCAATAAGGAGACGAAAGGCAAACCCAATTGGAACGGCTACTGTTCAAATCGCACAGATGAAAATGTTTAAGAATGAAAATAAAGAGACCGAGATGTGGTCTGGGATTTTCATATGACCACGTGGAGTCTTAATTAATCATTGTCTCCTAACATAGTTATACTTTTTAATGATTCTACAAATGGGGTATTTTGGCCTTCGACCCGGCCAAAAATGCCATTCCAAGGTGATGCACCGAAAGGAAGTGACACATTCAAATGGCAGTTATGAGAGGAAATCGCGTGGGCGGAAATTGGCTGATGAAATGGGACGAGGTAAAAAATTCCCATTGTACACTCTTAGACTGATGCACCGGAAGAGAGTGACCTGTGAACTGCATGACAGTTATTTCCGCTTAATGACGATCAAACGTGCGATTCCAAAAATCGAGTAGGCGACTGAGTAGACGTTGGACTATTATATAACTCAGTCAAGACAGAGGTTGCAGTTAGAGATCGAACGGAGTTATAGACGAGATGTGGTAGGGAAAGCCACACCAGGCCGACAGGGCTCAGGGCCCCCGATTGAGTTGGGGCTCAGAGAACTTATTGATAAGATGCAGTAAAGGAAGCCATCATCTAACAGAGAGCTGGGCCCCAGGGCCTCCGGTTGAGCAGTGATGGAGAATGCAAAAGACACAACGCTGACGGCCATAAGAGTGGGGTCAAAATATTATAGTTTATGTTCGGTCTCCAACTCCCTCTCACAGTAAAACCTTGAATAACGTTTTCGAAACCTTACAATAAAGTGAGAGGTTACATAATTTGCTAAAGAAGTCTTCCCTCGTCTGTTTATTTATTGTGTCGTTGTGATTCTGCATGCATGTAGATGACAATATAACACAAAAACATACAGTTAAAACATGTTTTGACACCCCGTTGTGTAGAGGTCAACATACTCAAATTAGCCGTCGTAATTAGCAAGTTAGAACTACAATCATATTATTATGTTTACTTTTAACTGCATTAAGCTCCTTAGCTATTGGTTAAATATTATCTCTACACTCCTTGTACAAAGATAGATATAGCATTAAATATACCACGAACTGTGGATTATTTAATGCGATCTCAGACACAGAAACTAAACCAAACCATGGAAAATGACTTATATTTCGAGAAAATAGTATTTCGGTAAAATCAGCGACAAGTTGAATAAAAGAGAAACGTAAAATCTTGAATAAAGTCTTCGTATATAAGATGAGGAAATTACAAGTTCATAGATGATAAAAGCCACGTGGTCCTAGAAAACTAACACTCACATTATTGCTATGTCTCAATCTCCTTCTTTGTTGGCCCCACAAAACAAGGAGACCTGAAGTAGAACTTTTAAGTAGACGAACGAAATATCCTTTCATTCCACAAATCACTGCCCATCCTTAATGACGTAAAGATGGATGGTTCTCTAAGCTCTTTTTATAAGTTCTTAAAGTGTCCTCTTCATCTTTCGTTTCTCATACTTACCTCAAGGGTTCATTTAGGTTACCATTGTTGTCGCCCCTCACGTTGCCCGTGGGTAGTAAAGAATCTACTACATTAGCACTTACACTAAGTTTAAAGACAGTTATATAAACTAGAAATGTTGTTATCAACAAACAGAATGAATATAAATTTCTAACAAAATAGAAAACGTAATACAGTCTATGAAATAGTTAATATATATATACGTGGCGCATTCAATAAGTTTCCAGACCTTGTTTTTTACAGGCATTTAAAATTGGTGTAGACTCTTGAAAATTCAGTATGTTATTGCTATATATCTCGAGAGATGACTGACCAAATGATTCAGGTTCAAAGGAAGAGCTACAGCAGCAATTGGAATACACCCTACTAAAGCCTGATTGTTACAGGTGGAGAATTTCAAAAATGCAATCTGGGCATGAGGAAACTTTAGAAGAACGATATGCAATAAAATTATGTTTTAAACTTGGAAACATGCCATAGAAACGTATCAAATGCTTTAGACTGCTTTTCGACCATCATGCATGAATCGGGCATCAGTTTTTGATGGGCGTAAGAGATTCAAGGAAGGCAAGGAGTCTGTGAGGGATGATATGAGGTGTGGGAGGGGTAAGGAAGTCTATACACAAGAGTTGATTGGCCAAAGGGTTAGGGTTAGGGTTACTATGTTGAGGTTTTTATGGGATTTCAGGAAGAGATTCCAAAGAAAGAGACCAGCTGTCGTTATGAGACAATTGAGGAGATGAAAGAGGCTGTGACGAAGATCATTGATACGCTCACACAAAAGGATTTCCATGGGGCCTTTTAGAATTTGTTGGAACGGTAGAACAAGTACATTGCAACCGGAGGAGATTACTTCGAAGGAGACTAGTTTCATGTGTGTACTATCAATGAAATTGCCTATACGAAAAAAGTTTGGAAACTTACTTAATGATCCTCGTATATATATATATATATATTTATTGTCATCCACAGACAGACTGTTTCTTTCTATCAGAACTCTTCAGTGTGGCTAGACACGTAGGACGCTCGAAGCCGGGATCGAAACCCGTCCAACTTTACGTTAGACTAAGTTTCAGACTTCTCGGCCACCAAACGGACCACGTTGGCTAAGGGAATTTTTAAGGTATTTATTTTAGCTACAGCAGCAGCAGCCGTTTGTTTTACATTTTTTTAATACCCTATCGGCTACCAGAGTGCTCATTTCTTTCGAAGAGCTTTGCATTACGCTAGCGGCGGCCGACGATTCCTTAGCCAGAGTGCTCAACCCCCATGGGGGAGCGTATATATTGTCATCCACGGACAGACTGTTTCGTTCTATCAGAACTCTTCAGTGTGGCTAGACACGTAGGACGCTCGAAGCCGGGATCGAAACCCGTCCAACTTTACGTTAGACTAAGTTTCAGACTTCTCGGCCACCAAACGGACCACGTTGGCTAAGGGAATTTATAAGGTATTTATTTTAGTAACAGCAGCAGCAGCCGTTTGTTTTACATCTTTTTTTAATACCCTATCGGCTACCAGAGTGCTCATTTCTTTCGAAGAGCTTTGCATTACGCTAGCGGCGGCCGACAATTCCTTCGCCAGAGTGCTCAACCCCCATGGGGGAGCGTATATATTGTCATCCACGGACAGACTGTTTCGTTCTATCAGAACTCTTCATTGTGGCTAGACACACTAGACGCTCGAAGCCGGGATCGGCCACCAATCGGACCACGTTGGCTAAGGGAATTTATAAGGTATTTATTTTAGTAACAGCAGCAGCCGTTTGTTTTACATTTTTTTTAATACCCTATCGGCTACTAGAGTGCTCAATTCTATAAACCCGGTCTCCGAAATCATTGCCGAACACTCTACTCATAAGACCAATAAACGGGCAATCGGTTTAATGAGTAGAGTGTTCACCAATGGTCCAGATTGCATTTTGAAATTTACCAGCTGCTTTAGTAGGGTGTATTTCCAAGTTCCAATTCCTGCTGTAGCTGTTCATGTGAACCTGAAATCATAAAAATTGGTCAGTCATCTCATAAGATGTATAGCAATAACATTTCCAAGAGTCTACGACAAATCTAAATGCCTATACAAAAAATCTGGAAACTTATTGAATGCCCCACGTATATCAGAATCTACTCTTCCTCACAAACAATGACCTATAAGGTCACCAATTTCACTCATTACTTCCAAAATTGATAGAGAGCTGAAATTAGATTAATCGTATTGGTTGTTCCATCATGATTAGGGATTTAGTCATCATTATCGATCAATAATTAGGCAGTAATTAAAAGAATTATTATTAGTAATTACATATTATTAATTAATAACGAAATATTTCACGCAAAATTTAAAAGATATTTTCTTTGTGAACAATTATGAATTCTAGATGCTGTTATAACTTTAATGCTAACGGTAACTGAAAATCATTTGTTAATAGAAATTATAAGGAAGGGGAAATATTTTTTACATGATAAATCACGTGATAGATTACGAGGTTTGGCTGATAAATAAGAGCTTTGATACATTGAAATTGTTTTTAATTATCATGAAAATTTCAGGGAAATAAATCATCTCTGTTAAGCAGCAATAGACCTGTTCAGTGGTTAAACTAGTGATCACTAAATAAAAACTGGTATTGTCATGAGTGAGAGATTAAAGAACATTTAGTAAGTGTTCTCATCATTTACAGTCACATCATAATGAAAGAATAGATTTTTGTCAGATCACTGAAGTTAAGCAATGATGAGATTGTTCAGTGTCTAAGTGTCATAGAAAGAAATAGCATGTATTGTCACTACACTTATGGACCCCCGCATATGGCCAAGCAAAAGCAGTACGAACAGCTCGAACATACATATAGCAGCTATGTGAGGATCCAGGATGTAGCCCTGAAGACCTGCCGGACGCGATGAACGAGAGGGAGAAGTGGCGAGAGAGGGTCAGGGATATCCATGTTTGCGGCACGACATGATGATGATGATGTCACAAGACTTGAAAGTGCGAGTCTTTTTTAGACAAAATAGCGAGCGCGAGTCTCCGTCGAATAAGGGTTAATATGATTGTCTGCGACATCGTAGTAAACAAGTTAAAATGTCAGTCATGCTATTACATTACACATTCGTACTAATATATTTGATGAAATGTATGAACCCCTTTCTTAACCCAGCTATGGTTTAAATAGTACGACATATCTCTAAAAAAATTGGCCTTGCTATTAAATAACTCAAAAAGGTTGACATGACTTTAGACAAAGAAACTAAGCCAAAATAGTGAAGTGCTATTAATTTTTCATATATTCAATTCAATTACCAGAAGATCCGGCGAACACTTACGCATGACATACGGAAAACTAAACAGCTGTTTCGACCTTATCGGGTCTCATCAGCAGAGAATACTGTGATCAACTGGAGATCGAACCAGCGACGACAGATTGGTAAGCCGAAACTCTACAACTAAGCCAACAGTTTATATCGCACCCAGGCGACACCGAATCAACTAGTCTTGGTAATTGCGCAGCCAATTAACCTGAATGTGTCTTGCAAGTTACATAGATATAATTCCTCTACTTAAAAAACAAAAATATATACTTAATCCACTTTTTCATTTTGTCTTGAAATGTTTTTTTTTTTTTTCATTTCGTCATAGTAATCTTAAATTTTGTAAGAAATCTAATTTTCCCATCCTTCTCCGCTTGAAATTTATTTCAGAAATATTACATTTAAATTTGCTTTGGTGTGGTTTCTTTATTTAAAGACATACAAAGCTTCATGAGTTATTTTATTCTAAGTCATCTTTGTAAAAGAACAGTAGTTGATCTGTTTAACTTTTAGTTGGGGGATAAAGGTGTTCATACATTTCTCAAATGCAATACTCCAAAAGTGAACGTAATAGCACGACTTGAATTCGAACTAATTTACTACGACGTTAGAATCCAACACGTTAGCCAGAACACTGTGGACTTTCCATCTCCCATTTAAATCAATTGTAGTCATCATCCTCATCATTTTCATTAATGTGTTCCAACAGCACGGATTCTGTTGACTCTTTTTCCGGTCATCGTTATCTATCGGACTAATGTCCGTACAAAGGTGATGAATATAAGTTTTTAGGTTTGGTTTGGTTTGTTGGGTTTTATGGCATATGAACCCTTGTACGTTATTTAATGCCAAATCCATTTTATGTAAATAATCTGTTCTGTTTGAAACAATTCAGTTTAGCAGAAATACACAGTTTAATTGTCAAAAACATTTCCATTTCAATCTATTCAACAGTTATATGTAACAATTCAGTTAAGTGTAAATACAGGTTTAATGTCGAAAAACAGTTCTATTTCAATTAATTCAGTTAAGCATAAGCACGAAGTTTAAATGAAAGTACGGTTTAATTGTCAAAAACATTTCTATTTCAAGCTATTCAGTTTACTCAAATAATTCAGTTTAGCATAAGTGTGCTGTTAGTTCTATTTAACCCATAGATAGGGCTCTATCTTGTGCTACCACTCCGGGCCAGAGTGGACCTTGGAGCAATGGCAATGAAGGGGTACTCCGCATACCCCAAAATTCCATCACTGCCTGAACCTCACCATCAGATTGTTTAGTGTCATCCTCAGGACACTCGTTAGGTGGGGTCTTACCCTCGGTCGAGGTGCAGTCAGTGTATTCTACAGCCCCAACCGACTAGGCTATAAGTTTTTATTAGTCGGCCGAGTCTGGTGTATCCATGTGTATTATTTCGTAAGAGAATGTTATATATGAGTTCACTCTTACTTCTCCCATAGTGCCTTGCTTATTTCTTTTGTCTTTGATAGTTTGAGAAGAGAAGTAAGAGGCTATACAGCTATTGTTTTGTGGTCTGCAGCTTCTAAAATTGGTTTTAAATAGCACGCAGAATCCATGTGCACTTCCAGTGTAGCTTTTCCTTCTAGCATTTCATTAGATTCAAAATAGTGCAATTATACAATTGTAATGAAACGGCTACAACTTGTTGTAGTTAGTGTTTGCTATTAAGTTAACTTATGTAAAAATCACACAAAAAATATATCCAACGGTAATATAATGGCCGAGGGATTTAGTTTTATAACTTTGGGTTTAGTTTGGCTGAAAACCTTTCGGCTCAGTGAATGGGTTACTTAGGTTCAACATTAACGCAAGTGTTCACGCGCATGCGTGGGCGGAGCGGACGAGTCACTCAAAGATGTCACAATAGCCCAAAAGGGAAACGGGGCAAGCAAGTGCGAATGACGTCACGCACCGGAAGCGCGCGGAGGATTTTGGGATTTTTGAAAAAGTCAGTTGAGTTGAGACCTACCTCGGGAGAAGACGGTTGACTTTTGCTTGCTCGCGGAAGCCTTGGGTATGTATTGCACGAGATGGGGGGGAGACGAAAAAGCCATAATAGAAAGAATGTGTATCTCTCTCCTTAGGTCGAAGAACCTTTAAACTCAAAGGTAATAAAAAGTTTTGTACCTGAACTAAGAAGTTGTAAGTGTTTTTTTCGTGTTCCCAGATTCCTATGTTCTATATATATATATATATATATATGAACATTATATGTCCATTTCACACATAGCCGTATCTGGCTATGGTACACAACAAAACAGGGGGACTGACGGATTTGTAGTTGTTAACGTGTCGGACGTCGACATTGTTGTAAGCGAGTTCGAACTCCAGGCACGCAATTACGTTCATTTTTGTACTAATACCATGGGGAAAAGTTTGATCACACTTATTCCCCAGCTGGGATTTAAATAGTACATCTAATGTTCTTTTACAGGGGTGGTTTTGACATTAATCCTAGATCCAGTATATGAAGAGGCCCAATGAGAATTTATCATACTATTATCGTAAACGATTACGATATTTGTATTTTAAACATTGTTTTATAGCGTGACACGTATAATAAATTATAATAATGCCAATGATTCACTTTACTTGACTGTTTGACATAAGACTGTACCACGTAACATAATTTCAACCTCGTCATGCTCACCAGCATGAATAAAAATAAAGAATAAAAAAGTAGATTTGTGATAAAATCAGAAATATTGAATATTAGCTCACCTGATGTTCGACTTCCTTAAACTCTGATCCATGATTGTATTTGATATATGATCAGATTTAACATTTACTTCTAATCAGTATGTTTTGAGAATTAAAAATGGCAACGTTACACAAGAAACACACCTAAAAGTTATCCATCGATCAACATTTGTATGTAAAAATAATTTGTGTTTGAGAATAAAATTTTATGAACTTGAGAACAATTTGTTTTTAAAGAGGACGATAGAAGGAACCATTAAGTATAATGAACAGATGGCCAAACTAAATCAACTGAGGAACAAATCTTTCATATCAGAGTATGTCTTTTCATTACCCTTGATTGATACTGAACAAGATATTTGATTGTTCGAAAAATATTCTTGCTGTTTATTTGTTTGGATTGAATTTTGTTTATATTTTTTCTTTTTATTAAGCTTGGTTTTGTTTTGCTTGTTCGTTTGTTTTTTAACAAATGAATTGTATAAAGTGTCACTTCCAGAAAGAACATACCTAAAAGCAATTCCTGTAATATTGATTACAATGAAATTGAATTCTTTGATTGTTTGTTATGTAATAGAAGCATCATCAACATTGAAAGTCGGTTGAATGATTTCGACGAACTAGTGGGAAATACAGTACCCTTAGTACCCGATCGAAGTGAAAGGTAGTTCTTTAATTTTTGTTAGAAGATTTCTACTGTACTACAGAGTATCTTTGTATTTCTTTTTTTTATTCTATTTCATTTTTCCCTTGTTTTAGAAGCCCCTTTGTAGACCCTTTTATATTTTTTGACAGAGGATTTCGAATCCTCATCGTTAGTGTTAACGTTTTCTTTTTTAAATGTGCTTTTCAAACATTGTCATGAGATGGATGCGACTCCTATCTATCTATCTATCTTGAATTGATTAGCAAGTGAAACTTTTACAATAATGCCATTATTCCAGACTGATGACTACTCATTATTTCAAGGAGAAGAAAAAAACTTCATAAATATATTTAAACTAACATTAAACAGAGCCGAACTTTTTACAAACGTATTACTTATCACAAGCACACAGAAACAAATGTCACACACGTAAACATGTACACATATACTTAGACGATCTAAAAATATATTTGACTTCCCCAGTTTCATCGTTATTGAATATTTGGAGGAGGTCTGACAAGCCAACTTCTCGCTTTTCTTCATAGAAAAAGTAATATCTACAAGAGCTAGTTCGAAAACCGTTAAGAAAACAAGGAATGATAACTTGCTTGTCGAGGTAGACAGCCGAACACAGGCAGAAAACATTGAAAATAAAAACGTTTCTTACGACCAAATGCAGAGCGTACCCGCATGAGAAACTCAACACTTCCAAGGGAGTTATCAAGGGTAGGGAGTTGGCATTGGCTTCAGAAGACGAGATAGCATTAGCCCTGGGAAAACAGGGAGTTACAAATATAAAGAGAATCTCGATCAGAAAAGGTGAACAACAAATCCAGACCTACATTTACATCTTAACATTTAATAAGCCCCGAACTCTAAAAGAGGGGAAGATCGGCTATTGTCTCGAAAGAGTTGAGCAGTCCGTCCCAGCTCCTCTGAGGTGCTTCAAATGCCAAAAGTTTGGACACCACAGAGAAACCTGAAGAGAACGACAGACATGTGCCAAATGCGGTGAAAATGACCCGGACCATGCAGAGGAAGATTGCTTGAAAGAAATTCGATGTGCAAACTGCCAAAAAGATCATTCGGCTTACGCGAGAACTTGCGTTGTTTACCAAAAAGAAAAAGAAATAATAGAGGTTAAACACAAACGTATCTATTTAAATGTATGCTAACAAATGTTACATAAAAACTCTTGTAATAATTTAACTGAGTGCAAACAAATGAAGAAAAATAAAGAGAATGATTTATACTGCGTACTTATTAATACCAAACTGAATTGTTTAAATTAGAACTGTTTAATGAAATTCAATAGCTTGAAATAGAAATGTTTTTGCTAAGTAAACGGTACTTACATTTAAAATGTGTGCTTATGCTAAAATGAATTGCTTGAAATTGAGCTTTTTTTACAGTAAAACTATACTTACATTAAACTGAATTGTTATATGTATAGAACGGTTTTGACAAAATAAATAAAAATGTATTTGGCGTTAAATAACATATAAAGGTTGAAATGTTATAAAACCCAATCAATCAATCAATAAAAAATATATCTATCTGTGGATAAATATATTCTTTTGAGGACCCGTTCATTTGAAAATATTTATGTTTTTCGTGTTGGCCAACTGAGTCGCCTAGTGGGTAGAGTGTTTACCAACGGTCCGGGAGACCTGGGTTCAATCCTAGGTCGCGTTATACCAAAGGCTTTTAAAATAGTACTTGATCCCTCTTGCTTAACACTCAGCAATGTAAGGTACGTTTCGAGGGTAAAGTGGAGCAATCCAGGGAAATTAGTTGTGCCCTCCCCAACACCTCGGTGTAGTAGCTATTGAAAAGGGATCCGTCTAGTCACCCTCGACTACGATCAGCAGCTTTACTTACTTATATATATACATATATATATATATATGGAACTAAATAACGGATATGAATCCTTGAGTATGATGACAATAAAATAAAACGAAGTAATCAGAAAGTGATGAATTTATAATCAATGAAAGTCAATTTTAAAACTTGCGGTTTTAGCGAAACTTTTATCAGGCCTTTAAGACGGTGAAACAAGTACTGCTTGAACAATGATGGATGTTTTGATAAAATACAATAACTGGGGAAAATAAATATATATATATAAACAAAGAAAGATCATATGACCGTTCAATCATTCACTGTGTTAATTTTTGAAAAACTATCTAGTGAGTGACGCAGGCAGGGATTTTTAAATGGTTTGTATTTTGGGACTTTTTTCTTATATATATATATATATATATATATATATATATATAAGCTGGCTGGCCGACAGTAGTCGAGGTCGACCCAAAGGCTCCATATTTAGCAGTTACAACACTGAAATGTAGGGGAGGATGGTACTCCTTTCGCTGGTTTGCTCCATTTTCCCTTGATCCGTACCTTCTAATGCTGAGTGTTAACCAAGGAAGCATTAAATACCTTATTTTGAGTCTTCGACCTGATATCGAACCCCGTTTTCCCAGACCATTTACGAACACTCTAACCATTATACCAATCGACTACTAGAGTTATTAAAGGACAAAGTCTTAATTTTAGAAGAAAATTAGTTGTTCTATTAAGCTCGTAGCTGTGGAGAATAAATTGTATAATTTCGAAAGAAAAGTATTTGTGCGACTGCATTTCGAAATCACTTATAATGTCTCAGTCCTGATTGTCAGAGAGGATGCTAAAAGTACCCTACTTCCATGTGTGCAGTGATAGATTTGATTTGATTTGGTTTGGTTTCATGGCATACCAACCACTGTAGTTTATTTAACGCAAAATTTCTTTTTAAATATATATTAAATAGATCTGATTTTATTTGGTTTGGTTTCATGTCCTATCAACCACGATAGTTTGTTTAAGGCCAAATTCTTTTATCATATTTACCAACCCCTCCGCTCGAGTAGGATATAACACAAGGTCAATTTTTAAACGGAGTTTAACAGTTTTGAATTCATAGTTTTCCTTCTCCTAGACTAGTTGCCTCCGAAGGCTGAAGAACACAGTCTACCCTACTATTTACCTATAGCTGGAGGGAGAATAATTGGATTTATATCTTTCCCAAGGGTATTAGTGCTATGTGAAATGCAATCAGTCTCGTCTAGGATTTGAACTCGTGTCGTCGTGTCCATTTCCTTCGACGATAACCATGACATCACAGGCCAAATTCTTTTATACATATATATTAATTATTTATTTGATTTGGCTTGGTTTTATGGCATATCAACACTTGTAATGTATTTTGTGCCAAATTCATTGTATTCATATATGTATATTAAAGTTAGGATTTCTGAACACAATTTAGAGATAGCATTTTAAAACTAGCCTACTAATTTTTTTCGCACAGGTAAATAGATTCACTTATTTCTATCAAATACAAACAATTCTATTTAATATCAATCATTAATTACACACAGTATAATGTTTTCAAGTATTGCTATGTATCATAAACAATTCAATTAGATATCAGTAATTTTTTTACACACAGTTAAATGATCATATAGTTCCATTCTAACTCTTGGCATTTGCACACAGTTTAAATGTCAAACAGTTCTATTTAACTCATAGATTAGACACTATCAGTTGTTACTACTTCGGGGCAGAGTGAACCTGGGAGCGAAGGCAATGAAGTGATAATCCTCACTCCCTCAACCTCTTGCAGTACTGGAGCCTTATCATCAGATTGTTTAGAGTCGTAGCAAGGATATTTGTTGGGGGAAACTTACACTCCTGTAGAGATAGTCGGTGTATTCAGCAGCCCTAGCTGATTAAGCCAGCTGAGAAAGAGAGAAAGTATAAAATATATTAATATAGAGAGAGAGCAAAGTAAGAAAGAGATAGTTGAATACGAGGTGTGGTTGCCAAAAACGAATGACTACGAACAAAGACTTACTTAACCTGGCTCTATCTTCACCATCAAAGTTGTCAATTTGCCTTTATGTGCACCGGTTCTCAAATTGCAGATGCCAAATGTCTTTATGGCTTCTGTTTGATCGCACGATTTATTTTCTTTTTTATGTATTGATTACTCAAGTTTTTTTTTTTTTTTGCGATGTGTAGTTTCTTCAATAAGTTGTTTCTCCTTTGTCTTTTGTACATATTTTGTGTTTAGTTTTATTTGCTTTTCAATAATTCTATTCAGAGATAATTACTCTCCAATGGATGCAAAATTTATATTTCTTTTCTTTCTTTTTCATTTAGGTTTGTGAGTATTCCTTTTTTTTTAGTTTTCTATTTTCCTGTATGTTTTGTTTGCAAATTTGTGTAGTTGTAAGTGTATCTTTCGTTTTTAATTTTTCCTAATTTTATATTCTTAAATAGATTTCCTAATAATTATTTCTTTTCTATGTTGCGTACTTATTTTTTCCTTTTTTTTAAATATTCGTTTAATTTGTAATGTTTCACTATTTCCATTTTCTTTTACTTTATCCCAATTTCTCTATCTTTTATATATATATATATATATATATATATATATATATATATATATATATATATATATAAGTAGAGATTTCATCATACGTTCTAAAAAAAGAACCATTCTTCGGTTCGCTTTCCTTGTAGAATTCTATGACAAATGGCAGTAAAAAAAAGGGGGAATTAACAAGATGGTTGTTGACAACTAAGAAAAAAGAAACACAAATGGGAAGAAAAAAAGTTTACCTGGAAGAATTGGTAAGGATTTTTGTTGTTTTTCTTCGACTTAATCGGGTTAGTTGCAGTGTAATCAGCAGAGTTGAAAAACGATGTTGTAAAATCCCTTTTGCTCGCAGAGAGCTGGTTGGTGTTTAGAGATATCAAACTCCTCTAGCACAGACAGTTGTAATTTGGTATAAGAGGTGTTAAGTATAGTAACATGTTAGAGTTATAGGGACTGGTGCAACGTAGCTTAACCGATAAGTGCTATGTGGGTATCCTCGTGGTGTAATGGTTAAAGTGATGGACTGCAGAATCGTAGTAAGCGAGTTCGCACTCCAGTCGCACTATTACGTTCACTTTCGGGCAAATACCCTTGGGAAAGGTATAAACCCCCTTATCCTTCCAGCTATGGGTTAAATAGTACCACTACTCTTCTTCTAGGAGAATAGCTTTGGCATTAAATAGCCTACAAAGGTTGATATGCCATAAAACAAAGAAACCAAAGAAACCGAAACCGATAAGTGCTGAGTAATAAAAAAGGGAGTGTGTAAAAATTGATTGAAAAAAACTATTTGAAATTACCGAAAAAAACACTTTATTATGCTCGATGATACATTTGTAACAATCTTTACTTGATCTATGAGCAGAGGATTTTTTTATACACTCAACAAATTGCATCCTACGTTTAAATTTACTTGACCGTCTTATATTACTTGATATCTTAGTTGAACGTTCTAATAGGGGATTTTTAAAAAAAAACTTCTATTCATTAGAAATCTACATTTATTGATTCATATACTCACTGTTGATCATTTGACGTCTTAAAGAGTAAAATTAACCTTATTAAAACCCTGGTTCTGCGTGTCTTAATGATTTGTTCTGAGTCTAAACTTACTAATGAACTAAAGTTCATCACAACCACACTCTGAAAAAATGGATATCTCGAGGACATGATTTAAGATATTATCCGAAATAAATACAGATCTCTGTCAACACTAAGTTTTGCTTTGAAAAGTATAATGTCTATTCTGAATAAACGTGGATAGAGAAAGCTTCTACGCAAGTGATAGAAAATTAAAATGTCGTTCACCGTTGTTTCAACGCTCTTAACAATGATTTGTTCTTAGAACCAACGGGCCATTTCTAATCCCATCTCAAAAATAGTTTGTCCCTTCATCATAAAGATTTCTGAATTTACAAATTTCAACTCGAATGTGACGTTTGCTACATTGGACGCATAACCCAAGGATTGGAGAATAGAATAAAGCAACATGTGCCCCTATTGCTCTCCGATGAAATTCTTTAAACTGTTCAACCAACTCGTACAATATGAAAGCTGCCTCCTTCTATTACTCAGGATCTATTGGTTAATTCTTGTTGTGCAAGTACCTATACTGTTAATGTGGATTGGCTCCGTCATCGGCTGCGATTCGTGCCATGAGACTGATATCGATTAACCCTTAGTTTCAGGGGGCCATACACCCCTGGCTTTACCTTCTTTACAAGATTGCGTTAATTGCTTGACACCCTAGGCACCACATTTATAGAATACTGAAGAGGAAATTAAGTTGTTTTTCCTGTCTTGCATGGGTCTCGACCAGTGTGTGGCCCTCACATTAAAATGGACTTTTGCCTTATTTCGGCTAGGTGGGACGTCGACTAACTACTTCGCCAGGGTCTATAACTCTAACATGTTTACTATTCTTTATACATCTGACACCGAATTACAACTGTCTGTGCTAGAGGCGATTTATATCACTAAACACCAACCGACTCTCTAAAAGCAAAAGGAATTCTATAATGTTCTTTTGTTCAACTCTGCTTATCACACTTAGAGTTAACCCGATTAAGGCAAAGAAAAAAAAGCTTCAACAATCCTTAAAGGTAATTTTTTATTTTTCCCAGTGTTGTTTTTCTTCAATAGTTTTAGCCGTCAACAACCATTAGGTTTATTTCTGTCTATTCTTGGTTTTTATTACAGAGTAAAAAAAATTTTTTTAGTATATATATATATATATCCCAGTCTGTACATATCTATCTATTTATTACAGTTTGCTCATTATCTCATCTCATCTCTCTATCTCTCTCTATCTATCTATCTATCTCTCTCTCCCTCTCCCTCTCTCTTTATATATATATATATATATATATATATATATATATTGTTTGGTATCACATACTATATATGGAGTTTCTAAAAAAGTAACCAATACTTATTTTTGAAAACCAGGATGAAAGTGCACATTTAGAAACAACATATAAATATAATTTTTCCTATTCTTTCTTTGTAAAGAATATTATTTTAGAAAGCAGCTTGATTTTTTTTTGGCAATAAGATAAAATAAATCTATGTTACATTTATTTATTAGCAATTCAGGGAAAGGAGTAGCGCCCTCCCCTACACCTTGGTGTAATAGCTATCGAAAAGGGAGTCTTCGGGTCACCCTCGACTAAGATCGCCAACTTTACTTACTTATTTAAATTGTCAATTGAAATCAACAGTTGTAGAGTTGAACTCGAATTCTAGGGCCAGGTAGGCATTAGACTTACATTATAATTTGAATCCTCGATTTTTAAGCAAATTAGTTGATTTAAATATGTATGTAATACTCTTTTGGTTTGGTTTCTTTGTTTAATGATATATCAACCTTCGTGGGTTTATTTAATTCCAAACCATCCTGAAGAAAAATAGTGATAATCATCATCATCATCATCATATCGCGCTGGTACTATTTACCAACCCCTCCGCTCCGGCAGGATATGACACAAGGTCAATCATATCGCGCTGGTAGCACGGATATCCCTGACCCTCTCTCGCCACTCCTCCCTATCGTTCATCGCCCTAGGTAGGTCTTCAGGACAACATCCTGTATCCTCACATAGCTGCTGAATGTACGTTCGAGCTGGTCGTCCTGCTTTTGCGCGGCGATGTGTGGGGATCCATAAGAGTACATCTCTTATGAGTTCATCTCTGCTTCTCCAGCAGTGTCCTGCATGTCTGGTTCGTCTAACTTGAATAGTTTTCGTGATAGGGGGCAGGTGGCCGTGCAGTTGGTGTCTTGTGGGGTGCTGCTGCCAGGACTTGTTGAGGATTGCACGCAGCATTCTTGTGTAATTGCCATCCAGTTTCTTCTCCAGCCGTTTTGTTAGCGTCCATGTAGTGCATCCATATAGCAGTATCGATGTGACCGCTGCCTGGAAGAAACTGTGTTTCAATTTATCGGTTAGGTCTGATTTCCATATAATCGATAGCCTATTGATAGCTGTCCATGCTTTCGTTAGCCTCGTTTCGATGTCCTCTTCTGTTGATTCGACGAAGCTTCCTAGGTACGTGAATTTGTCTACTAGTTTAAGTGGGGTTCCTTCTAGAGTGGCGATGTCCCCCGTTTTGTTATAGCACATATATTCCGTTTTGTGTGCATTAGCATAGAGGCCTATGCTTGCTGCTGCTTGTTATAAACTATGCAGAAGAGTTTCGGCTTGGTCAGGTGTATTTGTCAGTATCGCTATGTCATCGGCGTAGTCGGAGTCGGTAATTGTTGTTGCGGGGTATCTTCTGCTTCTTTTCTTCGTCAGTTCGAATCCATTCTCTTTGATTTTGTCAATCGATGTTCTAAGTACGTAGTCTAGACAAATGATATAGAGGTACGGGGCCAGCGAGTCCCCTTGTAGTACTCCTGCTACAATGTCGAAGTATTCTGTGTCTCCATCCGGTGATCGTACTTTTACTTTAGTGTTTCTATAGAGAATCGTTATTGCCGCTACGGTTTCTTTAGGTATGCCGTACGCTAGTAGGATTTGTTCCATCTTTCCTCTGTGAATGGAGTCGAAAGCCTTGGTAAAGTCGACAAATATTAATGTCGCTTGTAGGTTCTTTGCCCGTACACCTTCAAGGATTCTGCGGATGGTTAATATTTGTGAGGTCGTAGATCTATTTCTTCGGAAGCCATTTTGGTTTTTTCTAAGTATGATGTCGATTTTGGGTTCTATTCGGTTTCGTAGTAGGGCATTGTAGATTTTGGCAGCTATGGATGTAAGTGTTATGCCTCGGTAGTTTTTGGCTAATCCGAGGTCCCCCTTTTTAGGGAAGGGGAGTATGCATCCCTTCATACATCTATCGGATTTTGATTGTATACTGCGTTGCAGTGGCGGAGCAGTATGTCGTCGAATTGTCTGGTCTTCCATACTTCCGGGGGAATTTCGTCCAGCCCTGCAGCTTTCCTATTTTTAATTTTTCTGAGAACCAAGTCGAGTTCTTCTTGTGTAAACAGTCCTAGTTTAATGTCTAATTGTTTGCTAATTATTCTGGTGATTGGTTCATGCGTTATTTTTGGTGGGTTTCCAAGTAAGTTTTCGAAGTGCTGTTTCCACAGTTTTATTCTTTCTTGTTGGTTTGCTGCTTTAAGTTTAGCTTTGGCTGTGTTCTTTCTTCTGCTCACTTCGTTTATTGTTTGCCAGGCTATTCTAGATTGTCTATCTTCCACCGAGTCTCTAATCTTATCTATCTGATTTTGAATGTATTCTGTCTGTTCCTTTATATATATGCCTGCTAATTGGTATTGTGCCGTTTTTAGTTTTAAGGCATTTGTGTTTGTTGGGTTTTTTCGATAGTTTTTGGAGGCTGTTTTCATTAGTGCACGTTTTTCTCTCACCGCTAAAGTTCCCCATGGGACTCTATATTTAGTTTTAAGTTTTGTTGGATTGTATTTTGCTGCTGCCTCGATGTGTGCATTGACGAAGTTTTCATATTCGTCGTTTGGTGTACTTTTTTCCGTCTTAGTGATACTATTTAACCCTAATCCTAGAAGATAAGGGGTTTCACGTCTTTCTCCAGGGTAAGGGTCTGAAAGTAAACGTACCTGAGCATCTTGAGTTCAAACTAGATCGAAGCCGCCGTCCAGAAATTTAGCCACTACGTCCATTGACCTCTCGGTTAAGAATCGATTTGTGAATACCGATTCTAATTAAGGGCAAATATAAACTCAGAAATTTGTTGACTACGATTCCCATTAATGTTATATACGGAAGGCATAGACAGTCCAACAGGTTTGGTTTGTTTTGATTTTATAGCATATCAACTATTCAAGGTCATTTAACGCCGATTACCTTATATATATATATATATATATATATAATTTCTTAACCCATTTTGTAAATAACTTTTTAACGTGCCTGAGCTCGTTTTTTCACAGTTAAATGGTTTTACACACAGTCAAGTGATCAAACAATTCAATTTCAAACAATTAAGTTTAGCCTCTGTACACCGTCTTTTGTTGCTGCAAAGTTAATAGATTAAACAGCACTCATTTGTTTACACAGTTAAATAATCAAACATTTCTCTTTCGAAGTATTCATCTTAGTATATAAAAAATATCTAAATTTTGCTATGTATTACAAACAATTGAATTAGACACCAGACATTTTTTACACGAAATTAAAGGATCATATAGTTCTATTTCAAACAATTCAGTTTAACATAAGTACAGAGTTTAAATGTGGAACAGTTATATCTGACCCATAGATAGGACCCCTTCACTTGCTAGCTCTCCGGGGTTGTGTGGACAAGATAGCGATGTCAATAGAAAAGGTAATCTGTTTTAACCGTATTTACCAACACCTTAGCTCGGGCAGGATATGACACAAGGTCAAAATTAAGCGGAGTTTAACGGTCTGAATTCTGAGTTTTCCTTCTCCTAGACTAGTTGTCTCACCAAGGCTGAAGAACCTAGTCTGCCCTACTATTTACCCATAGCTGGCGGTAGAATAATTGGATTCATGTCTTTCCCAAGGGTATTAGTGCTATGTGAAATGCAATCAGTCTCGTCCAGAATTTGAACTCCTGTCGCCGTGTTCATTTCCTACGATGATAACCATTACCCCACTGGCACCTCCAAATCTGCATTAACCAATGCTGCAACATTTTTGAAGCTTCACCATCAGACTGTTTAATGTCATATCCAGAATACTCTTTCGAGGAGTATAACCTCTCTGCAGAGATACAATCTGTGTATTCGGCAGTCCCAACCAACTGGGCCAAAACTACTCTACAGTCAAAAACAAAGTTTATGTAAAACTAAAAGGGAAAGCGACCAGACGAAAAGATCTTAACAATTCATTGTGAAAAGAGAAAATATATGTGAATGAATCACTCTCTTTGGTCTAGTAGATCAACGAATGAAATAAAAAAAATGAGAACTTGGAAAAATTTCTGAATCTTACCAGAGAACAATCTCTCGTCAATCTTTTTGATTCTCTAACATTTTCTACATGCCAGTTTTGAAATTCCTACTTAACTATTCTCCAAGCGGAGTCTAAAAATTCTTGCTTAACTAAACTTTGAATGACGTCTAAAATTCTTTCTTAAAAATGCTACAAGCGAATCGTAAAATTTCATTCAACTATTCTTCAAGCAGGGGTTTTAATTTCTATTTAACTTTAATCAAAGTGGAAAAAACCTACAACCATTCCCCAAACGAGGTGTAAGACTCTCTTTAACATTGTCTCAGATGACGTTTAAAATTCATACTTAACTATGCACAAACCTGGAGCTTTAATTCTCTCATAATTGTGCGACAAGACGGGGTTGTAATTTTTTCTTAACTATTCCCCAAGCCTGGCCTGTAATACTCAATTATTTATGCTCCAAGTCGGCCCTACTTTTGATTTAACATGCTACACACAAGGCCTGCAATTATCTCTTTACTATACTCCATCCTGGGCATGTAACTCTCACTTATCTATGCTTCAAACTGGAACAGTAATTTTCTCTTAACTAAGAGGAAATTCGTCGAATGATTTTCTTTTAACTTTCATCCAAGCTAGACCTTAAATATGTTCAAAGGTGGGTTTGAACTTTTCACATAACTTTGCTCCAAGTCGGGCTTGTAATTCCCACTTACTTGGGCTGGCAGTCGTGCCTCTAATTTCAATTTAATAGTGCTTAAAGCTAAGCGTGACATTTTTATTTAACTATGCTCCAAGCCGGGCGTGAAATTCAACCTCACTTATGGCGGGCATGATATTGTCTGTATTTCGTGGCTGAAAACCTTTTTTCTTCAGGAAAAATCCGGACAATAAATATACTGTATTAAAACCCATTATTATGATGAAAATAGTCCCCAAAATATGTAAATATTTAAATAAATATTTGAAAAAAGCGATTTTCATACAATACACCTCCTCAAAATACAGCGAAGTGAATGCTAGGAGATAACGAGTTATTTGATAGCTAGAAAGAAAGAGAAGGGATAATTTTGTAAGGATATCAACAAGATACTATGTTGGAAGAGACGTTGATCCTGTACTATGAGTGAAGGTCAGGTTTAATTAAGATAGATTAGTTAATTGCATTACCCAAATGATTGGGTTGAACTTGTCCATCAACAAATAACAATAATTCAATTTTAAATAATAATAATTTGCTTATTAAGAAAGAAAAAAGAAAAAAATCTCATCATTAGTAAAATCAATTATTTCAAAGTTAATTACCTCTGTGGAAAGATTCCGGGTAATTATTTTGGAAGATTTTTTTATGTTTATCCCTTTAAGATTTTTAGCAATTTTTTGATTGAAATTAATTATATTTGCCACCACTTTGGTGGGTGAATAAAAGTGATAGCATATCTCTTCATCTCAGTCTTCCCTCTCTGTGTCTCTGTCTGTCGATATCAATCTCTCTTAATATATATATATATATATATATATATATATATATATATATATGTGTGTGTGTGTGTGTGTGTGTGTGTGTGTGTGTGTGTGTGTGTGTGTGTGTAATTATACAAAAGAGACAAAAATAACAAACTCTTCCACACTGTTTTTATTATTTCTATCGACGTTTGGGAGAGAGAGAGAGAGAGAGAGAGAGAGAGATTTCTAAACATAATATCACAAACGAGGAACAGTACGAGAAAACACATATTCCGTTCCAGTCTAAGAGGCAGCCAAAATAATATTAAGCTACAATTTCCAAAGTTAGATTCTTGCACAATTGCCAAGTGGATATAAACATGAGTTAAAATGTATGTAGTCAAAATTAAATTCTGGGTTCACTTACTTGTTCAGCTAAAAGAACCTACTTCAGATTAAAGGAACAAAAAATGTTTTTAAAAAATTTTTGTTGCAATAAATGAAGTACGTAAGAACGAAGAGTTTATTGCGTTCATTCAATCATATTCCTACCTATTTCAGATTCCTTTAACGTGAAGTAAAGTGAATATTGATTTATAAAAAATCTTCAAATTTTACTGTTTAGACAAAAAGTATTAAGGCAGACTGTGTTCTTTCTGTATGTTTTAACCCATGATCATTGTATGGTGATAGCATTGCTACTTTTGACTCTTTCTGTTTCTCTCTCAACGTCCTTTCTTTTTGGACATCCCTCTCGGCAGGTTCTCTAGTCTGCATTCAGTGTCCGCACACAGCGGATGAATATAATTATTTGTTATTCGGTCTACACACTTGCTTTTTTGTGGTATATTGCTTCAAGAATTTGTTCAAAACAGCTTGTAAAATACTTATGCAGTTCCTCTATAGATTTTTCTCCGAGGTCTTCATTAAAGTCCTTGTCGTGCAACCATATTGACACGGTTACAACTTGAAAGAATTGATGTTTTATTCCGTAAGAGAAACTAAATTACTATATATTCGATATCCTGTCATAACCGCTCGATGACTCTCCAATGCGCATGAAAAAATCATTAATAGATGAGATATTATTGTCATCATCATCATCATCATCATGTAATGCCACTAGCATGGATATCCCTGACCCTCTCTCACCACTTCTCCCTATCGTTCATAGCCTTTGGCAGGTCTTCAGGGCTACATTCCGTATCCTCACATAGCCTCTGTATGTATATTCGAGCTGGTCGTCCTGCTTTTGCTCGGCCATATGTGGGGGTCAATAGGAGTACATCACTTATGTGCTCGTCCCTGCTTCTCCAGCAGTGTCCTGCATGTCTGGTTCGTCTAACTTGGACAGTTTTCGTGATGGGAGGCAGGTGACCGTATAGCTGGTTCCTTGTTGGTGTTGTCGCCAGGACTTGTTCAATATTGCTCGTAACATTCTTGTGTAATTGCTGTTAAGCTTCTTCTCCATCCGTATTGTTAGCGTCCAAGTTATGAATCCATACAGCAGTATCGACACGACCGCTGCCTGGAAGAAACTGCGTTTCATTTTATCTGTCAGGTCTGATTTTCATATGATCGATAGCCAATCTCTAGCTGACCATGTCTTCGTTAGCCGTGTGTCGATGTCTTTTTCGGTTGATGAAATACTGCTTCCTTGGAAGGTGAATTTGTCAACCAGTTTCAGAGAGGTTCCGTCTAGAGAGGAAATGTCGCCTGTTTAATTATAGCACATATATTCAGTTTTGTGTGCATTGATATAGAGGCCAATGCCTGCAGCGGCTCATTTAAAACTACGTAGTAGTGTTTCGGCATATTGCTTTAAAGGTATATAAAATGGTCTTGTAATATTACGAGCTTGTCATTTAAGAAGGAGAGGGTATCATCTTGTATAAAACACAGGAAATCTGTTGTATCTGGTCCAAATACATATGGTTTCGTTTGGTTTACTGTTTAATGGCATATCAATCTTCTTAGGTTGTTTAATGCCTAATCCATCTTTCCAGAAGAACAGTAGAAGTAATATTTAACTCATAGCTTGGAGGATAAGAGGTTTTGCATTTTCCCTAAGGGTATTTGTCCGAAAGTGAACGTAATAACGAGACCGGAGTTCGAACTCGCTGAGTACGGTTCTGTTGCATATTGACCTCCGACCCGGCCAAGCCGTCAAAAGAAGAAATGCACCTGTGTAAATAACAAGTGCATCCGGTCGAAGATATCAGGGGATCAGGGGTGACGTTGACTGTCGAGAGGTATAATTTAGTGCGAAATTGTGACGCTCGCAGGAAGAAGTTGAACGCCAAACTATTATATAACCCCGGCGACAGGAAGTTCAGATCAATTGGAGAGAAGATGCTAGAATGAGGACCATGTCCCAGAGAGGCAGGGCCGCCAGGCCCCCGGTTGAGCAGCCCTGGTGAACGGGAAAGAAACGCTGTTATGGTCATAAGTCCTGGGGTCAATATGTTGCAGTTCTGTTCAGTCTCCAACTCACCTCTTACACAATAAAACCTTTAGTAATCCTTTCGAACCCTTTCAAATAAAGTGAGAGATATTTTACTAAAGAACTGTGTCTGTTCGTCATTATTATTGTGCTAAATATGTGTATAGTTGAATATGTATTATGTGGCTCTACAATAGTTCCGCAGTCCTGCACTTTCACCATTACACAACGATGCTATAACCAGTCCTGGTAGAAGCCCATACCCTGTGCAATAGAGATTCTATAAAATTTCAATTTACAACAAATATAATTCTCTTCTTGATTGTGACGAGAATGTTTTAACATCCTCTAGTACAAAGGTTTGGTTTCTTTGTATAATGGCATATCAACTCTTTTTAGATTATCATAGAAAAATAGTAGTGGTACTATTTAACCCATGGCTGGGAGGATAAAGGGGTTCATACCTTTCTCAAGAGTATTTGCCCGAAAGTGAACGTAATAGCGTGACTGGAGTACGAACTCGCGTACTACGATTCCGCAATCCATCGCTTTAACCATTACACCACGAGGAGACCCCCTCTCGTACAAAGAGCTAGAACATAAGTGATACTGGGTTGAAATGAACCATGATTAGCTTTAAGAAAAGCTTGTTGACATTATTCGATACAAGCCAGATTTTAGCCTATTCTTGCTTATTAAGTGAATGTCAGCTTTTATCCTATTGTTGCTGGTTGTATTCACGTCAGCTTTCATCATATTAAAGCATCTTAGATGCAAGTACAATTGCAGCCGACTACTGCCTTTTCTGTATACATCAACTAATATCTTTATGGTGCGTTTGAGTAGGTTTTAGTATATCAGTGATTGTTAAATGCAAAGCAAAGGCATGGACTGCTATTGATCGGCTATCAATCATATAGAACTTTGATCAATCCGATAAAAAAACATGGAATTTCTTTTAAGTAACGGTGGTGTCTATACTAATCTATGGATGCACCACATAGACGCAGATAAAAAGGAATAGAGAAAAATTCAGACTAAAATTTCTCAAGAATATTACGGGCTATATTGAACAAATCTTGGAAGTAACAATCCACGAAACAACAACTATACGGCCACTTACCTACCATCTCTAAAACTATCCAAATAAGACAAACAAGACACGCGGGACAGTGCTGGAGAAGAAAATACAAACTAATAAGTGTCGTTTTCCTTCACATGAACGTTCTACTGTTGGCCGACGAACAAGAACTTACCCATAACGGCTATGTGAGGATAAAGATTGTAATCTGGAACACCTGAAAGTTATATATGATAAGGATAAACGTAGAGATCCTATTTACCCAACCCCTCTGCTCGGGCAGGATATGACACAATGTCAATTTTTTAAGCGGAGTTTAACAGGTTTGAACTCAGAGTTTTCCTTCTCCTAGACTAGTTGCCTCGACAAGGCTGAAGAACCTAGTCTGCCCTACTATTTACCCATAGCTGGAGGGAGAATAATTGGATTCATACCTTTCCCAAGGGTAGTAGTGCTATGTGAAATGCAATCCGTCTTGTCCAGGAATTGAACTCGTATTGCCGTGTCCATATCCTGTGACGATAACCATTACACCACGGGCACATCCAAACAATACATAAATGTAGAGATAGTCGGGAAAATCCATGCTAGCTACACTACAGGATTACGCTAAGGATGCTAGATGTAATACACACTTTACAACATTTATTTACATATTTGCTAGTTACACTCAAAGTTTTATCTCACAGAAGTACGTTTTATGTAAGCCTGATGTTTTTAGCTTTTATAAATATATACATATATATATATATATGTGTGTGTGTGTGTATGTCTGTGTGTGTGTATGGAAATAGAGGGAGAGAGAGAGAGGTTACTAGACTTTTTTGTATGGGCATTTAAAATTGTTGTAGACTCTTGAAAATTCAGTATGTTATTGCTATACATCTTATAAAATGACTGACCAAATTTTATGATTTCAGTTTCAAATGAAACGCTACTGCAGGAATTTGAATACACCCTACTAAAGCCTGATTATCACATCTGGTGAATTTCAAAAATGCAATCTGACACTTTAGAAGAACGATATGCAATAAAATTCTGTTTTATACCTGGAAAGATGTCACAGAAACGCATGGAATGCTTCAGACTGTTTTGGGCCATCTTGCAAAAATTGAGCATTAATTTTTGAGTGGCATAAGAAATTCAAGGAAGGCAGAGAGTATGTAAGGGATGATGAGAGGTGTGGGTGTAGTAAGGAAGTCAATACACCAGAGTTGATGGGCCAAACGGTTATAGTTATGGTTAGTGTTGCTATGTTGAGGTTTTAAGGGAGTTCAGGAAGAGATTTCTAGGGAAGAGGCCAGCACTCTTCAAATCGGGTCAGTGGCATTTCCAGCAGGACAATACACCAGTCCACAACTCCATCCTAGTCACAGACTATTTGACCAAGATTGGCATTAAGACAGTTCCTCAGCCTCCCATAATCCAGACCTTGCTCCCTGTGACTTTCGGTTTTTTCCTAGGCTCAGATCTATAGTTATGAGACAATTGAGGAGATGAAAGTGGCTGTGACCAAGGTCATTGACACGCTCACACAAGAGGACTTCCATAGGGCCTTCCAGAAGATGTTGGAACAGTACAACAAGTGAATTGCAGCCGGAGGAGATTACTTCGAAGGAGACTTGAGTTTCATATGTGTACTGGCAATAAAAGTGCCCATAAGAAAAAAGTCTGGAAACTTATCGTATGCACCTCGTATATATATTTAAAATGAGTAGGTCCACAAAGAGATTTGTAGTTTTCAGAATTTATTCGTTTTTGTTTTGTTCTAATATACGTGAATCTTTCAGTTTGAATGCTTGAAGTTTGAATGATTTTCAGTTGCTTATGGGGTTTTATAGAAGACATCCCTTTTTTTTTCAGAGTGTGTTTACCTTAGTCTGTTTGACCCCTTATTAATATCTAATATGGTTTTGTCGTTGTGTGTGTGTGTGTGTGTGTGTGTGTGTGTGCTGGAGTGGTTCAGGATTTCAAAATCAGTTATTTTTTTCCTCTGTGTGTGTGTAAGTATGTGTCTTAGAGATATTTTGGTGTGTGTATGTGTCGTAGTGTGGTTTGAAATTTACTGGTAACTATTTTTTACTAATAATCTTTTTTTTTTGTGTACATATATACGTATCTATGTATGTTTTTGTACATTTGTATATATATATATATATATATATATATATATATATATATATATATGCGTATGTGTGTATGTTTCCAGCTAGATGCTTTCGTCAGAGAAGATGTATGGCACAAGGCCTAGTTAGTGAGGTATTCAATGAGATATGAATTCACTCGTGTTTATAGTCTAAATGGTTTTTAATTACTTATGTGTTTTTTTTATAAATCCTGGTCTTTCCTTTTTCTTAGAGAGTGTTTCTCTTAGCCTACTTAACGACTCATTTACTTTTGATATTTGATTCGTTGTGAGTGTGTTGGAGTGGTTTCGGATTTTACTTATAGTTACTTTATCTCTGTATATGTATGAATATGTGTCTTGAGATTGTGTGTGTATATATATATATATATATATATATATATATTTCCATTTGGCTGTGTGTACGATTCATGTTTTATTCAACTTTGGTTTACATTTATCAATAAAACTTTTTTTCCATTATTTGAAGTAGCGTGTAGTCATTGGTTTGATATATTGGCCTTATTTTGGTTTGGTTTGTTGGCTTTTATGGTATATCAACCTTTGTAGGTTATTTAACGCCAAATCCATTTTTATGTAAATAATCAGTTCTATTTGAAACAATTCAGTTCAGCATGAGTACACAGTTTAATTGTCAAAAACATTTCTCTTTCAAACTATTCAAGTAGTTATATATAACAAATCAGTTTAGTGTGATTACAATTTCAATGTCAAAAAATTTCAATTACAAACAATTCAGTTTAGCATAAGCACACAGTTTAAATATAAGTACAGTTTAATTGTGAAAAGCATTTCTATTTCGAGCTATTCAGTTTAGTCAAGCATTTCTAATTTAGCTTATTCAGTTAAGTATAAGTACCGATTTTGTTTACACACAGTAAAAACAGTTCTATGTTAAACAATTCAGTCTAGTGTAAATGCAGTTTCAATGTCAATAAACAGGTCCATTTGAAATAATTCAGTTTAGCACGATTCAATCGTCTAAGAACATTTCTATTTCAAGCTATTCAGTTTAATCAAACAATTCGGTTTAGCATAAGTATGCCGTTAGTTCTATTTAACCCATAGATAGGGCCCTTTCAGGTGCTACCACGTCGGGCCAGAATGGACCTGGGAGCAATGACATTGAAGGGGTGCTCCGTTTTAGTGTCATATCAAGTACTCTCGTTGCGGGGTCTTACACCTCTGCAGAGGGGCAATCGGTATATTCTACAGGTATTTTTTTCAATTTTCCTGAACTATGTTATACAATTTTCGATATATTTAATTTTCTATTTTCTTCTATTTTGATATTACTCCTACGTAGTGATGTCCGTGCATTAAGTGTCTGTGTTGACCCTATGTATATTTCTATGCATTTGCTACATTCAATTATGTAGACTAGGTATTTTTACTGTCAGCTTAGACCTTTATTTATTTTGAATTTGTTTTTTGGGTTTTTAAACGTATAGGATTTCCCTTTTATAATTATATCACATATTTTCGATTGTTTCTTATAGCATTTTGTAACCTTCTGTGTTGTGTTTTCTCCGAATGTACAAGAGGTGAATATAATAAATTAACCCCCTCCACACAAGCAACATGTGGCATGAAGTCAGTTTTTTTAGCGGAGTTTAATAGGTTTAAATTCAGACTTTCCATTCTCCTACCCTTGTTGCCATACGAAGGTTAAAGAACCTAGTCTGTCCTATTATTTGCACAATAGCTGGAGGGAGAATAGAGACATATATTTTCCAAGGATATTAGTGCAACGTGTAATACAAACAGCCTCATTCCAGATTTGAACTTGAGACACCATGACTTTTCTTAACGATGTTAAGAATAACACTACGGGTATCACCTGACTTTTAACTTATTAATTTATATGAAGTTAGCTTTGTCAGTTGGGGATATAGGGTACGCCGACAGCATCTCTGCAGAGGAATAAGACCCCGACCGAACGATTTTCCTGGATATGACACTAAACTATATGAAGGTGAAACTTCAGTTCTGGATCTTTGAGGAATGTGGTGTAACCCTTCTTTACTAGGTCTGTTCTCACCCGGAGTGGTAACACATGTTATGGATTCATCTCATCTGGAGGTGCCCGTGGTGTAAGTTATCGTCGTAAGAAATGGACACAATGACACCAGTTCAAATCCTGGACGAGACTGATTGCATTTCACATAGCACTAATACCCTTGGGAAAGGTATGAATCCAATTATTCTCCCTCCAGCTATGGGTAAATAGTAGGAGAGACTGGGTTCTTCAGCCTTAGTGAGGCAACTAGTCTAGGCTTGCTAGAGACGATGAATAATAGGGAGAAGTGGCGAGAGAGGTTCAGGGATATCCGTGCTATCGGCACGACATGATGATGATGATGATGTATGTAACCATTTTACACGATCCAGAGCTCGTTTGTTTTCAAACAGTTAAATGATTTTGAGAGTTACTATTGTTTACTCATAGTTAAATGGTTTTAACTACTGTTGCCTAAAATTAATAGCACTATTTGCACACAGTTGAATTATTTACAGTTAACTAAATGATTAAAGAGTTTTATTTGATCCAGAGATGAGTCCATAACCATATTTAACAACCCCTCCGCTCTGGCAGGATATGACACAAGGTCAAAATTAAGCGAAGTTTAACAGGTTTGAATTCAGAGTTTTCCTTCTCCTAGACTGGTTGCCACACCAAGGCTGAAGAACACAGTCTCTCCTACTATTTACCCCCAGCTGGAGGGAGAATAATAGGATTCATACCTTTCCGAAGGGTATTAGTGCTATGTGAAATGCAATCAGACTCGTCCAGGATTTGAACTGGTGTTTCCGCGTCCATTTCCAACGACGATAACTATTACACCACGGGCACCTTCTTTTTTACCGAGCCAAACCAAATATACATTTAC
Organism: Sepioteuthis lessoniana; assembly: GCA_963585895.1. Lineage (NCBI taxonomy): Eukaryota > Metazoa > Mollusca > Cephalopoda > Myopsida > Loliginidae > Sepioteuthis > Sepioteuthis lessoniana. The sequence continues at coordinate 21,640,560 of OY757928.1, read as the reverse complement.
CTTTGGACTAATACTCTTGGGAAAGGTATAATACCACCAATACCCAGAGCTATGGTTTAAATAGTACACTGAGTGTTCTTCTAAACAAGGCTTTAGCATTAAATACCCCTCGATGGTTGAATTGCAACCAAGCCAAAAATGTAAAACAAAACTTTTGGCGTTTTGCATGTTCCTTATTTCAGATGTAAGTCCTTTTTCAGTATTTTGTCATAAAGAAAGTTTTCGAAAAATTGATTGTTGGAGGAAGATGATAAGACGAAGATATGAAGAGTTCCTCCGTTTCAAAAAAGGAAAAGACATGCAAGAGGTTACAAAAAATTACACTCGCTGTTATTTCTACTGTTATTTCCCACAAACAGGTTGGTCGAGGTCTGGATTACGTGAAATGGTTTTACTATGTCAATGGAGACAGTCAAATTCTTCTAAAAAAATTAGGATGCGTTATCGCTTAGCGCCGAAATTTAGTTCATAACTCATCATGACTCAGTTCAAGATGTGAACCTGGCTTGCTCGAGTCTAAGTGGCAAAAATCTGAGGGCCATTTGTCACCAAAACTGGAGTTCTTGCGATTGGCAATGCATTATTGGTTTCGTATCTAAGTAGCAGAGTGCCTGTTTGGCGGAAGTGGTGGAGAAGGCAACCATTATAGTATAATTTTGGTGATGTACAGTTATACAAGAAGTATCCTATCTGCTATCACTATTGCAGAGGAGTACATTATGCAAATAAATACCTTTTTGCGCATGATCAATTATTAAATATGACGTCTTCTGACTGAGATGAACACTCCGATTCAAAAAAAAAAATGTATTGATTTTAGAAAATGTATTGATTTTAGAAAATGTATTAATTATATATATATATATATATATATATATATATATATATATATATATATATATATACGATCAAATATATATAATCACAAAAATGTTTTAATCACAGAAAAACAAACCCTGAATACCATGTATATATACAGGGTATTTCACAATTGTCGAAACAAGGCAGCAACTTATCAAAGCTTCCAAGTTGACTTTATTCATTTTCTCTTTTCTAGATTACTTCTGGGAAATACTTAACATTTTATTTTTAACCAAATATAGTAAAATATTGCCTGGAACGATGGACCAGATCTTTTCACTGAAGATATATAACGAAACCCCCAGATTTCTTTCTTTTGAGGATTCCTCAAGGATAACATGTACTAGAGCAAGCCTCACTCTTCTTACATGGAAGGCAAACAGAGAGAATATTCAAACAATCAGACGATCGGAATGAGTACGCCTTATCAATAACCTTCCAAGCAAAATTTGATTGTGCTATCAACTGAACGGCGAACATCGGGACCATATTCTGTCGGGCTCCAATTGACATTTTTGGTTCATGCTTGAAACTAAATAACTGTAGATTCTAAAATGTTATCCTTTTACCTTTTAATAAATGATATTTTTATTACTCTATCATTTGTGGTCCTACATTTACACCGAATTAACTTGTTTTAGAAATTCTGAAACACTCTCAATAAAAACATATTGCAGTTAAAGTTACGCATTTTTTTATAAAATTAAAAATGAAGAAAGCTGGTTGGACTAACTTGAAGTTCGTGGGTATTTTTTATTGATGGGTACTTTTTACTTTTGAGTACATCTTCATGAGTACGTTTTGCTCATGGTTTCCTTTACGGGTGAATTTTTTGTTGAAGTCTACGTTTTCCTGATATGTCCTTATTTTGCTGATAAGTACATTTGCTGATTGGTATGTAATGCGTGACTTGAATTTTAATACTTAAGTATTTGTAAGTCAGTTTTTTACATGTTTGGGCTTATTTTTACAAGTTTGTCTACATCCCAATTTAAGAGGTAAAATTAAGACCTAAAGCATATCTAATTTAAATTAATTTAAATAGATACAATTGATATTCAATTCAGAGAGGATTCACGTACATGGAAAGCGTTTCCTTTCAGGTTGTCAAGGAATATTGTCTCTTTGTTGTAGATGTATGGAATTTTTGTAAATGTTGAGGTCTTGCTGATAGATGCATGATTGGTCCGTGTGCGATTTACGCAAGAGCTAAAACTGAGGTAGAGTGAATGCAGTCGAATAGGTTTCTGAAAACATACCCTGATTACAGTGGAGAAACGGATGCCATCATATATAATCATGCTCACTGCGGCTGATGTTTATTTAACCCTGAGAGAAAAGCGATTCAATATATGTCCCTGGCATGACGACTTAAGTCCGGTTTTAATATCAATCTGGGGACGGCCTTTGGACACTGGCTCCATTCAAGGGCGAATGTGGACGAAAAGAATGCAATTTTCAATTATTGTGTGAAGTAGATTAAGCTTACTGATTTCCTTTAAAACGTAAAGAAAAAGAAAGACAAAGAGAGAAAGGGTTAGAAATAAAAAGAGGGAGAATGGAGGAAATTATGAGAAAAAGAGGGTAGGATATTGATTAACAGAAATACGAATGTTCATTTGAATAGTATTTCTAAAGTAGATTTGAATTTGCGCAAGAATGGTTTCTTCTTAATGGGAATTGAAGAGGTGAGATTCTTGGATTTAATTATAGGCAACGGATGACCCCTGGTCAAACGTTCTAACAAAGATTTCTACTAATTTTCAAAATTAACTTTATTTTATAAATATTATTGAAGTCATGAAAGGTGAATTTCTCATTAAAGAAAAAACTTTTTCAAAATTGATTTTTCACTCATTTTTATCCCAACATTTCACTTGATATACCCTTTTGTCTAGTTAGAGTATTTCGCATATTACATACTTAGAATTTCTTCGGTAAGAAACTTAAATGAATCCAAATGTGATGCTTCAGTTCTGAATCTCTGGAAACTGACACAGTCGTAGCCTTAATTCCTAGTCTACTCTGCCTGTTCAGGTTTAATCTATGAACAAATAAATCTGTTAGAGATTTCAAACGTCACTTGGGAGGTGCTCATGGCGTAACTGTTATCGTCGGCAGAAAAGGTGTCAGTGACACATGCTCAAATCTTGGACAAGGCTGTTGCATTCCACTTTGCGCTAATGGCACTGGGAAAGATAAGAATACGAATCCAAATATCCCCGCTTTTGGTTGGGTTAAATTGCAAAGAAATCATAATTATTTAACCTTGGAGTGGCAACTGTTCTGCGAAAAGGGAAAACACTAAATTCAAATCAGTTACTTCGCTTAAAAATTGGCCTTGTATCACATCCACATGGGTTTTTTAAAATACGTACATTTGCTCTAAACATGCCTTATTTGTAAATATGTCCGACCCATTTACCCATTTAAAATGAAGTCATATTATTAACACATTGCTCTTAAGATATTTTAAAGTCTTTATCTGCTTAAAATGTTTGTTAAGTTTTTAATATAGAGACGACCCTCAACCATCAGTGAACCTGGTACGCAACAGTGTTACCGACAACAAAAGGCCAATCACGAAAACTCTCGATGTAGGCTTAAGAGTCAGTTAAAATTGAGATTTAAGGATTGAAAAAATTTCACTGGGACAGCGGCAAATCTCAGGCTAAATATCGAGGTTAAGGAAGCTTGACTTCCTAGTGGTGGGCAACAATTTATGAATGGATAGACATGAAAATTCCACTTCATGTCGGTATGGTTTTGAAAATAAGGACTGGTGAAAATCCCATTTTTAGAACAACCCGTCCTCATTATAATGGATTGAAAAGATTTTTGCTTAAAAAGTTAACTAAATTAAATAAATCAGCGTTAATATCTTAAATGAGAAAGTATTACACAAACATATCAACACATAAATTTTAAATGACAATGTAATATTTTTATTTAGATATCTTTTCTATTTATATTTCTTTACAAATGGATTTATTCTTTAATTTTTTTTTGAGTAATTAGAATATTTTTCTGATTATACCTGAAGAAAAATATCTATTTTCCATGTCCTGATAACTTATAGAATATCAGAATAAGAAGAAAAAGTTCCATATATATTGTTGATATATATATTGAGTTGATATTATTGTAAGAAATACTTTAAAATATAGATTAAAGAGATAGGAAATTGTGAAAAAACAGCTGTTAAAATACTTCAAGTGACAAACTATAGACTTTATACGTGAGATGACTTGGACATGGCTTAGAAGGAGAAACCTCAAGAATATGAATCTCCTTCAATAACATCACATATAATGCTATGAGAACCATTTAAATATAAGCAAAAGTTGATTATATGCATAATGATTTAAACTTGGTTGGTTGGTTTGTTGGATTTTATGGCATATCAACCCTTTTAAGATATTTAACGCCAAATCCATTTTTATGTAAATAATCTGTTCTATTTAAAACAATTCAGTTAAGGGTAAGTACACAGTTTAATTGTGAAAAACATATCTATTTCAAACTATTCTAGCAGTTATATGTAACAATTCAGTTAAGTGTAAACGCAGTTTAAATGTCGAAAAACAGTTCTATTTCAAGTAATTCAGTTGAGCATAAGCACGCAGTTTAAATGTAAGTACGGTTTAATTGTCAAAAACATTTCTATTTCAAGCTATTCAGTTTACTCAAACAATTCAGTTTAGCATAAGTATACTATTTCAACTTGGGAAAAATGAAATGGCTAATCGCATTATAAAGGAATGTAGTAAACTGGCTCAAAGAGAACACAAGAGTTGGCACAACTGAGAGGGGAAGGTGATACACTGGAAATTTTACCCGAGTTTGAAATTTCATAATTCGGAATAATGGTTAATTTTCAAACCAGAATATGAACTAGTGTACCATAACGGGATAAAATAGACGCTGTAATTTTACTGCACCAATATGTCTTGTACCGGTACACACAAAATCTACGGTTGTGCCATCACGTGCCCGAACGTGTTAATGCGTGTATCAATACGCCTTAAGTAGTTGTCGGACCCTGTGGGAAATGTTGACGAACTCACGAAACTCTGTCCTAGTTTACTAATACAATGATTTATTCGCCACTACACCTTTTAAGTAGCGTCAGGAGAAGGTTAAGAGTATGAAAGCTGAGTCGGCTTGTTTAGCTGAACAAAGAGAAAGAACATGTCGTGAAGAGAGAGAGAGAGAGAGAGAGAGAGAGAGAGAGAGAGAGAGAGAGAGAGAAAGAGAGAGAGAGCAGACCCAGAACTTTAATTTTCTTACACGTTTCATCTTCTAATTCTCATACGTACTTCCTCGCGGGGTAAATCCCCACCGCTGTACATTCGGGTTCCAACTTTTTGATAATCTTTACATTGTCCTTAAGCGTGATTACTCGTCACGTCTCCGACCAAAATAACTTTGAAACCTGAGTCATCCCTATACTTCTGCGAAGTGTCAAAAGGGGGGGGGGGATATCGTATTTTGGTTGTTCCACACCTGCGCAGAAGATTTGGAACCTCTTGTTTTTTTCACGTCTCTTTTAATTACCGTAGTTATTCACCCGTGAGAGGCTGACCCACAACAATAGCTTTGACCTCAGACACTCAGATCTCACCTGACCGCTCCCGAAAACTCTTTGTTTGCTTTTTCCTCTGATTATTTTCTTTCTCTCCTTACCAAGAAATTATCATTATAGCTTGGACCTAATATATAAAGTTACACAAGAAAATGAGATGGAAAAACATTTCTGAGATTATAATATCCAAAGTCCACCAGAATTTGTGTTAATGAATTGGAAAAAAATTAGACATCAAGTGTTTCTTGCCGTTCCACTGGATCTAAGAATTAAAATGAAAGAAAGCGAAAAAACAGACTGATACTTGGAAATTGACAAAGAGCTGAAAAAAGCTGTGGAACATGAACATGAAGATGGTTCCACTAATATTTGTTCTCCTTAGAACAGACTGCAAACGAACTGGGAAAGGGACTAGGAGAACTGGAGATCAGAGAATGAAACAAGGCTTTCAGGCTTACAGCGCCATTAAAAAGCTAGAATTCTTCGTAGAATCCTGGAGACCTGGGAATATTTGCTGTCACTCAGACTTCCGAGAAAGTCTTTAGTTGAAACTGATTTGAAAAACTCACAATAAGTGACAAAATGACATTTAAAAATGAATCGAAATCAAGAATATCGCAATACGAAACTGAAAATTCTAAATTAGTGAAATAAATCAAATAATCTAATAGCCAAGTCGGATATGGCTGAAGAATAGATCGACTGCAACTCTGCAGAGGTGGAAGACCCCCCACAAATAGTGTCCGGGATATAACAAAACCATCTTATATTGTTGCTTCAGTCATCAAGCCTTGCAGAATGTGGAGTACACGTTCATTACCATTACTCCCAGGTCTACTCCGTGCGAATGTAGCTCTTAAAATATGGGTCAAATAGAAATACTAAATATTTTTCTATATTTGAAACCATCAAACTGTGTATAAAAACTGACTGATTTTAAATTGAACTATTAGTATTACATCGCCCTACCCGAAACTGTTTAGTGTGAGCAAATGAATAAGTTCTGACACGTTAAGAAACAATGCTACCTATGAATTATTTCTTTCAAATCGTATATATATCTATCTATATATATATATATATATATAAAGAGGAATTGTCTTTAAATAACTTAAAATGGCCAAGTAGGCTCGGGCTGCAGAATACACCGACTGCATCTCTGGACAGGGGTAAGACTCCCCCAACGAGTGTTCTGGATATGTCGCTAAACAATCTAATCATGAGGCTCTAGTAATGCTGCAGCTAAATACCCCTTCATTGCCATCGCTCCTAGATCTACTCGGGCTTGGAATGGTAGCACCTGATAGGGTCCTATCTATCGTTGAAATATAATTGAACTATGTAATTACGCTAAAATCCATAATTTGAAATAGTACACTTTTGACATGTAACTACGTGTAAACAAAGAAACTATAATTATATTAAACTAAATTGTTTGAAACTTTAATCAAATTGACTTAAGTCGACGTTACATCACCCGAAAAGTGTTGATAAGTCGTAAAACAAAACACCAACCTACTACTAAATAACCTGGAAGTGATGATATACCATAAAACAGAAATACCAATTTAAAAAAAAAACGTATATTACGAATGTTAGTTATATGTGGTTCAGAGAAAATTGTTTAATTTTACTACGACCTTAATTTTTAAAAAAATTTCTTTTTTTTTATGTGTAATCATTTATGTTATAGTAAAATATCATTTACTATAGAATAAACTCAGAACGATGCATGGTATTTTCTACAACATAAAATAATTGTAATTAATGTGAGAGCATTGTTCGCTTCAGTAAAGAAACTCAATAAAAAAATATGAAAAATAATTTAAACAGCATATACGAGTTTCCAGAAAATATTGATTGATTTTTCATAACGGCATGTCAGACCGACTAGTGTCTTTGTATAACTATAAATTAGGTAATCACGTTCATTGTAAGATTATTTTTACAATTTTTTTGCAATTAAAAGTTTATTTACGAGGATCATTAAATAAGTTTCCAGACTTTTTTTCCGTATGGGCACCTTTATTGGTAGTACACACATGAAACTCTGGTCCCCTTCGAAGTAATCTCCTCCGGCTGCAATGCACTCGTTGTACCCTTCCAAAAACTTCTGGAAGGCCCCATTGAAGCCCTCTTGTGTGAGCGTGTCAATGACCTTCGTCACAGCCTCTTTCATCTCCTCAGTTGTCTCATAACGACAGCCTCTAACCTTAGAGAATAACGAAAAGTCGCAGGGAGCAAGGTCTGGACTATCGGGAGGCTGCGGAACTGTCTTGATGCCCATTTTGGTTAAATAGTCTGTAACAAGGATGGAGTTGTGGACTGGTGTATTGTCCTGGTGGAAATGCCACTGACCTTATTTGAAGAGTGCTGGCCTCTTCCCAAGGAATCTCTTGCTGAACTTCCTTAAAACCTCAAAATAGTAACCCTAATTCTAACCCTTCGGCCCAATCAGCTCTGATGTATTGACTTCCTTACTCCTCCCACACCTCTCATTATCCCTCACAGACTCGCTGCCTTCCTTGAATCTCTTATGCCACTCAAAAACCTATGCTCGATTCATGAAAGATAGTCGAAAAGGAGCCAGAAGCATTCCATACGTTTTTGTGGCATTTTTTCCAAGTTCAAAACATAATTTTATTGCATATCGTTTTTAAAGTGTCCTCACGTCCAGATTGCAATTTCGAAATTCACCAGTTGTGAAAATCAGGCTTTAGAGGGGTGTATTCCAATTGTTGCTGTAGCTGTTCATTTAAACCGGAAATCATAAACATTGGTCAGTCATCTCATAAGATGTATAGCAATTATATACTGAATTTTCAAGAGTCTACCACAATTTTAAATGCCCGTACGAAAAAAAGTCTGGAAACTTATTGAATTCACCACGTATTTATTTTTAATCTCTTTTTTCTTTGTTGAATCGTATATCAACTTTCGCTTGTTGTATAAAGCTGAATCCCTCCTGTTAAAATGTCTTTCAAAAATGTTTGAGATAACGCTTGGTGTGTATTTTTTTGGAATCATGTCCTCATCTTTATTTTGGTGATTTAAAACAGCAGCCGAAACGTTGTGTTTTAGATTGTCACAATAATCAAAAAAATCACAACCAAAATAATGCGATGCTGTCAAAGAAAAGCAGACATAAGATTTAACCCATAGCTTGGATAATAAAGGGGTTCATAGAATCCTTGAAGGTGTACGGGCAAAGAACCTACAAGCGACATTAATATTTGTCGACTTTACCAAGGCTTTCGATTCCATTCACAGAGGAAAGATGGAACAAATCCTACTAGCGTACGGCATACCTAAAGAAACCGTAGCGGCAATAACGATTCTCTATAGAAACACTAAAGTAAAAGTACGATCACCGGATGGAGACACAGAATACTTTGACATTGTAGCAGGAGTACTATAAGGGGACACGCTGGCCCCGTACCTCTTTATCATTTGTCTAGACTACGTACTTAGAACATCGATTGACAAAATCAAAGAGAATGGCTTCGAACCGAGGAAGAAAAGAAGCAGAAGGTACCCTGCAACAACAATTACCGACGCCGACTACGCCGATGACATAGCGATACTGGCAAATACACCTGACCAAGCCGAAACACTTCTGCATAGTTTGGAACGAGCAGCAGCAAGCATAGGCCTCTATGTTAATGCACACAAAACGGAATATATGTGCTATAACCAAACGAGGGACATCTCCACTCTAGAAGGAACCCCTCTTAAACTAGTAGACAAATTCACTTACCTAGGAAGCAGCGTCGCATCAACCGAAAAGGACATCGAAACGAGGTTAACGAAAGCATGGACAGCTATCAATAGGCTATCGATTATATGGAAATCAGACCTAACCGATAAAATGAAACGCAGTTTCTTCCAGGCAGCGGTCACATCGATACAGCTATATGGCTGCACTACATGGACGCTAACAAAACGGCTGGAGAAGAAGCTAGATGGCAATTACACAAGAATGCTGCGTGCAATCCTGAACAAGTCCTGGCAGCAACACCCCACAAGACACCAACTGTACGGCCACCTGCTCCCTATCACGAAAACTATTCAAGTTAGACGAACCAGACATGCAGGACACCGCTGGAGAAGCAGAGATGAACTCATAAGAGATGTACTCTAATGGATCCCCACACATGGCCGTGCAAAAGCAGGACGACCAGCACGAACGTACATTCAGCAGCTATGTGAGGATACGGGATGTTGTCCTGAAGACCTACCTAGGGCGATGAACGATAGGGAGGAGTGGCGAGAGAGGGTCAGGGATATCCGTGCTACCAGCGCGATATGATGATGATACCTTTCCAAATGATATCAGTCCAAAAGAAAACAAAAACAATTCTGCCATTAAACCACAGGGACTTCACCCACACAGATTCCCCCCCACATTTTTCAAAAATTTTGCCCATGATCGTATCAAGTATGAATAGTTTTTAAACGTGTATATCTGACTCATAGATGAAACCCTAACAGCTATTTAAAATTTCTGTCTGAGTGTACCTGGGGCAATGAAGGAGTACTCTACACTCTCCAGGTCTTTAAAACTAGAGCCTCTGTATCAGTTGTAGCTTAGTGTCATACAGAGAGACCCTTCATCATGTCGATGTCTTACTCTCTGCATAGAGTATAGTTAAGTTATTATAGGATCCGTCGACTGGATGTATTTGCTCAAAAAAGTGGTATGATGAAAACAGAAAATCAATCACTAGCTAAATCTCCTCTAATAAAAATGATCCGTAGAAACAATCAAAATATATAAAAATAGAATAGAGTATTATCAAGAAAAAAAAACAAAACAATTCTATAAACCCACCAAAAGTGACTAAATAAAAGAAATGAATTCCAAATACCGAAAGCAGCTGTTTAACAAACACCAGTACAGTCACCACTACAATAAATTGCCCAGTCGGCTGGGGCTGTAGAATACATCGACCGCATCTCTGCAGAGGGTTAAGACCCGCCTCCTATAAGTGTCCTATTGTACAGTCGGCTGGGACTGAAAAATACACAGACTGCATCTCTGCTGTGATGTAAGATTTTCCCCTGAAGAGTGTCCTGGATATGACACTGAACAATCTGATGGAGAGTTTCCAGTGATGCTGGTGCTTTTGGAAATGCTGACAACCCTTCATTGGCATCGCTCCCTGGTCCACTCTTTCACGGAGTGGTAGTACCTGATAAGGTCCTATCTATGGGTCAAATAGAACTAAAATGCGTACTTATAAATTACTGAATTACTTGAAATTGAACTCTTTTGCCATTTAAAATGCATACTTATGCTAAACTGAATTGTTTAAAATTGAACTGTTTTTACATTTAACCCGGTATATTACCCAGTTAGATAGGGCTATAGAATACACCAAATTCATCTCTGCAGAAGGCTAAGCACCCCCACCCCACATCAACGAATGTCCAGTTTATGACATTAAACAATTTGATGGTGAGCTTCCAGTAATGCTGGAGCTTTGGAAAATGTTAAGTACCCCTTTATTGCCATCACTACCAGGTCAACGCTGGCCCGGAGTGGTAGCACCATAGGGTCATATCTATGGGTAAAAAAATACAAAAATACGTACTTATGCAAAAATGAATTTCTTGAAACAGAATCGTTTTGATATCTAAACAGCGTACTTTTGATAAACCGAATGCTTGGAATTGAACTCGTTTAACCTGTAAACTGCGTGCTTATCCTAAACTGCATTTTCTTTAGATAGAACTGTTCATGACTTTGAAAGTGTACTTACGCTAAACTGAAATGTTTTAATAAGAACTGTTTGACTAAACTGTATAGCTTGAAAAAGAAATGTTTCGATAATTAAACACTGTACTTATCCTAAACTGAATTGTTTGAAAGAGAACTGATTATTTGTATAAAATAGATTTGGCATTAAATAACCTACAAAGGTTGACATGACATGACAAACAAACCAAATCAAACTCTACTGCAATAAGATTAATAACAAGAGAAAAGAAAATACAAAGTGGAAAGTATTATCTTTATTAAAGAATCTAAATTATAGAAAAGTTAAATACAAAACAGAAAATATAAATAATCAGTAAAACATATTTCAAAAGATTTTATCATCGGATTAATCAATGTAATTTAATCAGAAACAAAAGTTGCCAGCAACAAACTAGTCAACCAAAAAAGAACAAACTGGATGGGAAACAAGAAGAGATGAAGAGATTAAAAAAAAACTGTGAACATGTACAAAATGCAGGAATAAAAGAAAAGACACATAAAAATCGTGCTAACAACTAAATTAGATCCAACAGAAAGATAGTATATGCTCGGACCAGAATCTATTAGCCATACAAAATTATCCAGATTTTTGAGAAAAATAGATTATCCAATCATAGCTAAAAACAGGCAATGCATTAGTAAACAAAAAGGAAATAACATTTCAGATAGCCGACTTTGCCGAAACAGCGGATCACAGATTAAAAGTAAAGGAAAGCAGCAGAAAATACCTGAACCTTGCCTGAGAAAAAAAAATCGTGACCATGAAAGTGACAGCAAAACCTCATTAAACATTAATATCCATAAGAAGAGATGAAACGCCGAAATACGTGCGAAACGGATTTTTCATATTCCTATAACGTAGGTTCATTGGCGTAGTGTGTCGAGTGTTCGCCAATAGAGAAGAGACCTGGATTCAATCCCAGATCGCGTCATAGCAAAAAATTGAAAATGGTACTTGATACTTTCTTGCTTAACACTGAGCAATATACGGTACGTATCAAGGGTAAAATGGAGCAATTCAAGGAAAGGAGTTGTGCCCTCGTCAACACCTCAGTGTAGTAGCTGTTGAAAAAGGAGACTTCTGGTCACCGTCAACTACGGTTACCAACTTTACTTTTTACTTATAACGTAGTCACAGAAAGAACCATTCCGAGTGGAGGGCTTAGTGACGAACTTAAACACGAAGCGCCTGTCACTCTGGACCGAAGAGTTGGTCGACCTTGAACACGGATGAAGCTAAGTCGCTAGCATGCAGATTCGAAACACTTAGACAGAAACATCATTGACGTAAAAATTTGAAGCACGTTGTCAAGAATGATTGCGCACGGTGACATATATACTTGGAAAGCTACTTTATCCTGAGATGACGTAATAAGCAAATGAGAAAGATTCACTATTTTACTCACCGGCCCTTCTGAAGAACAGTCGCGTCTACTTCGCTCTCTACGTTTTAACGCAAAGCTCTACGTTCCAAGATAATCTGTGTAAAATAAAACAAAATAGATTATTTTCCAGCAACAACATTGAGTTTTCTTTGAACAAAGTGAGGCCAACTGACAAGCATACAACACGTCAACAGGAATACATCATCGCGCAAAAAAAAAAGAAAGATCTAACGTGTAAATAAATGATATCAATAAAAATAGGAATCTAAAACACAAGCGCAAAATACTATCGGATTTCAAGATGCTTACATATCAACCCAGACGAAGACCAGATGAATTGACTTTGGGCCAAGTCATGCTTGAAGTTTTGGTTCTGGTAGAATACTGAAGTTGAGCGGCAAAGCATTCACTCGGCCATTTGAAAACAGAAGACACTAGCAGCAATCTCCGGCGCCTGTACACCAGATGAAATAAACTTGGCTAAAGTCTCCGAAGAACATGTGTTGTATGTTAATGAATACCAAAGACTGACGATTAAATTAAAAACTTATATATATATATATATATACTGAATTCTCCAACGAATGAAGATGCCATAAAACATGTGGGTGTCAATAATTATCATCATCATATTTATTTATTTATTCATCTTCACGATTAGTTATCTCGGGCGGATATAAAGTTATGGGGTTGTGTGCATTAACTCTCTCTCTCTCTCTCTCTCTCTCTCTCTGTCTCTCTCTCTCTCTCTCAAACACTCACACTTATACACATACACATGGAGGTGCGCGTGCACACTCACATATGTGAGTATTGATCTCCGGAAGAAGATTTTTCTTAAGAATGTCATTACGTATGTAAAGTGGTATGTTTACATATGTAATGCGTGCCCGTCCATTACATAACCCATCACATACCCTCAAAGGAAATGAAGACTGCAAATACGATTTGTTTTGGTTTATTTTAAGTCTGCAGTCTTTGGTTCCAGGCTGCGTCGGGAAGCTCTCTTAGTTCATTATATTTCGGAACACTTTTGGCTCAAAACATATCTATCTGTTTCTGATATATATATATATATATATATATATATATATATATATCAGAGACATAGAGTTCTCTCTCTGTCTCTCTGTATGTGTGTGAGTGTAAATTATAATAACTTGTTGATATCTATCTATCTATCTATCTATCTATCTTCATACATATATACATTCATACAAACATACATAGATATATGAATGTAAAAGGAAATAGCAGTCTTTAGACAAACATATTTTGGCAGCAATCATTGTTTTAAAGAATTCCTTCCAGAAATTTCCAGTCTAAATGTACCATTTTTTTTTTTACTCTTATAAAATAAAACTCCTGAAACTATCAATAACTGGTGAAGCAAGAAAGGTGAGTTGATCATTATTTTAACTTTTATACATCATTGTTTACAGGCATAGAAATATCTTATTTTATCCAATTCTTTATTTATATACCGATTTTCATCATACTGAATATATATATATATATATATATATATATATATATATATATATATAAGAAAGAAAGTGAAACATAGGGAGAGTGAGAAACTAAATAACAGGCTTAGGCAGATAAGAGAAATTTATTGCAAAAGAAAATCAACGTTATAACGATGTTAGATTACCAAATGATATTTAATAAAATACAAAGCGAGGAGGATATATATATATATATATATATATATATATATATATATATATATTCTTACTTTTTTATAAGGAGTAAGAATCCATTAAAAAGATATTTTTTATATTCTTTTCGCTCCATTATATGATGGCTATCTGAAGAGGTTGGTTTCTGTTATGGAGTAGTCAGCTGAAATAAATTTATAATAGCCGAATGACGATATGTAGAGTTTTTTTCTTCCAGTTATATAAATATGATGATGATGATGACTCTCCTTGGTATAAGTGACAAGTAGTTAAGTTGAAAATGTGAATCACTTAACTCATCACATAGACGATATTATTCAATCCAGTAAATCCAAAGTAAGGAATAATTCCAATCAGGACCCACAAATTCTTCAAAAACAGAATATTAAATTTAAATAATGATTTTAAAGAGCTCAATCTAAATAAAATCCCAAGAGAAAAGAATTTTCTCTTCGAAAAAACAAAAAAAAAATCGCTCGCTTTGAGATGTTGAATTTTCTTTCCAATTGTATGAATGCTTTTAACTGAATGGAAATAAATCTATTATCATATTGCGACCGCTTCTTGTTTTTTTTTTTTTTTTTTTGAAGAGAAACTATATATATATATATATATATATATATATATATATATATATAGTTTTATTTGCTCTTTCTGTCTTTTTAAGGTTTTATTTTCACACCTAAATGTTAATATGAAATTCAAAACTGCTTTAATTTCTATTATCAACCATTATTTTGTTTTCTTTCATTTTTGATTCATTGGATAATAGATATTCGGAAGAATCATTTAAATAAAAGTCATCAGTGTTTTTTTATTTTATTGGGATTACTCTTTTGCTATCTCTTGCCTTATTTTTTTTTAATATTCTTCCTACTCGCTGGTACGGATAAATAACGGGCCATGTTCCACTTTTTATTCTCGGTCTAAATAGAAAGATCTAAATTCATATAAGTTCTCCTTCACTTAAAAAATTTATATGACGTTACATCCTGATCATGAAGATGATGATGAAGATGATTTTGTTTTAATGAGTGATAGTAGGACTGTTTCACAATTCGATGATGTTGAGAGTTGAAATACAAACCAAATAGGACTCGATGGGTGAAAGGAGTGAGAATAATAATGTGAGGGAAATCAATAACTATTTTTGGGATTAAAACATGATGATAATGAAGATGATGATGTATAAAGTATTTGGCTAATAGGAAGATAACAGTAATATTAATGGTGATATTGGCCTTTGATGAATGTAAATTAAAAGAACGAAAGAATATGTTATGGTCCAGTCAGATGGGTCCGTAGAAAACATCGATCTCATCTATACTAAGAGGTAAGATTCTCCCCACAAGTGTCCTAGATATGACAGTAAACAATCTGATTGTGAGGTTACAGTAATGCAGAAGCTTTGAGGAATGCGGAATACCCCTTTAGTGTCATTGCTTACATATTGATCTTATCCGGAGTGGTAGCATCTGATAGGATAATATCTATTACTCAAACAGATCTAAACTATGTACTTATACTAAACTGAATTGTTTGAAATAGAAATGTTTTACGTTTAATTGCGTCTTAACAAAAAAAATGTTCTTATCCTAAACTTAAGTGTTTGAAATAGAATTGTTTATATGTATAAAAATCGATTAGGGATTAAATATGCTACAATGGTTGATACGCCATAAAACTAAACCAAACCCAATCATTTATGTTTAATATATTTGTATAAAGGGGATTTGGCATTAAATAAACTACAATGATTGATAACACATAGACCAAACCAAGTCAAATTATATATATTTAATATCTTTGTACAACGGGAGTTTGGCATTAAATAACCTACAATTGTTGATATGACATAAAACCAAACCAAACTAAACCAAACCAAAGAAGATTTGACTTATAAAATACTTGAACATCAAGGATCGTTGTCATGTGTTCAATTAGGATTATGAAGGTTATCTTATTATTCATTATAAACAAAAGGAAAAGATTTTTAGAGAGATGAAAGTAAATGGTTAAAATTGGGTTTTTCTTTTTGATTACTAAGATAGTTACAGATTCTCTTTTAATAAAATTAAATCATTTTTAATTCAATCCAAGATTTACAAAAAGGGTTTGTATTTATATTGCCATTTACAGGTCTTCTAATATTTTCCCCTTTGTCAAATGAAAAAATAGAAGAAGAATTGTACCTGTATTTATGGTGCTAATTAAAAGGAAAATGATTAGATTATCCAAGCTAACCAATGATTTGATAACGTTTGCTAAAAGGGGTAAATAAAAGATAATATTATAGATTTAGGTTAGCAAAGGTTATTTAGTTTAATGGCATATCAAACATTGATGGTTATTTCATGATAGATTCTGTGTATAAATCAATACGAATTTCAAATAAATACGTTGCACGGGATTTTATTTTTAAGCGAGTAAGAGCACATTTGTTTTCACAGTGTCAAATGGTTTCAAGTATTGCTATCTAATGTTTGGACTCTGTTAATTGAATTCAATATTGCTTTCTAGCACAAATTGTTTATTTGCACACAGGTAAATGGTTTCAAGTATTATGATTTAACACAAATAATTTTATTCAACATTATTTATTTGTTTGTACACGGTTAAGTGGTTTCAAGCATATAAATTGATTAAATAGTTCTATTTGACTCATAGAAAGAATCCGACGTAGTATTGTGAAGCTGGGCCACTGACCAGTACTTCTTTTTCCCCAAAGCTCTAGCACAGGAGCCCCTCAAACAGAAGGAGTTTAGTATTATATCTTGGACACTCTGTAGAGGTTTATTCAGTGTATTCTACTGTACCCTAGCCATGATATGGCTATGTGTGAAAAGTACATCAAATGTCCATAAAGATAGAACAGGAATCTCGAAATTCGAAAACACGTAACGACTTCTCAGTTCAGGTACGAAACTTTTTATTACCTTTGAGTTTAAAGGCTTTTCGACATAAGGAGATAGAGGCACAATCTTTCTATTCTGGCTTTTTCATCTGCAACCCCAACCCCATCTTGTGCGACACCTGCCCAAGGCCTCTGCGAGCAAGCGAAAGTCAACCGTCTCGTTCGGTGTCTAGCCTCAACTCTCTAACTTTCTTGAAATTCCCAAAATCCACCGCGCGCTTCCGGTGCGTGACGTCATTCGCCCTCTGTAATCCCGTTTCCCATATCGTGCTACTGTGACATCTCTGAGTGATACGTCCGCTCCGCGCGTGCGCGTGAACACCTGTGGTAATGTTGCACCTAGTTAACCCATGCACTTAACCGAAAGGTTCTCAGCCTAACTAAACCCAAAGGCATGAAACGAAATCCCTCAGCCATTATATTACACTACAGCCCAAGCCGTCTGGGCTAATGATATAGATGTTGATTATGATTATAAGGATGTGATTATACAATAAAGTGATAATTAGGCTTGTATAGATGATAATGACAATGATGATGATAATGAATCTCAAATTCATATCAAACAATGTTAAATGGGCTTAAACGAATGATGATGATAATGATGACGATAATGGTGATGATGATTGAGAGTTAATAACAACGAAAATTAGGTTTATATAGATGATGATGATGATGATGATGGTGGTTTTGGTGGATTTAAACCAGATAATGCTAATTGGGCTTTTATAATAATGATGATGATAATCATCATTATTTTACGTTTTTGCCAGATACTGATGTTTACACATATCGATGACATCCTTTACTTAGATTGTTACCTGTTTGCGTCTCGCAAAATTTATTTATGCGGAAATCATTTGCACACAGATAATGTTTTTATTAAAGAGGAGCAAGGGTTATTTTACGTCACAGACTTTTTATTCTTTATTATTTTTTCACTTAATTGAAAAATAATTATTCTATATAGTCATTTAAGGATAATATTTCCTTGTTCGTATTTTTAATAGAGATTACTTTGAATGTAACACTAAACTTGTTATGGTTGACAGGTCCGTATGACTGACCCACGGAAGATATAATTAAATACCTTGAAGATTGCAATATCCTGTCAACTAGACATTTAGGTAACATAATGATTGGTGGTTTTGGCTGATTTCCAGGTTTTATAAACGGAGATCTCCGCTGGCAAATTTTGCTAACCAAATTCATATCATTAGTTTCTTAATAGCATTGATCACAAAAAGAATATTTATATTATTTACCGTTTAAAACTCGTCGTCATCTACGTTTAGTATAACATCATTGTGTTATAAGGGAAGAACCTAATATTTTGAAAATTTAATTATTACTACAGACTTTGATTAAACTTCGGACCTCCCGTGATTCAGTTAGTATACCTATTTACCAACCTCTACGCTCGGGCAGGATATGACACAAGGTCAAATTTTAAGCAGAGTTTAACACGTTTGAATTCAGAGTATTCCTTCTCCTAGACTAGTTGCTTCACCAAAGCTGAAGAACCCAGTCTGTCCTACTATTTACCCATAGCTGGAGGGATAATAACTGGATTCATACCTTTCCCAAGGTATTAGTGCTATGTGAAATGCAATCAGTCTCGTTCAGGATTTGAACTCGTGTCACCGTGTCCATTTCCCACAAAGATAACCATTACACCACGGGAACCATTCAAATAGTATATAAAAATAGACACACACACACACACACATACACACACACACACACACACACACACACACATATATATATATATATATATATATATATATATATATATATATAATTAATAGATCCGTGAGTGAATTTCGAATTATAGATTTTTACTTTTTATACCTATGCTCTACACGTATTCAAAAGTTTACCGCAACGCAAAACAATCAGCAACGGGGTTGGTTAAAGATTAGAGTGGTGGACAATTTGTTCAAAAAGCACACAAGTTACACATTCAATCACATAAAGGTAAATCACCATCTTAATCATGTCACTAAAATACACGTTATTACATGACTTAACTAGAGAATTGTCAAGGATAATATAATTTTAACCCACTGGCCTCTGAAATGATCACTAAAGCCATTCTGTGCAAATAAAGCCTGCTCTTTATTTGAACTGTATGATTGCAAAGGAAGAACTGTTCCCCGCCGCCAACGTCCCAGTCTTCTCATTCCTCTCTCTTTTTCTTTCCCTCTTTTTCATCCGTGTGTTATAATATAGCTGTCAGCTCCAAAAGACTGGTCTGAATATTACAAGCCATTCCTCAGTTTTTATTCTTTCTCAAATATTAGATTGATTTTAACGGCATGTCAATTCGTCTAGTGTGATCTTATGTATTGAAGTAATTTCAGAACATAAACATCTAAAATATCATATTTACTTGCTGACTTATTCCTTTTATATTTATTTTTTCTCTCGTTGGACAAAAAAAAAAGAAGCAAAAGTTATATCTATCTATCTATCTATCTATCTATCTATCTATCTATATATATATATATATATATATATATATATATATATATATATATTAAATGCCAAATCAGTTTGTTAAACATATAAACCGTTCTATTTCAAATAATTCAGTTTAGCGTAAGTACAAGTTTTTTTTACTCAGTTAAATGTAAAAATATTTCTTTTCAAGCAATTCAGTTTAATATAAGTACACAGTTTCGTTCTATTTGACTCAGAGATCGGACCCTATGAGATGCAACCATTCCGGGCCAGATTGAACCTAGGAGAGATGGCCATGAAGGGATACTCTGCATTCTCCAGCAGTACTGAGCCACACAATCAAATTGTTTAGATTCATAACGAGGACGCTCGTTAGGGAGGAGTCTTACCCCTCTGTAGAGATGCAGTTGATATATTCTACACCACCAACTGACTAGGCCAAACGATGTATTTAAATGAATATTTTGTTCAGTTTCTTTGTTAAATTACATAAAAAATATCGTTGCTTATTTAATGCTCGTGTTCTCCTTGTATAAGGACCACTGGAATACTGTTTAACCAATTGTTCATACATTAATTAACAGAATTATTCCAAAAGAGAACGAAGTAGCATGAGTGACGTTCTAACCTGCTTACTTCGATGACACAATCCAGAAATTAGGCCAAAAAAAGTCTCGCATTTAACCTTATAGTGTGTTTCTTCTTTCGAAAAAAAAAAATACAATACGAAATAAAATTGCCTCAACATATGATATCCAGTTTTTGTCATGGTTCTTTATGACAAGTTGGATTTTGTTAGGTTTTATAGCATATCAACCCTTGTAGGTTATATATTTGCAAATCCTGTGTCCACATACATTAATTAAATATGATTTACAAATAAATAAATTTGGCGCCCGTAGTTGAGGGTGACCCGACGGCTTCCTTTTCAATAGCTTCTATACCGAGATGTAGGGGAGGGCGCTACTCCTTTCCCTGGATTGCTCCACTTTACCTTTGATACGTACCTTATATCGCTGAGTGTTAAGCAAGGAGGTATCAAGTACCGTTTTTAAAGTCTTTGGTATGACGCGACGTGGGATTGAACCTAGGTCTGGCGGAGCGTTGGCAAACACTCTATTCACTGGACCAATGAGATAACGTGGCAGAACTCTCTTTTGAACACAGTGAAATAATTTCAAATGTTGCTATTTAGCATAAGAATTTTTCATCAAGTATTCCAATCTAATTTAATATAAATTATTTGCTTGCAGTTAGTTCATAATATGTATCATTCGTTTGTGTGCAGTTAAATGGTTTCAATGATTAAATGTAATACCAGCAATTCAATGTTTGTAGACAGTTAAACAGTTTTAAGTGTTGCTGGGCAACATTAATAATCCTATTAAACATTACTAATTCATTTGCACGCAGTTAATTAGTTCCAAGTATTGGAGAAGAAGTTAGACGGCAATTACACAAGAATGTTGCAAGCAATACCGAACAAGTCCTGGCGGCAACACCCCACAAGGCACCAACTATACGGCCACCTGCTTCCAATCACGAAAACTATCCAAGTTAGACGAACCAGACATGCGGGAAACTGCTGGAGAAGTAGGGACGAGCTCAGAAGGGATGTACTCCTATGGACCCCCACATATGACCGGGCAAAAGCAGGACGACCAGCTCAAACATAATACAGCAGCTATGTGAGGATACGGGATGTAGCCCTGAAGACCTGCCAGGGACGATAATCGATAGGGAGAAGTGGCGAGAGAGGGTTAGGGATATCTGTTCCTGCGGCACGACATGATGATGATGATTGTTATGTAACAATTCAGTCTAACACCATCAATTTGCTTACATGTATTTAAACGGTTAAACATGTCTATTTTGCCCATAGATGGGATCGTATTATGTACTACCACTGCAGGCCAGAATGGACCTCGAATTAAGGCAATAAAAAGGTATTAAGCATACCCAAAATTTTCAGGACTGGAGCCCCCCAATCAGTTGCTTAAGTATTATATCCAGAAAACTCGCTGTGGGTGGTCTTACGCGTCTGTAGAGATGCAGTCCGCATATTTAACTGCTTCAGCCGACAAAAAGAAAATCAATCTTCCATAACGTGTGAGTTTAGAAGAAAAAATTAACAGTGGCTTAAATTTATTCGTTGGTTGGTTGATTGGTTGGGTTTTGTGGCATATCAACCATTGTAGGGTACTTTAACGCCAAATCCATTTTTATACAAATGGACAGTTCTTTTTCAAACAATTCAGTTTAGGATAAGTACGCAGTTTACATGTAAGTACAGTTAAATTGTTAAAAACATTTCTATTTCAAGCTATTCAGTTTAGTCAAGCGGTTCTGATTCAGCTAATTAAGTTTAGTATAAGTACAGATTTTATTTACACGTCGTTAAATGTCAAAGCAGTTCTATATAAAACAAATCAGTTAAGTGTAAGTACAGTTTCAATGTCAAAATACAGTTCCATTTCAAATAATTCAGTTTAGAATAAGCATGCAGTTTAAATGTAAGTACGGTTTAATTGTCAAAATATTTCCATTTCACACTATTCAGTTTCGTCAGACAATCCAGTTTAGCATAAGTATGCAGTTAGTTCTATTCAACCCATAGATAGGGTCCTATCAGGTGCTACCATTCCGGGCAAGAGTGGACCTGGGAGCAATGGCAATGAAGGGGAGCTCCATATTCCCCAAATCTCCAGCATTACTGGAACCTCACCTTCAGATTGTTGAGTGTCATATCTAGGTCACTCGTTGGCGGGGGTGGGGTCCTCCATATTCCCCAAATCTCCAGCATTAATGGAACCTCACCATCAGAATGTTGAGTGTCATATCTAGGTCACTCGTTGGAGGGGGTGTGGTCCTACCCCTCAGCAGAGCTTCAGCCGGTGTATTCTCCAGCTCCAGCCGACTTAGCAAAATTTATTCGTAGAAGTGAAAAGAAGATTAGATGTTTTTATCTGGATTATTAAGCAATGGGTAATGTAATAATTGAACATTAATTTAAATTAGTATCAAATAAGCAAGTTTTTTTGTTTTTTTTTTATATCAAAATTCTCGATGTCTCTTGCTTTCTTTACATACGTTATCTTACTCCTTTTAATTTCCACATGTGATCAATGCTAAGAAAAAATTATGAGTCATCCATAAAAAGAGGATAGTTTTTGTAAAGAAGAAATATAATTATATATGTTTCGCCTTTTTCCCCCTAAATATAAACTCTGCATTGTCTGAAATTGGTTCATAACAAAAATCATTTCAATCTCTGGAAAATGTTTGTTTTGAGGCTATTAGATATGGCGTCAAATCAAACAAATTGCTTGAGGCTTGTTGATTGTTGATAAGTGCAAACTGTATGAAACTTACCGAAAAGTGTGTGATGTGTGCGCAGAAGAATGTTTTACAAATGGGCAAAACATGGGTTTGAAACCGGTGTCGAAAAGACACCCCAGGGAATAGAAACGCATTAACCTTCCCACAAAGAAAATGTTCCTGTGGCAAAAAAAAGGAATGACTATTGGTTTTATTTGAAAAAAGGTTCAATTTAAACACTGGTTTCTATTTTCGACTCCTGAGGCAATATTTCACCAAATTTATTGAATGACCGTGGTAGAAAGCGGTCATTTGTTTTACAACTATGGAATTTATTTGGGGGGAATGCTAAAAAGCAAAAAATAAGTATTATGAAAAGTAACATAACATTATGAGCATTTACTGTTAGATTTAATGATTTAAAAAAGGAAATAAAAAATTAAACCCGTCTTTTTGCGGGAAGCGTAGCAACCGTTTTCAGCAATGTTTTTTGAATATCGTAGTTTTGCATGATATTAAGAATTTTGGGAATGATTTTTCGTCCGTAAAAACCGTATGCATCATCGATTAGGCAAAACTAAGAAAAACGCAGATAAAATAGTCTATACACAAACGTAGCTGTCCTTCATAGTAGGAGAAATCGAACCACGTTCCCTTCACTTTGAATCCCAAACGTGATACTCCAAACATCTACCATCTTGACGCCGCTGACTAGAAATCAATTCAAACCATTGTGTTCTATTACAGCAGATCAATGTACCACGTGTCAGACGATATATCTTGCTAATTTCCCTAAGGTTTCTACTTCCGGTGATCTTGTTAGCCAAGTTTTAATTTTCTACAAAGGAGGTGGAACGCTTCCTCGAAAGTCACGCATAAAAGTCAATCGGTAATTTCACACGGAAAATCTGCTATTGCCATCATATTAAACGTTTAAAATATATATCAACCCGACCCCTTCGCCACAGGCAGAATGCGGTGCAAAGTCGATTTTTATATAAGTGCACTGCTGGACTGAATTCCAACTTTTCCTTCTCCTAGATTTGTTGCCTAACCAGAGGTTAATGAAACAGGCTACCCAAGTATTTATTCATAACGTGGAAATAATGTATAATTTTTTTGACAACGGCATTAGCACGACGTGAAACACACACCGACTCGTCCAAGATTTGAAATAGAGTCTCAAATTTCCTTTTCTGCTGTTGTAATCGTCCATTGTTGGGCATAGGTCTTTCTCAGGTTCTCAACTTTTTCTCCTCATCAATTCCAATTATTTATCACACCTTTCAGGTCCTCCAACTGTATCCTGTGTTCACACAGAGATGATGTGAGAAAGTCTTTGCCGATCGCCTGACACTAGAGCGTCCATGTATTGCAGTCCAAAGGAGAACGTTGCTTTAAAGTTCGTCCTTTTTTTCCAGCAGTGTCTCACATATCTAGCTCGTTTTCCTCTGAGGTTTGTGAGATTGGAAGTCAGTAGCAGTTTTGTTGTGTGTTGCATCCCGGACCCCTTTTTTTTTACATATCACATTTTTGTATAGTTTCTATCTAGTTTTTTTCTCCCTGCGTTTTTTACCGTCCATATGATGCTCCTATATTGTTGTACTCACACTGCCACAGATGGAAAGAAATCCCGTATATTCTCTTCCTAAGCAGCCTACACGAGCCTTTTGTGAAAAATAAAAACGATTAACCCCATAAACATTCACTAATATTGCTAACAAACACGTCCTGAAAAAATGAAATAGATTCTTCTATTACATGGTAAAAATGTAATTATTCTGGTATCGATATTTTGTAGGCATTTGAATGTTTAAAACCCTAATTCTAATAAAAACAAGTAAAGTGGAAAGGTGTATCTTCTCTGTTTTACAATTAATTCAAAGCTCAGAAAACGTTTCAAGAAATGGCTCTACGAAGAATAGGTATAGTAGATGGATTCAAGAGACAATGAAAAAAATTGGGCTATAATCTCCCTCATACTCACACTCACCCTAACCCGATCAGTGAACACGTACCTTTTATGAAAATTAAAAAAAGCGTGTTTACGATATTCAATGATAATGAAAAGAACAAGAATAACGCAAGTCCTCAATGATTAATTTTATCAGTTAATGATTGCTGATCAAGGGTCGACCTATTGATGACTAAATATGTTGTATGGTTCAAATTCATAATGAGGTCAGACTTTTAACTATATCCACTCGTCTGAGTGTTACACTATTGAAGGTGGTATACATACTAGCTCTATATGGGTGGGCGTGAGTGCTTGTGTGTGTGTGTGTGTGTGTGTGTGTGTGTGTGTGTGTGTGTGTGTGTGTGTGTGTGTGTGTCCGTACGGGCGTATATATAAGTATGGTTATATGTTAATCCTCAGTGTACATATACGTATATATGTGTATTGAGGCGGGGAGATATTTGCGGGGGAACACTAATTCTTCCCCGCAAGTAAAAAACGTATAAAAATGGTTCAGCGACTTTAAAAAATTATGATCACACATTTAAGCATCTCTAGGACACTCGGTGGCTGGTTTTTTTTTTTTATCTTTTTATGTTCAAAAGCCGGATGGCCGAAAATCGGGAAAAAGGATCTTCTCGCACTTGACATATAATGAGAGGGTGGCTGCTGAAAGAGAGTTAGAAGGGACTAGCCAGCAGAACGAGCGAGCCAAGAAAAGGGAATTAGTCTGCTACAGAGACCAGAAGAGAGACAAGGAAGAAAAGGCTAAAGATACAGAGAGCCGAAAATCTACCAGTTCTAACTTTTTAGTTAAGAGAGCTACAAAGCAAAAAAATTTTTTTTTAAATGAAAAAGAATGAAGACGCCACAAATCATCGAATCCTGTTTTTGTATACCCATGATTTACGCAATTCAATGAACGAACAAAACACACAACTTTATAAAAATATATCTATCATTTTATTCTCTAAAAGGGCCCACAGTTTTTGTTAGTTAAGAGATAGTTGGAGAGACATATACTCAGAGAGAGAACTTCTTCCTATATATTCTTCCAGGAGCCAGGGGGTGCCAACGCTTGCACCCCCTTGCAAGCTCGTCAAAGAGACCTCTGCTCGGCTGCGTGTCCCTTGCTCGACTGCGATTCTCGGCACTCTGTCTAAATCTGACCACGTGGTTCTCATCACGTGGTCTCCTTCCGGTTACACACCTGTTGTACCCGAGTATCCTGATGTGCTGTCATATCCCTGTTAACTCATCACTGCGTGATAACTTATCAAAACACACGGGGTCACTAGGAACCAACCGAAAATTTATGTCATATGTTATATAACACTGTCCCACAAACTTCTTCCTCTAAAAACTTTATTTTAAAAATAATGAAGACGCCACAAATCATCGAATCCTGTCACATGAACTTCTTCCTCTAAAAATTTTATTAAAAAAATGAAGACGCCACAAATCATCGAATCGTGTCACACAAACTTCTTCCTCTAAAACTTTATTAAACTTTTCGTTTTCATCTTGCTCTTTCCTTGTGGGACCATCTGGGGCTCATGCATCTTGACTCAACTTTTTGAAAGCCCGCAAAACAAGAACGTCAATTTTGATTTTAATTTTGCGAGTGCATGGCTCCTGTTCTGTGATCCCCATCTCAACAGGCCGTTAGCTTTTTAAATATTTATTTATTCGAACTACGAGGCCACTTAATTTATCATTCTCTTACAATAGTCTTGATGGACTTTGACGTATTGGCAGAAGTGAATTGAATTCACAGAAAGATCCCATTTTTGGCCTTCGAGTCACCGCCCTGAGAATATAGACCATTACAATCTTTATGCTACTCTTGATTTGATATTAATCCCACTTCTTAGAATCAGCAATTTTATTTCCTTCATTTGTTGTAAATTAATTAATTCGTCTTGTTATTTAAATTTACCATCTTTGTTGCATTTATTAATTTTAGATGCAACACTCTGCCCTTTTTTAACGATTCTCCTTGTCTTTTGATCATCGACTTTCAGAAGTTTTGTTGTTTGACATATAAACGACCAGAACCGGAACTTAATAAAAATTCCCAGTCGCCGTACGTTTTCAACGGATGTTTGACAAAATCAATGAGACATTTTGACTTGTAAATTTCCTGAATAATCACAATTCCGACATTATTACACGTCGTCTAGTCAATAACTTTTAATATCTTATTTAGAGAAAAGGCTCAAGTTATTCAACTGTCAACATCATAGTAAATTTCCAAATTATAGATATATATATATATATAAATGAATGTGCGTGTGTGCGTGTGTGTATCAGTCTTTATGTATGTATGTATGTATTATGTGATTTTAATCCGAAACAAACTAGACATCTTATCGGGATTTTTTTTAGAAATACCCCAGCAATACCTTATTTTAGCGTATGAAGCAATTTTCAGATACGTCTCTAACTGTATAATAATTTTGTTGGATGAGCATTCGCAGTGAATATAATTTCAGATCATCCTGATGGTCGATATTCCAAATAAAGATTCAAAATTCCAATAAGATGCTGCAACTCTTTCTAAACTAGAAGCATAAATATAATCGTGAACCTATTTTTAAAGTTACCACAAAGAATATCCGATGTCTCGTTGAGTATATTTTTAGAACAGAAGAGGCAGTCTTCCACAATATTTAGCATAAGTTATCATAGATATGACAATATCCCAATAGTATCTTCTTTTTAAATAGCTTTAATCTAAAGCTCATTTCGTATAACCATCAGAAGAATATCTGTAAATTAAATCCATTTTTTTACTCTTGGCAAGTTTCATAGAACAGTTTTAACTGGGATTTTTTCGCTGATATCTGTGTGACAGCAAGTTTCCTGGAATCTTCGGAGTATTCTATCCTATCTTAAAACTTCAGCAGTGTAGATGGTCACAGATATCTCTCTCTCTCTCTCTCTCTCTCTCTCTCTCTCTCTCTCTCTCTGATACCTACTTCCACCAGCCATTTTCCCTAGTCTTTGTAGACCGTTTCAAGCTCTCCAACCTCAATTAATCACACTGTCAGTCACGAGTTTCACAGCTTTAGTGGTTCATCAGATAACATTTAATTTTTTTGCAGATTTTGAATTGGATTATATAGAGGTACCAGACATTGGTATAATGGTTATTGTGTTAGCCAGTGGCCCAGTAGACCTCCAATATACCCAGGAGACCACCCATAGAACCTATCGAAAAGGGAGCCTTCGGGCCACCCTCGACTAGTTTACTTACTTATATAGAGGTCACTGTTTTGTGTTTGATTTCTTATTGGCGTCAGTTCAACCCATATAAGAGATCGATTTAAAACCAGAAAAATATTGTTCTCTAAATAAAGAAATGTTGGAAAAATACCCGAACGTAAGAACGAAATAAATAATTCTTAAAAAAAGATATGGATTTCTTAGTGTGCCTATTCATTCGGAAATATTTACTTTTTTTTCTCTCTTTGGACCAACAAAAGAAGAAAAATATGGTGGTTAGAGTGCGAGTTGAAAAACGGTGTGAACAAAGAACGAAGAGTTGATCTATGATATGAGAAGTGAGTGTTCAAAGAAGACGCTTACTCAACTCGTGGTGTCTTTTGAAAATTTCTTTCTGCTCCCTCAGACTCAGGCTGAACGGAGAAAGAATAAAACCTCTGGTTCCAAAGGTAAAATCCGAATTTCTTTTTTGTTGTTTTCCTTCCTAAGCCATCACTGACACAGCAATTGCTCGTGATATCACTACACTTGACGGCAAATCCAGTTTGAACTTGCTTTTATTTACTTCGCTTGGTCTAATATCTTAATATTGACTAGATTCAAGTTTAGCGGTATTTAAATTAGGTTACCAAGTGAGAGAGCTTTAAGCCTAACTGAAACACGCGTTCAACGTTAAATTCATTGGTGGAAAAACAGATAGGATACGTACAACCCATCGTGGATATTTTGCTAAAGAAACAGATGATATCCCAGGGAAGCAAAGACAGACTTAGCAGATGATGGAGCTCTTTGCTTGAACAGACTTACTGAAGACAAATCCCTGTTGCATAGCATTGAACAAGCAGCAAGCGGTATTTGCTTCTACACAAAAACAAATCTAGCAGAATTAATCAATTTTAAGCATGAATTATCCACTTCCACTGTAAGTGTCATAGCTCAGAAAGTAGTCCAGTTCAAATACCTCGGCTGCAATATTGTATCTTCTGTTAGGGTTTCGTTCCATGACATATCAACCATCGTAGGTTATTTAATTCCATATCTTTTTATACATACGAAAATCATTAAATAAGTTTCCAGTTTTTTTTTCGTATGGGTACTTTTATAGATAGTACACACACGAAACTCTTGTCCCCTTCAAAGTAATCTCCTCCAGCTGCAATACACTTCTTGTACCGTTTTAATATCTTCTGGAAGGCCCCATGGAAGTCCTCTTGGGTGAGCGTGTCAATGACCTTCCCCAAAGCCTCTTTCATTTCCTCAATTGTCTCATAACGACAGCTTCTGAGCTTAGGGAATAACCAAACGTCACAGGGAGCAAGGTCTGGACTATACGGAGGCTGCAGAACTGTCTCGATGCCCATCTTGATCAAATAGTCTGTGACAAGGATGGAGATGTGGACTAGTGTATTGTCCTGGTGGAAATATCACTGACCCAATTTGAAGAGTGCTGGCCTCTTCTGACGGAATCTCTTCCTGGGCTCCCTTAAAACCTCAACATTGTAACCCTAACCCTAACCCTTTGGCAAATTAACTCTGGTTTTATGACTTCCTTATTCCTTCCACAACTTTCATCATCCCTCACAGACTCACTGCCTTCCTTGAATCTCTTATGCCACTCAAAATCTGATGCTTGATTCTTTCAAGATAGTCGAAAAGCAGTCTAAAGCATTCCATACATTTCTGTGGCGTTTTTTCCAAGTTTAAAACATAATTTTATTGCATATCGTTCTTCTAAAGTGTCCTCGCGCCCAGATGGCATTTTTAAAATCCACCATCTGTGACAATCAGGCTTTAGTAGGGTGTATTTCAATTGCTGCTGTAGCCGTTCAGTTGAACCTGAAATCATAAAAATTGGTCAGTCATCTCATAAGATCTAAAGTAGCGTCCAAAATAAGGGACAAAAATTGAGAAAAACAATGTAAACAACCAAAAAACAATAAAAATACATGTACGATCAATATTTAGTAAATGAGCCCTTGCTCTCAATGACAGCTGCACATCTTTGACTACAAGAACGAATCAGTTCTTGACAATCCTCGATACTAATTTTAGACCATTCTTCTTGAGGCTTCACCCACTAATCCTCCGTGTAGTGGGATTTCTTTCCATAACTTTCACTCCTAAGGTCTTCCAAAGATTTTCTATTGGATTTAAGTCAGGACTTTGCGGTGGTCAATCCATATTTTCGAAATCTTGCTCGCTAAGGTAACTCATTACCACTTTTGCCTTGTGACATGGGGCATTATCTTGCATAACGTTAGCCCTAGCGAAACCTGAATTCTGTATGATTGGCACAACATGATCTTGAACAATTTTTTATAGATCTGCGCGTTTACACGAGTTTGTAACCGGACAAGAGGCGTTGTACCTTGGCTAGAACACATTCCAAATACCAAGAAGCTTCCGCCCCCAAACTTGACAGTTTTCTTAGTACACTTTACATTAAATCTTTCACCAATACGCCTCTTTACATTGTTTTTTCAATCATTTCCAAAAAGATTAAACTTGCTTTCATCACTGAAAAATACTTTTGCCCAATTTTCATATGTCCAAATTACATACCTGTTTGCAAACTCTAATCTCTTCTTCTTATTCTCCGAACTAACAAGTGGTTTCTTCCTTGGGGTTCGATTAAACAGCCCTATTTCTTGCAGTCGTCTAGAAACAGTCTGTCTTGACACATTAACACATGAGGTACTATTCATAACCCTTTTAATTTCTGTGCAAGACTTAAAATGGTCCTTTAATGACATACGCTGCATTATTCGATCTTCTCTTGCCGAAGTTTTGCGGGGTCTGCCGGTTTTAAAAGCCCTTACTATTTTGCCAGTATCATTGTAGGATTTAACAACCCTGCCTACAACACTCTTGGAACGTTTCACTTTCTCTGAAATCTCTCTAATGGTGTGCTTTTCTTTGTGTAGCTTCACAATAGCTTGTCTCACAGAGTAATAAAGTTTTTGGCGTTTCGCGATGGTGCCGGCTGATGCAATGTTTACAAATGACTAAGTAAGACTTGTTCTTTAGAGGAAATCAAAAGAATTGAATATAGCATACTGTTTACATTGTTTTCTCAATTTTGTCCCTTACTTTTGGACGATCTTATTTTGAAAATAAATAAATAATTGTTATGATTCTTTTTCTATCCTTTGCAAATTATTCAAATTTCAGTATGTTATTATGAATGATAACGACTACCAGTTGTCAAAATTTCAGCTTTTCACGGTTCTTATTTCTAACAAATATTTGGTTTTAAATTTTTGTCCCTTAGTTTTGGACGTTACTGTATAGAAATAACATACTGAATTTTTCAGAGTCTACGACAATTTTAAATGCCTGTACAAAAGAGTCTGGAAACTTATTAAAGGAACCACGAATATATCAAATATATGATTTCTAAACTAAATCTTAATCGAGCCTGAGCCCATTTTTATTTGCACACAATTAAATGGTTTCACTTATTTCTGCCTTATACGAATACTTCAATTTACTATTAACCTTTAGTTTGCAAACAGTTTGATATTTTTCAAGCACTGCTATGTGACACTAACAATTCAATTTAGCGTCAGTAATTTGTTTACACACGTTTATATGACCAAACAGTTCTATTTCAAACACTTTAGTTTAGCATAAGTCAACATTAAATAGTTCCAGGTTTTTCTATGTACCACTAACAATGGAATTAAACATTAGTCATTTGCTTATACCCAGTTAAATGACCAAACAATTCAGTTTAGCATGAGTACAGTTTAAATATCAAACTGTTCTATTTGACCCATAGATAGGACTCCATCAGATGCTACCACTCCACTCAGAGTGGACGTGGAAGCGATGGCAAGGAAGGGGTAATACGCATTCACCAAACGTTCGGCGTCAGATACTTTAGTGTCTTATATTCAGGACATTCGTTGGACGAGTCTTACCCCTCTGCAGAGATAAAGTCGGTATATTCTATTAACCCAGCCGAGTGGGGTTTATTGTATGGATACATCACCAGGACTATAAAAAAAAGCAGGGACCAAAAATGATATATGAGAACTGCGCCAAAAGGCTAATTTCTCTTTTCAACAAGTCCATTAATCAGCACGCCATAAGACAACTGCTATACAGCCACTTACTTCCGATCTCAAAAATCATCCAGAGAAGAAGGAAAAGCAAAGCAAGGACGAATACATTAGAAAATTTCACATATCCATATTTACCTATCCCTCTGCTCGGGCAAGATATGAAACAAGGTCAATTTTTAAAACGGATTTTAACATGTTTGAATTTAGAGTATTCCATCTCGTTGACTAGTTGCCTTACCAAGGCTGAAGAACCCATATCGACTCACCAGTGTTGGGTGATTAGCAGAAACTTTTATTGATCAGATCTGTGCCAACACTGCATGCAGATTAAAGGACTTGGCAAGGACGACGGAGGATTGAGACGCATGTTAAGAGTGCACACTTGAAGATGAAATACATGAGAACTCATCTTATAACGTTCATGTTTTAACAATTTTGCTTTCAAATAAGTAATCTCTTAGTGTTCAAAACTCCTGGGATGTCACTTCTTCTTTTCTTAACATTGGTCAATAACAGCCATCTTCCCTCACCAACTGAAAGAATTCTTTAATTCCAAAATATAACTTCAATTGTTCTTGGTGGCTTTGATATCGAATGTATTGACATTTATATTCAGAACAGTAATCGAGCTCAGACAGCTGACAGTGAATTTTTTCATCATTTGATTTGAATATAAAATAATACCAAAAGTGTAGAAGGTGGCAGAATCTTTAAAATCTTCTTTATTAAACCAGTGATATATTGTTGTTTGCTAAGATATTTCTAACAAAAACATCTTATTTTATTCATTTACAAAAATGCACATATATATATATATATATAAAGAAGAAGAAGAAGAAGAAGAAGAAGAAGAAGAAGAAGAAGAAGAAGAAGAAGAAGAAGAAGAAAGCAATTTTATAGTTAGAGATGACGAAATAAGAAGAAAATTGAAAGAAGAATAAGAAATCTATAAAAGGAAGTGTTTATGAAGGCAGAGAATATAACAGAAAAAGAAGAAATATTAACATCAAGCTTTAGTAATATATCTGTCCTCGAGTCTCCATAAGCATAGTGGTATAAAAACTAAATATTATGATTACCCACGTTAGTGTCGCTGTAACTAAATGGTGCATGTGGCAATAGAAAATATTATATACATACATGTTTATTTTCGTTCGTACTGCAAATATATATATATATATATATATATATATATAACCTGGAATTCAAAAGTTAATTGTTGTTGTTGTTGTTGTTGTTGTTGTTTCACGCGTCTAAAAATATCGATTTCATGACAGGTTTGAAGAGTCATTATATTTTTATTTTTCTTCCTCCCACTTGGAACTTGCACTTTTAAGCCGGTCTAAGAAGGGTTGGTTGGTTGGTTGGTTGGTTGGTTAGGCTGTTTGGGTATCAACCTTTGTAAATTATTTAACGTCAAATCCACTTTTATAAAAAAAAACTGTCTGTTCTATTTCAAAGAATTCTGTTTAGCTGGAGTTCATAGTGAGATAGTCAAAAACATCTCTATTTCAAGCAGTACAATTTAGTCAAACGGTTCTAATTCAACCAATTCTGTTTAGCATAAATACGCAGTTTAAATTAAACAGTAAACCAAAGAAACCACGGTTTCGTTCTATTTGACCCATAGATATGACCCTTATCAGGTGTTGCAGTGAAGTGATACTCCACATTCCCAAAAGCTCCAGAATAACTGGAACCTCACCATCATATTTTTTATGGCATATCCAAGATACTCATTGGTGGGGTGGGGTCTTACCCTTCTGTAGAGAAGCAGTCGGTGTATTCTACAACCCCAGTCGACTGGGCAAAAGAAGAGTGAGTAAACAACAATTTGTTTTTGTTTTACCAATACACTACTGGTTGGTATTGAATACCTTTTTAATTTTTTTGAATATTGACCTTCGACCCAGCTGTCAATCAAGAAATAGGTGCATCCGGTCGAAGATATCAAGATATAACCTTGACCATGGACGGGTAGAATTCGGTGCAATTGCAACGCCCACGGGAAGCAGGTGCTCGTCAAACAATTACATAACCTGGTGCCACAGACAGTTGGAGTCAGAGTTGGAGTCAGTTAGTTGCAGTTCGAGTTGCAGTTCGAGTTGCAGTGAGAACCAGCTCCCAGCAGGGAGCTCAGGCTCTCAGGACCCCCGGTTGAGCAGCCCCGCAGAATGAGAAAGAAGTGTTGCTATAGTCAGAGGAACTTTGGGTCAATATGTTGCAGTCTGTTCAGTCTCCAACTCACCTCTAACACACAACACTTTCGCAACTCTTTCGCATAAAGTGTGAGAGGTATATTTTTCAAAAGACCTGTGTTCGTTCGTCATTATTGTTGATTTTGTTTCTTCATGTACATGCATACGTATAGTTGTATCATGGCTATACAACATATATATATAATATTCGTTTAAGGATATTTTGTTCATCTTTTTTGCGGGGGGTTATTCCAGATTTTGGGGACTGTAGAATACTCCGTCTGTATCTATGCAGATGGATAAAACCTCTCTAACCATGTGTCCTGGATATGACACACACAATATGATGGTGAGGCTCCTGTAATGCCGGAGCTTTGGGGAATGAAAATTACCCCTTCATTGCTATCATTCTTGTGTCCACTCTGATTCAATGCGGTTACACCTGATAGTATCCTTTTTATGGGTCAATAAGAACTATTTGATATTTCTAAACAAATGAGTTAGGCTAAAGTGAATTGTTTGAAATAGAATTGTTCGATCATTTAAGTGTGTTAAACAAATTATTGATAATTAATTGAATGAGAAATGTTGAATAGAATGATTACTGTAAAGCAGCACTTCTTGTGAGCACTTCACTGTGTGCAAAGAAATAATAAATATTGAATTGAATTATTAGTGTTAGATAGAAATAATTGAAACCACTTAATTATGTTGAAAGACTGCAAACAAGTTAGTTCGAACTCATTTAAAGATCAATTTAACTACAAACTCTTCACTTTAAAAATTATATATTTATATCCATTTGACTGTGTGCAAATAAATGATTGATTGAAAATTGAATTATTCTTATGAGATAGAAATATTTGGAACCATATAACTGTGTGCGGAGAATGATCTTGGACTTGTTAAAATGTCATAAACAAAATGTGTTTACCAATCACGTATCAACAAGATTTTACATTAAATAATCTAAAATAGTCAACATGCCGTTTATGCCAACAAAACCAAACCAATTCCACATTTCATTGTATGACATGATACTGAATAAATCTGCTGTTATATCTGAACAATTCTTCGTGGAAACAAGAGGAAAAGGAGAAACTGTGTCTTCACAGATGTAAGAATTATAAACTTATAGGACAGCATTAATATGGTGATTCTCATAGAAAATTGCAAGATCATTATTCTTCAGTCTTCAAACTGCAAGCAACATGATCAAGATATGGAAAGAAAAATGGCATTGTCAAACAAAATAACCGACTCGGTCGATCACCGATTTTTTCTTAGTAGTAAAAGGAAACAGATAAAGGGGAAAAATTGTATTATTTAAAATCGGTATTCAGTTGCAAAAGACGCACCTACACACATAAGTCGATCGGTGAAAGTCCTGGACGGGAATAACGCAAAAAAAAAAATTGGATATGAACGAAGAGAAAA
The DNA here is from genome assembly GCA_963585895.1 of Sepioteuthis lessoniana. Taxonomy (NCBI): domain Eukaryota; kingdom Metazoa; phylum Mollusca; class Cephalopoda; order Myopsida; family Loliginidae; genus Sepioteuthis; species Sepioteuthis lessoniana. The sequence continues at coordinate 21,604,701 of OY757928.1, read as the reverse complement.
CAGCAACAGATAAATAACCATTTATATTTTAGAAAAAGATGATTTTTTATCTTGCATGTGTAAGGTCTGCTGAAAACAGTCGCGTTATATCCGAATAGATATGTTTTGCATGGTCAATGGCAACTGTTATGTCTTTTGCGATTTGTCTCTTGGGGAGAGACGAACAACAAAACAAAATAACTTTCTTTTTAGTAATGGGAACTTTCGTTGATTAATATTCACTCCACTCAGTATTTTGAGTCGTGAAAGCAAAAAGAAATGAACAATCAAACCCACATGGTAGCTTCTTTGTAATTCAACGAATTATCTCTTTTCGGATGTTTGGTTTTCATCATACGTTCGCAGACACCACCCCACCAAAAAAAAAAAGCAAACAAAATAAACCAAAAGAACAAAGGCCGAATCACTAAATTCATAATATATATAAATATATACATATATATATAAGTACGTAAAGTTAGCGACCTTAGTCGAGAGCAACCCGAAGGTTCCCTTTTCAATAGCTACTACCTGGAGGTGTAGGGGAGGGCGCTACCACACTCCCTAGATTGGTCCACTTAATAATCCTGAGTGTTAAACAAGGTGGCATCAAGTACAATTGAGTCTTTGGTATGACCTGACCTGGAGTTGAAACCTGTCCCCCGCACTATTGGTGAACACACTATTCATTAGCCCAACGGCCCGTATATATATATATATATATATATATATAACACCTGGATATATATATATATATATATATATATATATATATATATATATATATATATATATATATATTACTTGAATTACCATGACTAGAGATTTTGGCAAACACCTACAAGCAACATATGGAACATTGAACAGCTGTGTCGACCTTATTGGGTCTGATCAGCAGTGCATACCGTGATCTCAACTACTGGAGATCGAAACAACAACCACAAAATGCAGAAGCCGAAACTCTACCACCGGGCCACCGGGCCATATCACACATAAGTGAAGCTAAATTAACTAGTCATTGGGAAAATTGCGTGACCACTTGACCTAAGATGTATTGAAGGTACGTGTTCCCTACAGAGGACACGGTTATCTCTGGGGCTACGTCTTTCCAAGTCGGCGTTATGCTTCCACATAAACTTAACCTCATCGGCTGGAAATAGATTATATTTGAATAGAGGAATTGGTATTATATTAATTGAATTACCATAACTAGAAAATTCGTCAAACACCTACATGCGTCATACGGAACACTGAACAGCTGTTTCGACCTTATAGGATCTCATCAGCAGTGTTTATCGTGATCTCCACCACTGGAGATCGAAGCAACAACCACATAATGAAGAAACCGAAACTCAACCACTGGTCCATATCACACATAAGTGATCCCAAATTAACTAGTCATGGTGAAAATTTGCGACCACCTGACTAGTTAATTTGGCATCGCTTATGCGTGATATGGACCAGTGGCCCAGTGACAGAGTTGTACCATAGCCATGATACGGCTATTCGGGAAATGTACATCGATTGTCCATAACTCAGTTACAGAACATGTATACATAAAGAACATAGGAATCTCGAAATTCGAAAACACGTAACGACTTCTTTGTACAGGTACGAAACGTTTTTATTACTTTTGAGTTAAAGGTTTCGACATAAGGAGAGAAACACAATCTTTTTATGCTGGCTTCTTCATCTGGCCCCTATCTCGTGTGGCAACCATGGCGCGCAAATTCGTCTCGCCTCAGCGAGCCCCAAAAGTCGAACATCCTCGTTCGGCGTCTAGTTTCAACTCTCTTAACTTTCTTCAAATTCCCCGAATCCTCCGCGCGCTTCCGGTGCGTGACGTCTTCCGCACTCCGTCAACCATTTCTCTTCTCGGGCTAATGTGACATCCCTGAGTGGCACGTCCGCTCTGCGCGCGCCCGCGTTAACACCTGCATCAATGTTGCACCTAAATAACCCATGTGCTGAGCCGAAAGTTTCGCAGCCTTACTAAATCCAAAGGCATGATTCGAAATCCCTCGGCCATTATATTACAGAGTTTCGGCTTCTGCATTCTGTGGTAGTTGGTTCGATTTCTGGTGATGGATATCACGGTATGCACTGCTGATGAGACCCAATAAGGTCGAAACAACTGTTCTGTATGTCGTATGTAAGTGCTTGCCGAATTTTCTAGTCATGGTAATTCAATTAAAATATCAATTCCTCAATTCAAATACAATATATATATTTGGGGGTTCATTGAAAATCTCACCAACAAGTCCACTTTCGGTGGATGACACATTTAAACCTTGGCCTCCCTAAGACCAATCACAGAGAGCGAGATCAAGCATATTATATACAGCCAGCGAAGTGGAATTGTGATAGATCTCAGTCAACTCCCGCTAGATAGTCTTTCACTTAATATGCTAAACTTACGCCTCTTGTCTCCCGTCTACTTCAAGAAGGATGAAAGGAAGGCACATAATAACATTGATTAATAATGAATAAAGCCGTGTGAGCTTAACGTTTTCACCATTTTATCATATGAAGCGCCAATATATAGGGACGAACTAATAAGTGATGTACTCTTATGGACCCCCACACATAGCTGAGCAAAGGTAGGAAGACCAGCACGACATACATTCAGCAACTAAGTGAGGATACGGGATGTAGTCCAGAAGACCTGCCGGTGCCGATGAACGATAGAGAAAAGTGGCGAGAGAGGGTCAGGGATATCCGTGCTACCAGCACGACATAATGATGATATATATATATATATATATATATATATATATATATATACCCCTCCGGCACAATTTCATTTTTACGCCTTGTTTAAAAGATTTGAATTAACAATTTTCAGTTACGTAGACCGATATCCATAGTAAGGTCAAAGACCCCAGTTCACCCTACAATTACCCAGGGTTGGAGGAGGAATACTTAAATTAATTATGTGAAATTTGTGGATTTGAACTGGTATCGTCGTGCCCCATTCCTATGATGGTACCCATTACCCCACCAATGCTTCAAAACTTATTATATGGTATGTGTTCATAAACAAGTTGTGAAAAAGGATTTCTTATTTCTTATTGGTGGATTTGGTTTTGCTGTGTTTGGACTTATGGCATTTCAAGCATTGTAGGTTATTTAATGCCGAATCCATTTTTATGCATAAACAGTTCTATTTCAAACAATTCAGTTTAGTATTAGTACGCAGTTTAGATATCTAAACAGTCCTATTTCAAACAAGTTCGTTTAGCATAAGTACACAGTTTAAATGTTAAATCAGTTCTGTTTCAAGCAATTCAGTTTAACATATGTACATTTATTAGTTCTATTCAACCCATAAATAATACCCTATCAGTTGCTACTATCCGGAATAGAGGGGAACTGGGAGCGATGGTAGTAAAAGTGGTACTTCATATTCCCCAAACCTTTAGCATTACTGGAATCTCACTATAAGATTGTTTAGTGTCATATCCAGGTCATCGATTGGGAGAGTCTTACCCCTCTTCAAAGATACTGTCGATGTAATCTGCTACCCCAGCCGACTGGGCCGGCCAAATATTGGAAGATTATGAAATATCATGGACACAAAGGTTCTCCGAAAGTAATAAGAATTTGTCAAACATTTCAAGCAGTAAATTTATATCATCTTTATATTCATGTATGCATAAAATCTTGCCAAAATGTGTATCCGAATTATTGGATTAAATTATAGACTGGTAACACAGCGTTTTATGTATTTACGCGAATTGTCCACCACAGAAAGCATGCGACACAGGTCAGTTTTTGGCAGAATACTGCTGGTTTGAATTCAGAGTATTACGTCTACTACATCAGTAGCCGAACTAAAGTTAAACAGCCCGCCTGTCCAGCTATTTACCCGTTGAGAATATGTTGTATAGCCATGACCATAACTAACTATACAAACACATATACATGTGCACGCAAAATCATGACAACACAATAAGACGAGCGACACGGTCTTTTAGAAAAATATACCTCCCACTTTATTTGAAAGGGTTGTGTGTGAGAGGGAGTTGGAGACCGAACAGTCCTGCAACATATTGACCCCTACTCTATTGGCCATAACCGCGTTTCTTTCCCGTTCTCCTGGGCTGCTCAAGCGGAAGCCTGGGGGCCCAGCCTCTCTGGGATATGTTCCTCAATCCAGCATCTTCTCTTCAACTCGTCTGATCCCCAACTGGTCTGATCTCCAAAACTGCAACTGCTCAATCGGGGGCCTGAGGGCCCACTCGGCTGGGTGCTGGCTTTCTCTACCGCATCTTGTCTCCAAATAACTGACTTCCAGTCTTCACTGAGTTATATAATAATTCACGCCCACCTTCTTGTGGGTGTCACAATTGCACTCATTCAACCCATCCACGTTCAAGGTTATAATTCAGATATTCCTCGACCGGATGCACCTGTTATTTACACTGGTGCATTTCCTATTTTGACAGCTCGGCTGGCTCGTAGGTCAATATACAACAAATAAATGGATACATATCTTTCCCGAAGGCATTATAACTTTGTGAAATGCACACAGTCTTGTTCATGTTTTGAACTTGGTTTGTAAACTCCATTTTTGCGCTAAACGCGTCTAATCTTCTCCCTCTACATCTTCACCCCTTCTTTCAACTCAAGATCGAAGAATTTTTTGGAAAATGAATCACTGAGTCCCGATAGACAACTGGGAAAAGCGAAAGATGGAAGAATAGGAGTCAAGAAAGTAAGGTCATGCGTAATTCTTATTGAAAAGCATCTGAAGGAATTCAAATATAGTGAAATATTTGAAAACTGATTACTGACTATTTATTCCAAGGAAGGAAATGGCTATAAATTTTCTTCTTTAAGCAAATTAACCTTCATATCCCAACAATGGGAAAAAAAAACATTGTGTCAGAAAATTATAAATAACGGTACGACAAAGCAATATTCTATAAAGAATACATTAGAGCCTCTAGACATATTTGCATAGAAACTATCAAAGGCATCATCAGTTATTAACGTAAAATATGTTTTTGGAACAAAAAAAATGGAGTGACTGATCTATAGTGAATAATATAGTCAAATGTATTCCAAATTGAATGAATAAAGAAAAAGGAAGAAAAGATATTGGAGAATTTAAGTTTGACTTTTATTAAAAAAGTTGTATTTAGATATTGAAATCATCTTCCTTAAATTTTCTGTGCTTTAGTATTTTGCCGAATGAATAATTTGAACAAAGTTTGGTTTGGTTTTATGCCCTATCAACCATTGTTGGTTATTTAATACCATATACATATTTATACATATGAATAAAGTAAAGTTGGCGACCGTAGTCGAGGGCGACCCGAACACTCCCTTTTCAATAGCTACAACACCGAGGTGTAGGGGAGGGCACTACTCCTTGCTCCAGATTTCTCTACTTTACCCTTGATACGTACCTTACAATGCTGAGTGTTAAGTAAGGAAGTATCAAGTACCGTTTTTAAGTCTTTGGTATGACTTGACCTGAGATTGAACCTTTGCCTCTCGGGCTATTAAACAACACCCTTCCCACTTAGGCAATGGGCTGGTAAACAGCTCTATTTCAAACTCGGTTAAGCATAAGTGCACAATTTAGTTCTATTTAATCAATAAGTAAGGGCTTATCAGGTGCTACCATACCGGGCCAGAGTGGACCTATGAGCGATGGCAATAAAGGGGTACTCATCATTCCCCAAACCTCCAGGATAACTGGAGCCTCCCAATCAGATTGTTTAATGCTATATCAAGACAGTCGTTGGGTTAATCTTCCTCTCTGCAGAGATGCAGTCGGTGTACTCTGCATCCCTAGCCATTATTCGTAAAAGTAAAAATATAATGTAATATATTTACGAGCAAGTGAATATTGCTATTATGATCGCCTCCTGTATTTTTTCAATTTTCTACAAGTGTCAGACTTCCGACTTTCTTGAATGGGTTGAGCAATTAAATCTTGCACACATCTATTGTTATGTAGAATTGTTACATGAACTCTGCTGTCTATATTAGCTTTTATAAACAAATAAAATGTATAGTGCCTAGTCACAAAAAGGTCTATTGTTATTATAAAATATAGATTTCAATAGCAGAAAAGTGTTATTCCAATTTTTATATTCTAAATCAACGGAATATCTTCCTTTTTTTAAATTCAAGCAAGTAAGTTCAACAAGATGGTCCAATCTTCGAAATGAATGAATAGCCAGTGAAATTTGTAGTAAATTTCACGTAACTCGTGAGCGTTATGTCTTAGGCTGAAAAAAATCGCTTTGGAAAGGCATGAACTGCTAACGGCAGATTAATGATCATATGGAAATTAAATCACTCTGATAGAATATAGTAGGGGTCTTTCCAAGCCGTCGCTATGTTTGTACTTTTGTATGACTGCACCACTTGGACAAAGAGATTCAAGGGAAGTAAGATGGGAACTACACGAGAATGCTTCGTGCTATTTGACCAAATCCTGGAAGCAAAACCTAAAAAAAAAGCAACTTGCGTGTCACTTATCTCCAGTCTCACAAACTTTGCAAGTAAGCCGAACAAGACACAACTGTGGAATCAGGGACAAACTCATAAGTGAAGTTCTCGGATGGACTGCTCTAAATTTAAACGCTTGTGTTGGCCGACTAGCAAAGTCCTATATTCAACAGCTCTAATAAGACACTAAATATCACCTAGAGGACGACCTAAGAGTGATAGACGATTAAGACGAATAGCAAGAAATACATTTTTATATATATGTGGATGACTATATATATATAAGAGAGAGAGTTTTAATTATGTAAATTTCGGTTTCAAATATTCACTGAAATCTGCTTTGACAGATCAATTTTCTCTCAATTAACTTGGATTTTTGGCTTAAAAAACGTATCTTTATATTTAATAATGGTAGAGCAGTAATAATGTATTGATTATTCCGTACTGAGCATTGAGCTACCCGTTGAGCGTTTATATAAACAAAAAAATTATATACGTAAAAATTCCTCTGCTTACACTGATAGTGGACGATAACTCTGCGGTAAGATATCCGTAAAGTCAGCCGGATTGCGAATTTAACTTGAAGCATCTAGCGTGTCTAGCCACACTGATGAGTTGTGATACAACTGAACAGTCTGTCTGTCATATATATATATATATATATATATATATATATATATATATATGATCTACCCACCGTGGTTTCAGTACTCTAGTGGAGTATTTGCAGGCTACCACAATAGCGGAAATGTAATAGCACTTCTCATGAATTGGGCATCCCTGGTACCCGATAATGTATATGCAAAATATATACCTAAAATCTCCCTCGTTAATGCAAAGAATCATGATGGCTTCGGAGGAAGATATCTGATTGACATTAAAATCAGCTGGGTTTCGATCACAGCTTGAAGCATTTCACGTGTCAATCAATATTGAAGAGTTTTATATATAACGAAACAGTCTGCTGTGGATGATAATATATATTCATCCTCCAAACGAACTCTACTGGTATATAATCATTTTAAATGTTCATGATAAAATTTGAAAGATTAAATATATTTTAAAGATTTATTTTTGCTTGAACAAAATTTTCGTTCGGAGTTTGAAAATTCTTATTCTGTACAATTACACTTGTAGCAAAATGATTTCCCTTCATTTTGGCTTTATTGTTAAAATCTTCTCGAATTTCATCCAGTTTTCCGGTGAGTAAATTGTTTTCTTTATTTGTGTATTTATTTATTTTACTTTCAATTTTTCCTCTTCATAAAAAATATGTATCGTAAAATTTTTCCAATTTATCAATGTGTTTCCTTTGCTTGTTTATAAACAAACACGTCTCTATTTAATTTATAGAATATATCTTATTCTATAGTTTAAATTTATTGGGTTACAAATGAATCTGAATCTAAGGTTTTTATTTTATATAATTATGCTCTACACATATTTCGGACTTCGTAGTCCTATTTAAGATTGATAATGTGTACGGTCACATCTACTTCTAGCTTTAATAGTGAAGATTATTTTACAATATATATATATATATATATTTATATATATAATAAGTGGAATATTTTATAGTATATATATATATAAAGATTTCGGAATTAGATAAAACACTGAAACATCTAGAAATGTGGAGGGACACATATTTTTATGGCCATAGACGTTGCCAATGGATCTCAAACCCGCTTTCAAATTCTGTATGAAGCTATTTCCGATGAATTTTGTGCTTATGCTTTGGAGAAGGCATGAAGCCATATCTCCTTTCTCTATAAGTATATATTGGGGCTGATTGAATTTTTTCAGCATTCATTAGGCATTCGGTCTAGGAAATAGTCAATTCATACTAGATTTACACTGCTTAAGATTAAATTTCTTTTGCATCCTGTTTATGGTGAATGCTTTGAGTCATTAGATTCGACGAGAATTGAAATCTATCCATGATGCCATTTTATGGCTCTAAACTTTATGCGTCTGATGCAAAAAAGGAATGAAATATAGAATGCCTAAAGAAATAGTCCCAAAACTCTAATAGTCATTTCTTTTAACCGATTAAGAACTGGGGAATTTTTTGGTGGGGATCATCAGAGGGTTGCTAATGTTTGATATAGACCAATATATATATATATATATATATATATAGGACAAAACATTTTTTTAACGAAATACCAAATTTGAAATCATTTGTAAATCTATTCATTTTAAAACATTAATTTTTCAAAAACAATCTTTATATATATATATATATATATATATATATGTGTGTATATAAAGATTGTTTTTCGAAAAATTTATATATATATATATATATAAAGGACAAAACATTTTTAAACTAAACACCAAATTTGAAATCATTTGTAAATCTATTCATTTTTAAATATTAAATTTTCAAAAACAATCTTCATTTATATATATATATATATATATATATATATATATATATATATGTATAAAAATTAACTTATATCGCGTGTTGGAATTCTCCTACTAAAGTTTAACCTCAACGGATCATCAGGGAGTTTAGTACCGACTACGAATTACTAAACTCCCTGATGATCTGTTGAGGTGAAACTTTAGTAGGAGAATTCCGACTCGCGATTTAAGTTAATTTTTGTAATTGGCTCTACTTCGTATTGAGCACTCTTGTAATTGTAGCATTGCGTCATTTTACGGTGGGTTTTATTTTTCTTTTGACCAACTAACTGCATATCTCTTGATTTTTTTCAACTGGTGTGACAAAGTTGGCCTTTCATTTTTGTCCTATGATATTTTTCCCCACACATGGGCGGTGATTCGAGATATTTTTATCTCTTGTTCCTGGCGGGTGTTTTCTTTTTTCCTGGTAACCGTCAATGCTGGTAGATAGTAGGTTAGTATATATATATATATATATATATATATATATATATATATTTCTTTTATATATATATATATATATATATATTTCTTTTTTTTTTTATCTAATTGATCTGATGAAGTCCTGTTAATTTTTTTTCGTGTTTTTGAAAATTTCAAAAATGCGTAACAGGATGGAAATAAATTTATAATCCTTTGTGTTTGGTTTCGTTGTTTTTTCTTAAAGAAATTATTTTTCTTAAAGAAATAATTGCTCTGTATAATTGGTACATTGAGCTATTTACCAGGAAGATTTAAATATTCATTCACGAATAATTTCTTGTCCTGATGGAATTACTCCTAACTCCGGTTTAACTGGACTAAGTATTCTATATATATATATATATATATATATATATATATAATGTGGATGACTATATATATATATATATATATATATAGAGAGAGAGATAGATTGACAGAAAGACAGAGAGAAAGAGAAAGAGAGAGAGAGAGAGAGATAGACGTGGGAGGAAGAGAGAGACTTCCACTTAAAATAGCTACTATTTCCGTTGAGGATGTATCGATATTTTGGAGGAATGACAATTAAAAAGATTCCAAGATGTCTAAATCCAACGTATTAATATTGTTTAAACTCTATTTCTATTTTGAAAGGATTTTACGGAACGCATTCAAAAACTTTTATTCATATGTTTTGCCTCATGTTTAAATGCAATCAAGAACAAGTTTTTCATGAACTTTTTATTTTCTTTCAAGATATTCCTGATATCTGAAGTAGCTATGAACATTTTCGTTTTCAATCTGCATTCATGTATTCAGAAAAGAAAACAACCACAATAAAAAAAAAATTCACAGACATTAAGCAAATTTCTTTTGCATCAAGTGGATGCAAACAATAAGGGATTTTAAAGAATTATTTTTGTTGTTTTCGGCTGAGTCGGAATATTTTGCTTTCAGTCAGAAATACAGAAGACAAAAAATGAAAGAAAAAAAAGTAAGCCAAAGAAAAAAAAACAATTATCAATAAAAGCAACCCCCGAAATCATGTCAATGAAAACAAACAAGACAGTGTGAGAAAAACAAATCTAACATTCACAACGTATCAAGTTTGTGAAAGAAATTGAAAAAATAATGGAGAAATTCAGAAAATAAATGAAGAAAAAGCTGAAAATATACCATGAGAGGATGGCAGAAAATAGAGAAAAAAGAACAAAAACGAAAGCACAAAAAATGAAATATATTTAAAGATAGATAGATAGATAGATAGATAGATAGATAGATAGATAGATCATCATTTGCAGTTTCCTAAAATGATGAAAATTTTTATAACGGCATTTGATTATATTTGAACATTTTTAAACTGATTTATATATATATATATATATATATATATATATATATATATATATATATATATATATATATCAGTTAGTTTCTCACCGGGCGTTTCATAGTTCTGATAATGTGGCAAACTCTGTCAAACTTATTTGTTTTACTCTGCTGTAACTCTCGAGTCTTAATTTTGTTTTGGATAGCGTCTGTTAATTTCTATTTATAAGAAATAGCCACAAAGTATACAGTTTTTACCAAAACAAGTATATTTTTCATGGAACTATGAATAATTTAAAAAGGTAATCAAATATTTTATTTTGAATTCATGTAAACAAATAGTTTTGTCGTATATACAAATGTTTGCATAATATATATATATATATATATATATATATATATATATATATATATATATATAGGGGGAACGAACTAATCTCTTTCTTAAATATATATATATATATATAAAGAGAGAGAAAGAGAAAGACAAACAGAGAGAGAGAGAGAGAAGAAGAAGAATGATAGATCGATACTTTTACTTTATACATGAAGTTAAATTAGAAGTAGAAATATGCATATATATATATATATATATATATATATATATATATATAAACATATAGTCACATGCGTGTATATGTGTGTGTTTCTATATATTACTAGTAACATTTGGGTGTTTCTAACGAATGCATGCTTTCAACACACTCACACACACACACACACACACACACACACACACACACACACACACATATATATATATATATATATATATATATATATATATATATATAAGCGAATGTCAATTGAATAGAAAAAAAAAAACAAAGTCCCCTCGCAACAAAAAGAAATATTCATATAATCGAAATCTTTGAAAACATTTTGGAAGGAAAGTATACAGTAAGTTGGAGAGTGACGAAGTTATATAGAAGCCTAAAGAAAATCTGAAAGAAAATCATCAAAATGTAGGAATACAAGAATATTAAATGTGATGGCAAAAATAGTTGGGATGAGCGAATAGGAAGTAGGAAAGTAACATTTTGTTTTGAAATTATTTTCAAGGAAACGTAAGGATATAAATATTGGGAGAAATCATTGTAAAAAATAAACTAGTATGCACGAAAATATATATAGGAATAAAGAAATATAGTGCCCGTGGTGTAATGGTTATCGTCGTAGGAAATGGACACGGCAACACGAGTTCAAATCCTGGACGAAACTGATAACATTTCACATAGCACTAATACCTTTGGGAAATGTCTGAATCCAATTATTCTGCCTCCAGCTATGGGTAAATAGTAGGGCAGACTAGGTTCTTTAGCTTTGGAGAGGCAACTAGTCTAGGAGAAGTAAAACTCAGAATTCAAACCTGTTAAACTCCGCTTAAAAATTGACCTTGTGTTATATCCTGCCCGAGCGGAGGGGATGGACCAGGAGGTGCCCGTGGTGTAATGGTTATCGTCGTAGGAAATGGACACAGCGACACGAATATCAAATCCTGGACGAGGCCGATTTCATTTCCCATAGCATTAATACCTTTAGGAAAAGATTGACCTTGTGTTATATCCTGCCTGAGCGGAGGGGTTGGTAAATATGTATAAAATGTTTAAAGAAATAAAGAAAGACTGTGTGTGTAGGAGAGAAAACCTTAATCAAACAGAGAAGAAGAAATGACGATTTGAATCAAGAATGTTTGAAACTTTGAAAATAAATAATGATTCACTAAATAATGATGATTTAGAGGAGATATTGAAACAATCGATGGAATATTAGATATAACGCCATGAAGCAATGATATATAAGATAAATAAATGAATAATGTCAATGCCGTCCTGTTAGACGAATATCAAGGATGCTATCTAACAAAGGGCTGGTGAGGTAAAAGTGTTCAAACATTCCCAAAGGGTATTAGCCCTAAAGTAAACGCAACTCGCTTACTTCAAGGCTGCAGTCCAGTCATTACGCCATAGGGACACCCCCAAATTTCTAAGGACCATGAAGAAAAGATAATGACTGAAAAAAAAAGAAAATTTGAAAGAAAATAATGATGATTATGCCAAAGATTAACATAAGACGGAAAGGAATTATAGATTAGATTACCATGTCTAGAAAATCCGGCAAGCACTGCGGGTGACATATGGAACATATATGAGGACATATTCATATAGATGAGGACAATAGTCCGAAAAATATAAATAATGTACATAATACCTCATCTCAGAAATATAGACAGACAGCTGTTTAGACCTTAATAGGTGTCGTCAACGCTGTGATTTTCCCCGGTTGATATCGAACCAGTGACCTAAGAATGCAAAAGCCATACTCTACAACTGATTTAATGGTCCACATTACACACAAGGTGTCCCAAATTAACTAGTCATGGTAAATGCATGGCTAGTTAAACTGATACATCTCGTAGTTACATCCGTACTCTTACGGAGGACACAGTCACCTCCAGGGCTTCGTTTTCCTAAGAGGATTGGAGATACACATCCGCGTAATCATAACCTTATAGGAAAGGAAATTTTATTATTTTAGTTTTTGAATTGAGGAATTATATTATGAATTGAATTACTATGACCTTAAAATCTGGCAATCACAGCGTGTGACATATGGAACAACTGGGCAACAATTTCGACCTTATTAGGTTTTATCAACTGTGTATACCGTAATCTCCTCAACTGGAGAAGTGGACCAGTAGCTCAACCCTAGAGTTTTGGTTCTGGTTCGTATGGTCACTGGTTCGATCTCCCATGGGGGAGGGGGTGTCCTCGTGCCGTAATGGTTAAAGCGATGGACTGCGGAATCATAGTAAGTGAGTTCGCACTACGCTCGTGCTATTACGTTCACTTTCGGACAGATACGCTTGAGAAAGGTATGAATCCCCTTATCCTCCCAGCTATGGGTGAAATTGTACCACTGCTGTTCTTCTAGAAGAATGGATTTGGCATTAAATAACCTATAAAAGTTGATATGCTATTTAACAAAGTAATCGAACGAAACCATCTAGTGGGGGAGATCACGGTATAAACTGCTGATGTGACTTAATATTGTTGAAACTGCTTTCCAGTTGTTTCACATGTCGCACGTAGTGCTTGCCAGATTTTTTCGTCATGGAAATTTAATTCATAGTATAATTCCTCTATTCAAAAAAAAGGGGAGAATCAGGAAAAATTCAAGGAATGTTATTGGAACATAAGTTGAGAACGAACAAAGAAAACAAATCATTAAAGAGAGATATTGGTCAGTAGTTGAAAGAAAATTACACAAGGAATTAAGAAAATAATTAAAGGAAGAAGAAAAAAGAAAGATGAAATTAGAGGAAATAATGGAGATATTAAGATAATTAAACAAAAAGAAAATGAATGAGAAAATATAAACAGGAAAGTAATTAATTGATCGATTAGTTTTAACAGCATTTCAAAATATCTAGGGTTATTTTATTCCTTGAGTTTTCAGATATAAGTGCATTGTATACATTATTTAAATTTTTCGGACTATTGTCTCCATCTTTGTTGCCATGTTTATCACACTATGATGAACATGTGTCCTCAAAGACACATGGTACAGTGGATAAATGCCTTGGTTAGATCAAGTGACATGCCCAAAGTGTGTGAGTTCAATACCCGGTGAAGGCATTGGAGAGTTTTCAAACGGGAAATTAACATGAGATAACTGACATCCATTAAACATGGCGCGTGGAAATAGAAACATCTACACAATTAAGCGAAATAAAAGTTCGACATTCAAACCAGGTGAAGGAGGTCGGAATGTGATAAACATGGCGACAAAGATGAGGACAATAGTCCGAAAAATGTTAATAATGTACATAGTACCTCATCTCATAAATATAGGCAGATATTGAAGTAGATTATACATTTATATTTACATGTTTTGTGTAGTTGTTTCTTAACATTATTCACACACTGTGATAAGATATCAAGTATTCCAACATAATACAAAAAATTGCAAACATAGGTATTTAATGTCTAAATTTCTGTGACGAAGCTTAATGATTTTTATCATTAAGGATTTTCGGACTATTATCTTCATCTTTATTGTTATTTCCACAACGTTTCGGCTGATATGTCCTCCAGCCTTCTTCAGGTGTTTGTTGAACTCGGGAACCTTCACGGAACTTCAAACTACGCCCTTTATTGAATCCACGGGGGTCGCCTGTTCTAATTCCGTTAGTCATAACCGGGTACAAGTGTTAAGTATTAAGTACTCAAGTGTTAAGTAAAAAATCATATATAATAGTAGTAATCATATTCAAATAAAAACATTAAGTTTACATGTACCAAAAATTCACTCTGAATTGTCCAGCAGGACTCATAGCGAAACAATTATAGGCATTTGTTTCTTTAGCTTCTAAGGAGACAATCATCTGGAGGTTGCAGGTTCAATCCTGACTGCAGGCGAGTAACAAACAATTGAAGAAGGCTGGAGTACATATCGGCCGAAACGTTGCGGAAATAATAATGAAGATGAAGACTATAGTCCGACAACCCTTAATGACAAAAATAGGTATTTGATCAATTGATTAGACCCTAACTGGTACAACCACTTGGGAAGAGAGTAAAGGAAACAATTGGGTACTCTACATAGTTTAGTGATTCAAAACTAGAGCCTCATCATCAGATACATATTACTGTCAGCTGCAAAACATCCTTTATGGGATGGTCTTGCCCCTCTGAATATAGCTTATGGTGTATGTTCTAAACCTAAATGACAAGGCGATGAACGACGTAAGGGGAAGGTATAAACATCGATTGATAAAATCAAAGAAAACAGCTTCAAGCTACCCCTTAAAAACTATTACCCACGCCAACTAGGCTGATGACTTAGTGCTTCTGGCAAATGCACCCGCCTAGATGAATGAAGCCCTACTGCATAGGCATCCATGTCAATGCACACAAAATGGAATATATGTTCTTTAATCAAACTGGTGACATTTCCACACTAGGTGGTAGCTCTCTGAAACTGGTTGACAAGTTCACCTACCCAGGTAGCAATGTCTCATCAGCCGAGACTGACATCGACACGCAACTAGCAAAGGCATGGACAGCCCACGATAGACTATCTGTCATATGGATGTCAGACCTGACCGATAAAATGAAACGCAGTTTCTTCCAAGCAGCGGTCGTGTCGATACTGCTATATGGATGTACTACATGACGAAACGGATGGAGGAAAAGCTTGACAGCAACTACAAAAGAATGATGCGAGCAATTTGAATAAGTCCCGGAGGCAGCACCCCAACAAAGCAGCAGCTGTATAGCCACTTAATGCTTATCACCAAAACTGTCCAAGTTAGACGAACCAGACATGCAGCACTCTGCTGGAGAAGTCGGGACGAGCTCACAAGTGACGAACTCCAGTGGACCCCTTCACATGGACGAGCAATGGCAGGACGACCAGCTAGATCCTACATACAACAGCTCTGTGCCGATACAGGATGTAGCATTGAAGACCGACTGGAAGTGATGGATGATAGCGAAGGGTGGTGTGAGAGGGTCAGGGAAATCCGTACTGATGGCGCAACATGAGGATGATGATGATGATTAAAGTTGAAAGAAGTGAGATATCATTTATCAGTATATGTAAAGTAATAGTAAATGAGATAAAAAAAAGTCAGCAATTGAACTTAACCAAGTAAAAGGCAAAGAAAGCGAAAAACTAAAAAGATACAATTACCTTGTCAGAGAGCTAAAAATAAGTTAAACAGGAAGATCCTACTTATCGAACCCCTCCGCTCGGGCAGGATATGACACAAGGTCAATTTTTAAGCGGAGTTTAACAGGTTTGGATTCAGAGTTTTCCTTCTCCTAGACTAGTTGCCCCACCAAGGCTGAAAAACCCAGTCTGCCCTACTATTTACCCACAGCTGGAGGGAGAATAATTGGATCCATACGTTTCCCAAGGGTATTAGTGCTATGTGAAATGCAATCAGCGTCTTCCAGGATTTGAACTCGAGTCGCTGTGTCCATTTCCTACGACGATAACCATTACATCACGGGCACCTCCAGGTGTTAAACAGGAAGATGACTGTGATAAAAATTATGTGACTATCTCGAAGAAACTAGGAAAGAGAATGATATTTCTGCGTAACGATTCAAACGCCTAGCTTGTTTTGATGCTGGAGCTCCAAATATTCTGACTATTATCTGCAGAAAGGTAAGGAACCCACCTGTCTACGCCTCAGATTGATCTGGTTTTTAATTATTAGTATTAAGAATACTTCAAAGTAGATAGTTGGGAGCAAACAAATGCTTATTATTTCATAGAAATGATTACTTGAAACCATAATTTTTTTGCTTATTTGTTTGTTTGGGTTTTAAGGCATATCAACCATTGTAAGTTATTTAATGCCAAATTCATTTTTTACAAATAAACAGTTCTATTTCAAAATATTCAGTTTAGTGTAAGTACACAGTTTAATTGTCAAAAACAGTTCTATTTCAAGCTATTCATTTTTTGTTAAACAGTTCTTAATCAAACAATTCTGTTTAGTATAAGTATAACATTTTTTGTTTACACACAGTTAAATGTCAAAAACAGTTATATTTCAAACAATTCAGTTTAGCATACAAAAACAGTTCCATTTCAAACAATTCTGTTTAGCCTAAGTATGCCAAATCGATGTTAAAAACAGTTCAATTTCAAAATATTCAGTTTAACATAAGCACGCAGATTAGTTCTATTTGACCCATAAATAGGACCCTACCAGGTTCTACCAATCCGGGCCAGGGTGGACTTAGGAGCAATGGCAATGATAGGTACTCCACATTCCCCAAAGCTCGAGTATTATTGGAATATCACCATCAGATTGTTTAGTGTCATATCGAGGACACACGTTGGTGGGTGCCTTAGTCTTCTGCATGGAAACAGTCGGTTTATTCCACAGCTCCAGCTGATTGAGTAATGAAACGGTAAATTTATGTTTAACATTTAAATAAGGAAAATTTAAACAATGTGACTATGTAAATTATTTGTATATGATGGGATATGTGATACCATATGCTGTGATTAAGGATGATTACAGCCTAATAGAAAATTGCAATTAAAATATTTGCAATGGAACTTTTAAAGTATTGTTATAGTTATAACTGATCATCTACTAATGGAGGTGTCCTCGTGGTGTAGTGGTTAAAGCGATGGACTGCTGAATCGTAGTAAGCGAGTTCGTACTTCAGTCGCGCTATTCCATTTACTTCCGGGCAAATACCCTTGGGAAAGATATGAACCCCCTTTTCCTCCCTGTCATGGATTAAATAGTACCATGACAGTCCTTCTACGAGAATAGCTTTGGTAATCAATAACGTACAAAGGTTGATATGCCATTAAAAAACAAAGAAAAAGAAACATCATTTACTAATGAACTATCCATAAGCTTAGATAAGCTGGTATACTTGGAAGAGCCCTGCAGAGCAGGAAAGATTTCCTGTTACTCACATCTCAATGAAGACCAACATTTTCGCTAGTTTGAAAAACAAGCAAATACATAACAGATTGTATATTTCTTCCTTAAAACTTATGCACCATACTGTCACAAAAGCAATACCTGAGTGGTACTATTTACCAACCCCTCCAATCGGGCAGGATATGACACAAGGTCAATTTTTAAGCGAAGTTTAACAGGTTTGAATTCACAGTTTTCCTTCTCCTAGACTAGTTGCCTAATCAAGGCTGAAGAACCTAGTCTGTCCTACTATTTACCCATAGCTGGAGGGAGAATTATTGGATTCATACCTTCCCCAAGGGTATTAGTGCTATGTGAAATGTAATCCGTCTCGTCCAGGTTTTGAACTCGTGTCGCTGTGTCCATTTCCTACGACGATAACGACTACACCACGGGCACCTGAGTGGTAAAGGTGACTTAGTTGAAATTGTGCAAATGACTAAAATTTGATCGTCGACGAAAGATATATGCACACACATAAATCTGTCACCAGAAATGAGAACATTAAGTTGAAGACGGATCACTGAATCCTGATTAGAAGGCCAATTCAAAGATTAAGGAACAAGAGGAAAAAAATTCTCAGCTAGTGGATTTCTCCGTTCAAATTGAATGCATTTAAATAAAAAGAAAGTTAAAGATCAATAAATGCATGTCTCATACCGTAGAACTGAAAAAGATGTGGAGCTTGAAAGTGTGGCTGATACCAACTTTTGCTGGTGTCGTTTTATCAGTCCCCAAAGGTCTGAAAAAGGGATCGGCGTCACTGGAAATTAGAAAAAGGATCAAGATCCAGGTCAGAGTATTGTTAAAGTCAGTATACTGAATATTTGGAAGAGTAGTGCAGAACTGAGTGAACTTGCTATCACACTCATTTTAAGTCTGATGTAAAAACCTATCTATATATAAAATAATAGGAAGAATAGTTTCTCTTTAGAAAAAAAAAGATCGACAACTGAATAAAAACAAATTGCCTTTTCAGCTTATGGTGAAAAAGCAATCATTTTCTTTTTGTTTTCCCCTTTAAACTTAATGTACTTATGACTTTTAGTTCACATGGACGTAGAAGACTAACATAGGTTGCAATCGTCAGCCAAATTACGTTTACAATATCACGTACTCGGTGAAACCATAGTTTAAATACACACACACACACACATATACATATATATGTGTGTGTGTGTGTGTGTGTGTGTGTGTGTGTGTGTTTAAGAAAATGTTGTTGGCTGCCTTCACCATTTCATTGATTTACCGATATTCTTATGTAACAATGGCCGCCCAAAAGAAAAAGCTGAACCTTTTATTTATTTGTTATTTGCTTAGGTATCTTGGATTCTATACATAATTAGCGTCAAAGGTGAAATTACCTGCGGTTTTCCACTCCAAATATTAACATTCAGTTCAGATGTAATTTAGAAAACACTTCAAAGTCGACTTTTTTCTGTGAATAGCATCTATCGTTTAATGGTGGGTTTCTCAGAGCATTCTGCTACGAAGTATTCATCGTTTAATTCTTTTGAAATTTGATACGGCTTCATATTTTTCAATCCTGGCATCAGGTTTAATTCCCTTATGGAAACACTTACAGTTTTAGAAGAAAAATATAAACGTAATTTAATTCTGAATGGTTGTGCATCTGACATTTCTGAGAAAGATCACGTTTCAACAAAAATATGGGATGTGATTGATTGATTGATCTCTTGATTGTTTTAACGGCCTATCAAACCATCTAGGTATATTTCATGCCCAAAATTTAGAGTATAGAGTTAATTGTTCGTTAATTTTTATAATTTGTATCGTTGCTCTTCTAAGATGGGCCTTTATCTTTGCTTTTATCGAATACAAGTAATTCTTAATCAGATTATATTTACTCCATCAATAGGTTTCTAAAAGGAACAAAATGGATCAGAGTGGACCTGGGAATAATTGCAATAAAAGGGAAAGCCACACTCCAAAAAGTTCCTAAAATAGCGCCTAATCATTATATTTGAGACATACAGAAGACACCCCATTTCTGAGGGTTCTTACGCTTAGCATTAAGCTTTATTCTCTGCCCTGGCTACAGGGTAATATTTGATACGAACATAAGAAATATACGCTCGAGAAGGCTATGTACGTATGTATAAATATATATTTCCCCAACCTCTCCCCTTCGGACTTGATGTGTCACAAGGTCAATTTTTAAGCGAAATAAATAAGGTTTGAATTTAGAGTTTTCTTTCTCCTAGACGTGTTGCCTAACCAAGTCTACAGAACCTACTACTTATACCTAGCTGCGGGGAACAGATGGACTTATGCCATTGTCAAAGGCATTATTGCGAAGTGAAACACAATTACCTTCCTTCAGGAGTTGAAGTTATGTTACGGATTCTAATTTCTACTGCGATAAGCACACATCTCTATGAATATCGTTAGTATTCAATTTAATACTTAAGGTTGTTTTAGCGACATTTTCTTTTTTTATCAAAGGAAATTTAAGTAAGTAAAGTTGGCGACCATAGTCGAGGGTAACCCGAAGGCTCCCTTTTCGATAGCTACTACACCAATGTGTAGGGGAGGGCGCTACTCCTTCCCTGGATTGCTCTACTTTACCCTTGATCCGTACCTTATAATGCTGAGTGTTAAGCAAGGAGGCATCACGTACCATTTTTTGAGTCTTTGGTATGACTCGACCTGGGATTGAACCCAGGTCTCCCGGGCCATTGGCGAACACTCTAACCCCTAGGTTAATTTCAATGTCCGGTACTAAAGGAAATTTAATGACTTATTACTTAAGAGCTTCCGTATATTTTTAATGTTTATGCAATCTTCTACATTGATATCTTTATCTGTATTGGTCGTTGGGATCTCCTATATCCTGCGTTTCCCTCTTAATAGTTGATTAGGTATAATCTTCCAAATCAGTATATCGACAATAGAAGACAACATTATGTGGAATTTGAACTTCAAGATATTCAGAAAAAAAGTTTGTTATATTGCGGTGAAACTTGTCTTTTTGAAGTTAGTGGTTCATCTCTCCTTCTGTCCCTTCATGTCAATCTAACACTCTAAGTCTATTCATATCTATCCATCTACCTATACTCCTATCTATCAATCTAAGTATCGATCTATGTATCTAGATATAAATTAATGTATCGTTTTACTCCTTTTTTTTTCTTTAGGGTGATCAGTTATTCTTATTCTAATGTTACTTATTTTTGTTTAATTAATCTTGAGGACAGTCACATCAAAAACAAAACCCGATCTCGTCCTCGTTAAACTTTTCTTCTTCGTTTTCTTCTTCTTTTTTCCGCTAAATATTTTTATTCAAGTTTTCTTCTTGTTTTTTTTTTTCTTTTTTCTGCAAAAAAAGTTTTATTATTCTCACACTTTTTAAACATTTTGTCTTTCTTCTGTTATATCATTTTATTCGAGTTTTCTTCTCACTCTTTTCGTTTTCTGCTAATTGTTTTTCATTCAAGTTTTCTTCTCGTTTTCTTTTTCTTTTGCAAAAGAAGTTTTACTATTCTCATTTTTTTAAAGAAACTTTTGTCTTCTGTTATATCTTTTTTATTCGAGTTTTATTCTCACTTTTTTTCTTTTTCCGCTAAATGATTTTTAATCAAGTTTTCTTATTGTTTTCTTTTTTCTGCAAAATATGTATTTCATTAAAGTTTTAATTTTAATTTTTTTCCCGTAAAATATATTTTTATTCAAGTTTTCTCTCGTTTTTTTTCCTTCAAAGTGTTTTTCATTCAAATTTTCTTCTCACTTTTTCTTTTCAGCAAAAATTTTTTTATTCAACTTTTCTTCTCATTTCATCTCTTTTTCTGCTAAATATTTTGAATTCAGGTTTTCTTCTCAGTTTTTTTTTTTTCGTTTCATTTAACTTTTTCTTATGAATCATCGTGTTTTAAATTATTTTCTTCCTGTACTGACTTTTAGATAACAAGAAATTTTGAAAACACCAAAATAACATTGATTAATCACAGGCAAGTAAGGATAACCATCAAATAAAAAATATATCGTTTCCAATACATATTTACAACACGGCCACCCGTGGAGGACAGCATGTATATCAATATCTATTACATATTCAGGTGAATCTCGGGAGATTATCAAAAGAACAACTTAAGCTGCTGTTACGTCCCCGGAAAATATCAGATCAGACAGCCTTACTCACATCCAGCAGCAAAAACAGTATATATATATATATATATATATATATATATATATATATATATATATATATATATATATATATATATATATATATATATATATATATATATATATTGTTACGGAGAGAAAGCGAGAGAAAAGAGAGAAAACTCAAAAATTAATTTTTATACTTTATTTTTTCTCGGGGTGTTTTAAAAACACTGTTTTTTGTTTGAGTTGGTCCAAAAAACAATTTCCTCTGATGAAATTGACCGACATTTTATTTACTTAAAATTTTTACGATGAATTTTGAAAGCCTTCGAACCCTTCTGCCGAAGACGAAATATTTGTAAGAAAATAAAAATTTATTAAATCTATCTAAAAATATATGGTTCAAACTTTCCAAAGTAGGATAGCATATTTTCCAAGGTTGTAATATAACTAAAAAAAATTACGAACAATGTTTCATTCAGACTAAAGTTGTTTGAAGTTATAAAGAAAAGTTACTTCTTCTTTGAAATCATAAGATCTTAAAGATTATATTATGGAGAAATAAAAGTTTTTTTTTTTTTTAAATTGCTCCCCTTACCAAACCAGAGGACGTTTGGATGAAAAATTAGAATTGAAATAAGAAAATAGAATAATACAGCGCATTTTTTCAGAAGATTTTGTTTGATTATAACTTATATTTTTCTCTTATTGTCCGTAAAAATTTAAAATATTTGCATTATTGCATTATTATTATTATTAATTTGATTAATGGAAAGTTCTTATATCTTCATGTCTCGGAATTCTGATTAGATTTAAAAGCAAAATGACCGAATCAAAATAAGAATTATAGTTGATTTTGATTGTAAATGATAATGCACAATAGTTTTTTTTTAAACAATTGTGTTTTATTTTTTATTGTCCCAATGACGTTAACCGAGGATTTATTTTATAAGTCTGCGGTACCAGTCCTGTCATAGATACCATAGACTCTCAGAGCAACATAACCAATAAATTCAAAAGTCTTAACTATCAATTCATAAAAAAAAGTAATATTTTACTTATTTTGTTATCATCAAGATACGCAATCCCAAAAACTTTCATCTTTTTCTAAGGAATAATCTTTTAATTGGAGTAGCAGGCGCCTGCCTCGAACGATCTTTTGATCTGCATTTTTTGGGGGAAATCTGAAAAACTGTTTGATTTATTCTAACTTCATTGTTGAAGAAGTTTTCAAATTTTATTGAAAAAAGAAAGCTCAATGATACATATTCATTGAAAATTTCTCAAATTAATCTATTGTAAAGGGAAATTATTTAAGAACTCAGATTAAAAACAAGTTTATTTTCCCAAAAAGGCAGATCGAAAGAGCATATGAGGCTGACTGCTGCTGCTAATCTGAAGGCGGCATTCTTTAAAAAGCTGAAAAATTCGTGAATACTTATCTTGAAAGTAATCAATTATTTCCTTTTTTTATTGGAAAACGTTGATATAAAACATTGGATAAGTTAAAGAATCCTACCAGGCTGGTCAATTGTAAAATCTCCACCCCAACCTAACTCAACCGTGGAATCTCCTCCCAGACTGACCAAATGTCGATCTTATAAACCTGTTAAAATGTTCGTTATCTTTTCAATTAAGATTTTCATTAAAAAAATTGTAGACTTTTTTTTAGATAGAAAAGCATTTGTAATAAAATAAAACCAGAAATATACACGATTTAAAGTTTGTTTACATTGAAATATTTTTTATTTAACTTGCAATTTTTAAAGCTCAAAAACTGTAAAAAGATCACACTTTTCAGAGATTTCAATAAATTTTCCATAAAATCTCTTTTTCTGAATTATTATCTGAAAATAACATTTTACATTAAATTTTAATTTTTAAACTAAACATGTTTAGATAAGCTTTACAGACAAAGAATCTTAACGTTGTTATATGAAAAGGTAATTCAAGATTATTCGGGGGTAAAATTTTCAAATATTACGCTTTAAAGTCTTCCTGAACCATTTCTAAAGATATTTTCGAATATTCGTATTGGATCAACGGTAGAATCTACATTCCAACTCAACTGTAGAATGCCCCCAAATCATATCTGGTTTTAAAAGATTTTTCAATTGATCCAAATTATTTCTTACATCGTGTTGTATAAACACACAAAAAGTTAAAGATTTATTTCTCAAAAAATAAATAAAAAAACAAAGTTAAGTCAGATATCTAGTTATTTAATGACTTTAATTTAAATGTTTATAGTGTATTTATTTAAAAACTTTATGTTAAACAAGAATATGTTTTAAAATAACCGGTAGAACTCATAGAAAAATAAATTGTTTTTAGATATTTCTGATTTTACTACTATACTTTTTATACTATGTTTCATATTGTCATAAACTATAAAAAATGTACACACCGGCAAAATAATGAGGGAGTAGTTACTTTAACTAAAAATAAATTGTATGTTAGTTCTTTGAAGAATAAGTAAATGTTTTATACAAGAGGTGAACATTTCTTTTAAAATGGAATGTTCTGTTATTTTAGAACGGTCATTAGAATGGATTAAATTTTTAAATATTATAATGAAGATAAGAATGAATTAAAATGGGATAATAAAATGTATGAGAAAAAATGATAGTAAACTTTAAGAATTGAATTTATGAAAAGATTAGAACAATCATTAAGTGTATAGGATAAAATCCAGTAATTATTCCCTTCTTCTGTTTTAAGCAACACTACCATATAACAATATAAGATGCGAATGATTCACGAAAGTGTTGTGCTATGTTTAAGATAGTAAAGAAATTATAAAACTTCCCCAGCCCAATTTCAGCCTTGCACCAAACTGGATCTAAGTAAATTAAACAAAAATTCCCCATATCATTGAGTATGCTCTTTTCCTATTTCTTTATTTTTTCTATTTTTTTTCATCGATTACAATGAGCAAACGGTAAAACCTGAGTGATGCAAAAATAGAAAGCTACCAGAGAATAGGAGAAAAGAAATTGTGCTGCATCTTTACATGTTTTCCAAAAGAAAAAAAAATTGTAGATTAAGCAAAATGTAAAGACGAGGATAATGAAGGTACATCATAACTAGGAGGGGGGAATATTGGGAAAATGCAAAGATGGTGTTGAAAATACAAAAATATAAGTTGAAGAGGTATTTCCTGTAGGAATTAACGTTGTTAAAGAATTTTAAGGTAACAATGATTGTGTGCCAAAGGAAGAGGGCTCCAATGCATGCAGTAAGGAGATGTATGAATATAACGAAAGAATAGATGAAGTTACTGGAAATGAAGAAATACGACAGGTAAACACAGAGATTGTGGAGAACGAATACATCGCATTTTGTCCACGAACCTGCTCAGGCCAGTTGCTTTTTTTTTTTTTTAAATCTAGTAACATTGGAACCAAAAACGTTTCAAAAGAAAGATTAATCCAACTGTAATACAGGGGAAAGAGTTCTGCTACAACACTGGTTTTACAAAACTATGGAAAATGGAGAGACAGTATCGAGATCATGGTTGCTGTACTTAAAAACGAAAAGTATCTCTATAGTTTCTGCTGTCACCTCTTCCTTACAATAGAGCGGCACAAATCAAGTCTAGCAAGAAATCCAGGATTTAAAAATTTTTGGAAGATTAATCAAAAAATATCTGAACATAAAAATTCTACTGATTACCAAAGACCTTTCAAAGAATGGAAGATGTAGTAAATGACCCTTAATAAAGGTAAAACTCTTGATATAAAATTACAAGAACAATTGATGAATGAAAGACAGATTTGGGGAAAAGTTTAAACACGATTACTTGATCTGAAATTTCTAACGAAACAGAACCTGCCTTTAAGAGGTCATTGGGAAGATGCATGTAATTCCAGTAAATGTATCTTTATAGAACTTGTTGAACTCATGAGAAAGTATAACCCTTTACTTGGAAAGCATTACTTGAAAGAACTAAATAATAACCGGTGGTACTTGTCACCGAAAATCGAAAATGAATTCATTAATATCTTTGGAGACCACAAGAAGGATCTAATTCGAAAAGCCAATTATTTTTCTATCATACTAAAAAAGTCAGACATTTCTCATTCTTTTCAGATACTTTTCATTAGTCGAAATGTCGTTGTTGAAGACAAAGAAGTGGAGGTACGGGAATCATTTCTTGGTTTTATCACTCAGCAGAGGAAGACAGCTTTTGATATCAAAAAGAGGATTTTAGATAAAATGCCCTAACATTTTTAGCGCAATTGAGAGATTTTATACATTTTTCTTCTCTTTCGAAGTTTTATCTTCGCATGCGAAGCTCATGATGAAGTGTCTGATGAATACCCGTTGGAGTACACGTTTAGAAGCAATTCTTGCAATGAAAATCTGATTTTAAGGAATGATTCAAGCACTCGATTCATTAAGTTCAGCTTCAGAAAATCTTCGAACGTGAGTTGACGCATACATCTTTTCATTTTAAATTTAAAACTTCTACATGTCACATTTGTTTTACTGGAAATAAATTCTGAGACAAATGAACATCATCCAAAAGAAACTTCAAGAACCAGATATTGGTTTGGATGTGTGCGTAACCCACATGGATGAAACCAAACATTTCTTTAAACGAAACAGGGACAGGTTGGTGACTGAAGGGCTTAATTAAAATTAAACAAAGTCGGAGGACATGGAAATTCTTGTTGAAAAGTGGATTAGAAGAATGAGAAAGCTACCGTAGTGGGAGGAGTAAGTTGACGTATGTCAAACATTTGTGCAGGAAGTAAAGAGAAATCTTTACAAATTTCATGATCGACATGTTAATAAACTGGAATAGCTATTTGACTCTATGTCTCGTTTGTAAAATGTCTTCGCTAGATAATCTTTGCAAGCAATCCTGGAAGATACCGAAGGCAAATTGGAGCGGAAATTCAAAATTCTTGGAAGCGAATACGATGCTGAATTAGGTGTATTTCAGAATTTTGACCAGCTGCTTTTAAAATGGAACCTAACATTGCCAAGATTACCAAATCATCGGCAATCGAATGGCTGAGTTAGATTTATTGATGGCAAGATCAAGAAATGGCACCAAATAATGTCATTGCTCTATTACTGTTTTTGACGCTCACAGTTTCAGTTGTTAGTACCTAAAGAAGCTTTTAAAAACTGAAGCTCATTATAAGTTACTCAAGATCGAGTATGTCATGAGATTGCTAGTCCATTTTGTCCCTCATTTCAATTGAACTAGAAACTCTGGAAAAGATAGACTTTGTTCAAAATATAAGTGACTTTGGTTCTGCAAAATCTCATAAGGTTAAAATATGATAACGTTTGTTCTGGTAATTTGCTGTTTTTCAAGAGCTAATCAACGCTCTTAACGACATTCCATTTATATTTTTCCTCCCAAAAATGGGGCGCCATTATGAATACGGGCTCCGAGGAGAACTTTGCCTCGGTACGCCTCTGCACACACACACACACACACACACACACATATATATATATAAGTAAAGTTGGCGGCCGTAGTCGAGGGCGACCGGATGAATCCCTTTCCAATAGCTACTACACCAAAGTGTTGGGGAGGGTGGTATTCCTTTCCTTGGATTGCTCCATTTTACACTTGATATATACCTTATATCACTGAGTGTTAAGCAAGGATGTATCAAGTGACCATTTTTGAGTCTTTGGTATGACGCAACTTGGGACTGAACTCAGGTCTCCCGGACGACTGGCGAACACTCTACCCACTTGTTATATAATTTGAATATCATATTAGCATTTTTCTATAGCTACTATTTTCATATATCAACTTAAAAATCGAAAACACAATCTTCAGTCGGAATATTTTAGGGAAGCACTGTACAGCCACATCGGTTATTAGGTAATATTCATTCTTCTTTCTTTGTTTTAACGGCATATTAACTTTAGTGAGTTATTCATTGCTAAAATCACCGTTATAGAAGAATTGTAGAAATGGCGGCAACACCCAACAAGACACCAACTGTACGGCCACCTGCCCCCTATCACGAAAAATATTCAAGTTAGGCGAACCAGACATGCAGGACATTGCTGGAGAAGCAGAGATGAACTCATAAGAGATGTACTCTTATGGATCCCCACACACGGCCGCGCAAAAGCAGGACGACCAGCACGAACGTACATTCAGCAGCTATGTGAGGATACAGGTTGTTGTCCTGAAGACCTGCCTAGGGCGATGAACGATAGGGAAGAGTGGAGAAAGAGGGTCAGGGATATCCGTGCTGCCAGCACGATATGATGATGATGATGATGATTTGAATCAGTTAGTGCTATTTTTCAGGTAGCTTGTTGATTTCTCTTAATTAAAATTCAGCTAGCTTCAAGTTCAAGAATTTTTTCACAAACACCTCAACCTGATCTTTTGCAGATTATTTTTTCTCATTCACAGCATAATGTTGGGGGCAACAAGAGAGGAAATAATTTGCGGCAAGGTCTAGCGAATATGGTGAATGGAGTTAAACAGGCCAATCCAAATCCAATATCTTTTTCTGCTTAAAACGATACTTTGAAAACGATACTTTGGCAGATCGCAATACACTTTGCCAGCTCCCTTAAAGCATGTTAATGGAGATCTGATGAGTCCTAGCATTATTAAATAGAAGTACGGCTTTTTTCTCCAACAGACGAGTGTGACGTGTTTATTCAGGTTTTCAAGCAAATATTGCTGCTTTTTTGTGTATACATCTGCAATCACTTTCATATGGTAAAAGGAATCATCATCATCATCATCATCATCATCATGTCGTGCGGCTAGCATGAATATCCCTGACCCTCTCTCTCCACGTCTCCCTATCATTCATCGCCTCTGGCAGGTCTTCAGGGTTACATCCCGTATCATCACATAGCTGCTGAATGTATGTTCCAGCTGGTCGTCTTGCATTTGGTTGGCCACAGGAGTACATCACTTACGAGCTCGCCCTTGCTTCTCTAGCAGTGTCCGGCATGTCTGGTTCGTCTAGCTTGGATATTTTAAGTGATGTGTGGTTGGTGACCGTAATTTTGGTGCCTTGTGGGTGTTGCTGCGAGGACCTGTTCAATATTTCTCTTAACATTCTTGTATATCAATATTGCTCTTACCACGTAATTTTTCTTCCCAGAAGTTGTGTCTTTAATGTAAACAGTGGAGGTTTATCTTTGTCAATTCACATCATTTTGCTTTGAACGCATTGTAAAACACTCATCTTCCGTCACCAGTTATGATATTGAGAGACATGTATCATTTATCTGTTTTGAAAAAGTCTTAACGCTATAATTTTGCGATCTTCCTAATTTTTTATTCTAAGAGAGTGAGGATCTCAAACACCCAGTTTCCTAACATTTCCTATCGTTTTCAAGGGGCGGTAGATTGTGGAGAAGGATGTATTACGGTCAAGTGGTATATTCCTGAGTACTTTTGCATGTATAGCATTCTTCCAATCCTCTTAAAGCATCATGATGCGGATCTGATTAGCGTCCTCATAAGGGTTTTTCTCTCAAAGATGCTTTAAAAATGATACTTTGGCAGATCGTAATGAACTTTGCCAGTTCTCTCAAAGTATCTTGATGGAGATCTGATGACTGTCTATGGAAGTGTTTCTCTCACAACGATACTTTGAAAACGATACTTTGGCAGATCGCAATACACTTTGCCCGTTCTCTTAAAGTATATTGATGGAGATCTGATGACTGTCTATGGAAGTGATGGAGATCTGATGACTGTCTATGGAAGTGATACTTTGAAAATGGCATTTTGGCATTCAGTAATGTCTCCTTGTACATAAGCACTATAACCTTTCTAAGCTCTTTCTATAAGATTTTCGCTATTCCAAAATTCCCTCAATATTATATGCTGAATAGACACTTTTCGTTCTTCCGTTTTCGGGTCGTGAATTCGTACATTAAATTATGATGTGGGTTATTTCATTACTGAAATTAGAAGTAACGATGAAGTCACTCATTAATCAAGTATGTTCCGGTTGTATGTTAGACACCGTAAGTTTGAAATTCGTAGTTAAAACTTGCTTTTAGAAAGCGGAAATTATTCATGATGATGGAGATGAAGTGAGTGTGTAGGGGTATCATGACGTCCCCTTGTATATTTGACTGAAACTGAACGTAATAGAGTCACTCGAGGTCAAATTCATTTACTTCGATGTAGTAGTCCAGTACATTAGACACTACACCTTGGATATCCTTTGTTCAGTATTATTGATGAATATATATATATATATATATATATATGTGTGTGTGTGTGTGTGTGTGTGCTGGTGCGGAGCAGTCGGCCTGACAGTCGTGAATAATGTAGTAAACATAATTAAAAAATCTAATCGAATGTATTGATAGAAATGTGGACAACTAAAAAGAGAAGAAATATGTCCAAATACAATAAAAGGAAAAAATCCTTTAGTAAAGTTCTCAATAATAGAATGGAAAACTAGACGAAAATATCTATTGGAATAAAAGTGAGAGAAAATACTTTCAGAAAATTCCTCTAATTCATGTTTGTTAAATTCCTACCTTCTATAGTCAATTGAAGCCTGGAACAGAGCAAATTGTCAAAGCCTAAGTCTCTTACGTGAGTTTTTTTTACACTTTCTCCATTTATAGTACTTTGATAATATCCTCTATTGGTCATTTACTGAACTATTTCGGTTTATACAGAAGATAATTAGGTTTTGTATAACCTACCACCAAATAGTGGAAATCAAAACAAGCAAGGATATCCTTATATATATATATATATATATATATATATATAATTAACTTTAATCGCGAGTCGAAAATCTTCATCAGGAAGTCTAACCCCGACCCCTAGACCATGGGTTGGGGTTAGACTTCCTGATGAAGATTTCCGACTCGCAAGGGGTCGGAGTTAGACTTCCTGATGATCCGATGAGGTGAAACTTTAGTAGAACATTTCCGACTCGCGATTTTAGTTAATTTTATAATTCGCTCCACTCGTGTTGAGCACTCTTGTAATTGTAGCATTGCAATGTTGGCAGAAGGTTTTAGTTTTCTTTTGACCAACTGACTGCATATCCCTTGATTCTTTTCAAGGGGTCTGACGAGGTTGGCCTTTCCTTTCTTTTTGACCTATAGTTTTTTTTCTTTTTCTCTCGGTGATTTGAGATATTCTTATCTCTTGTTCCTGGCGTGTTTTTTTTTTTTTTTTTTTTTTTTTCGGTACCGTGAATGCTGGTAGATATTAGATTAGTAAATATATATATATAATCTTGACGTAATTTGTTAAATTCATGTGAGATTCGTTTTCATAAAATTCCAAACGAGAAGTCTCATTTTATGTATTAATATGATTGCAGTAAAAGTAAAGTTGGCAACCGTAGTCGAAAATGATCCGAAGGCTTCTTTTTCAAAAGCTACTACACTAAGGTGTAGGGGAAAGCGTTACTCCTTCTCCTGAATTGCTCCTCTTTATTCTTGATACGCTGCTTATAATGCTGAATGTAACGCAAGGAGGTAACAAGTACCATTTTTCAAATCTTTGGTATGACGTGACCTGTGACTGAACCCTGGTCTCTCGGGCCATTGGCTTTTTCTCACCAGTTTTGTGCATAGATCACTCTAATAACCGGTTGTACGTCTGCCATAGATCTTATCGAACATAGTACATTTTATCTGGTAGTGAGTTTGCCCTTTATATATATATACATATATATATGTGTATATAGAGGGAGAGAGAGGGAGGGATGAGAGATTTTATCCGTTTGTGAGTTCACGCATCAAATATATATATAGAGAGAGAGAAAGAGAGAAAGTGAGAGAGAGAGAGAGATTTTATCTGTCTAGGAGTTGAGGTAGCTCTCTGAAACTAGTTGACAAGTTCACGTACCTAGGAAGCAGTGTCTCATCAATCGAAAAAGACCTTGACAAGCGACAAACAAAGAAATGTACGGCTATCGATCATATGGCTATCGGTCATATGGAAGTCAGACCTGACCGAAATGAAACGTAGTTTCTTCGTCGTATTGATACTGCTATACGGATGCACTACATGGACGCTAACCAAACGGATGGAGAAAAAGCTTGACGGCAACTACACAAGAATGTTGCGAGCAATTTTGAACAAGTCCTGGAGGCAACACCCAACAAAGCACCAGCTGTACGGCCACCTACCTTCCATCACCAAAACTATCATAGTTATCGGAACCATACATGCCGGACGCTTCTGGAGAAGCAGGGACGAGTTCATAAGTAATGTTCTCCAATGGACCCCTTCATATGGACGAGCAAATGCAGGACGACCAGCTCGAACCTACATACAGCAGCTCTGAGAGGATACGGGATGTAGCCCTGAAGATGTGCCGGAGGCGATGAACGATAGGGGGTAGTGGCGAGAGAGGGTCAGGGATATCCATGCTGGCGGCCTGACATGATGATGATGATGAAATATATATTACATGGTGGAGCTTGTGACCCAGGATTTCAGTTTCACGCATTCATCAGACAGGGCTCAGTGTGATGAATTCAATCCGTATGAAACCCAGAAAAATATTTTTAAGTACCGATGTAAGGAATCGTTCGTCTTACATTTAATTTCATTAGATATAATAAAGTAAAGTTGGTGACCATAGTCGAGGGTGACCCGAAGGCTCCCTTTTCGATAGCTACTACACCAAGGTGTTGGGGAGGGCGCTACTCCTTCCCTCGATTGCTTCACTTTACCATTGATCCGTACCTTATAATGCTGAGTGTTAAGCAAGGAGGCATCAAGTACCATTTTTTGAGTCTTTGGTATGACTGGACCTGGGATTGAACCCAGGTCTCCCGGACCATTGGCGAACACTCTAACCGCTAGGCCAATGTCCGGTGTGATCCAGAACTGATGCTAAGTTTATTGAAAACAGTGTAAAATTAACATGTAAAATAAATACTGAAAACGATTACCATAAGAGAAGAGAACAATGGACCAATCCTTTTCAAGAATTGTGTTTTGGTAATTCGGACTAACTAATCATTGTTGAGAGCGCTAGGATTACGGACAGGAGAAATAATTCACGATGATTGGTTGAAAAACAAACACTATGTTAGCATCTGAATTCGGTAAAATTGTTAGCATTATTCACTAGTAAATTTTTCCTTCAGTTGAAAATAATTTCAGTTTGAAATAAAAGATGAAAGAGTTGACATGACGCTAAAAATGAATAATATTGTTTATTTGTAAATGATTTTTATTTTCATATGAAGAAAAATAATCAAGAGAGGAATCTTCTTTTCAATAACGCATATTTACATTTTTTTCCCTTATTTATATCTTTGATGTTGAGAGTAGGAAACTGGAGAACGATAAGCATCATTATCAATTTTGCTTAGTGTGTAGTGTGTCAGCGGTGTAGAGGCTAACGAACTTGACTATGACAATGTTAGACCTGAGTTCAAACTCCAGCTGTGTTATTGAATTCACTTATGGTCTTATACCCTTTGGAAATAAATGAGACAAGTATTACCATTACTCTTATAATATCCTGATAATTCTGACACTAAATAACCAACGAAGTTTGACATGACATTAAACAAATGGTTTGCACACTGTTAAATCTTTTCAAGTATTGCTATGCACCACTAACAATTCAATTAAACATCAGTCATTTGTTTACACACACAGATAAATGTAAAAACAGTTCTATATCAGGAAATTCAGTTTATCATAAGCCATTTGCTTGCACTCAATCTAAATGTCCGAGTACATAGTTTAAATGCCATTACAATTTTAGGGCCCTATCAGATGCAACCCCACCAGACCAGTGTTGACTTGGGGTGAGGCAATGAAGGGGTACTCTGCATTCCCCAAAGCTATAGCATTACTGAAGCGTCACCATCAGATTGTTTAGTGTCATATTCAGACACTCGTTGGGGGAATCTTACGCCTGTGCAGAGAAGTAGTCTGTTTATTCTATAGTCCCAGCCGACTGGGCCATTTATATCTAGAGTTTAGAAAACTATATTTGTTATATGTTCATATTTACATATTTAGTGATGTTGCTTTTTAAGATTTTTTTTTGCTTGTTTTTTTTTTGTTTTTTTTTTTGTTACAAGCATTATTATCAAATGCAAATACATTCTAATCAGGTCTATTGAACCCATGGATGGGGAACAGTGAACATGGGAGTTATGAATTCGTGTTCAGCTCTCCCCATTCTCCAGAAGTGGCGCCTTTCTATCAGATGCAGTTTAGTGTCATATCCAGGAAACCAAGTTTTTTTTTTGTATGGAGGTAGATCTAAACTCGTAGCTGAGGATAAAGTCGGCATATATTAAGCCTAGCCGACTTGGCGAGAATTCGCGTGAGGAAAACGCTTTGTGTTTGAAACGGATTTGGTGCATGAAGAACAATACAATTTCAATTACCATAGCTTTGTTTTATTATAATGAAACTATTGATGTATATATACATAAAAAAAATCATTTTTTCCTTTTATTTTTCAAAGTATGACAACCTGCATTTTATTTAAATTAACTGTACTTGGAAAGCACTTAGTTCAAACTTATGAAAAATAAACATTTTCGACAAATTTCAAGTCAACTTAGATTTTTTGTTTTTCAGAATGATAGGCATAAATTATACGAATCTCTAAAAGATGTCATAAATTGTATGACTCATCAAGTACACTGCAGTAAGGGTTGTAATGATTCTTGGTTTGGTCTGGTTTGTTTGGTTTTATGGCATATCAACCTTTGTAGGTTATTTAACGCCAAATTGAAAACAGTTCAGTTTAGCATAAGTACATAGTTTAATTGTCAAAAACATTTCCATTTCAAACTATTCAAGCAGTTATATGTAACAATTCAGTTAAGTGTAAATACAGTTTTAATGTCGAAAAACAGTTCTATTTCAAATAATTCAGTTAAGCATAAGCACGCAGTTTAAGTGTAAGTACGGTTTTATTGTCAAAAACGTTTCTATTTCAAGCTATTCAGTTTACGCAATTCAGTTTAGCATAAGTATGCTTTTAGTTCTATTTAACCCATAGATAGGGCCCTATCAGGTGCTACCACTCCGGGCCATAGTGGACCTGGGATCGATGGCAATGAAGGGATACTCCGCATTCCCCAAAGCTCCAGCACTGCTGGAACCTCACCCTCAGATTATTTAGTGTCATATGGGGGGGTCTTACCCCTATGCAGAGAAGCAGTCAGTGTATTCTACCGCCCCAGCTGACTGGGCAAAGTAATGATTCTATAATACTATCAGTAATATGTGTATAAGAATAGCGATTATGTATAGGCTTGTCAGTTAAACTAGCAAAAATTGTTCTTGACTTGTGGAACAAAAGGGGAATGCCAACGTGACAAAGACTTTTGTTATAGCCACAGATGTGCTTGTATTCATGTTGGATTCCCCGCTAGAAAATGACTCAATGTCAATTCTTACTTCGTAGGATGTCAGATAAATTGATAAATACTTGATGGTGGAAACAAGACTACCTATAAACAAGTAAAACCCTACTAGGAATACCATAAAAGTCATTGTTTAAATATACTTTATAAAAGCCCTGATGATTTTAAACAATTAAAATATTTTTACAATTGACAAAATTATGAAATTTTACTCAAAATTTTGAGAGCAAGTCTTTCATTCTTTGGTGAACATTCCTTTATTGGAAGAATTGTTAAGCAAAAATATTCTGAGCTTCGGTTGAAGCTTTATTTTCAAAGACCATTTGTTTAGATGAAGTAAAGTAAAATAAACTACCTCTGGAGAAATGTTCCTATTTAAATCTTGAAAAAGTTACAAGACAAAAGAAGCTATGTTAAATGTTCACCTTGAATAAGAGTCAATGTGTATCAACAACCTCGTGGACATTACTGTGAACAAAAATGTCAGTTCAATATTTTTTAGCCTTGAGTTTCTGATAATCGCAAGAATCTCTATTGGAAAAAAATCGCATAGTGTTGTAGTTTTCTCGAAGAAAGTTCGTAGAGATGAAAAGACAAGGACGGAATAAAAAGATGACGAAGAAATTAGTTGCAACCAACCTCAACACGAATATTGTTGGAAAAACCTCCCTAGAAATTTTGAAACATTAAAAGAATAAACTCAAGCGCCATAGGAAGAATACTACCTTTGTTAAATGATGGCTGGTTACATAAAAAATGGGTTTAGGTTGATAAGAAGTGGTACTTTTCCCGAGCAAATCAACTGAACTTTTACACACACACAC
>OY757928.1:21355808-21563308 GCA_963585895.1 Sepioteuthis lessoniana | reverse complement strand
GACAGGGAACGTATTAATGAATCTTGAATAATGACGGATAACCAATCAGCGAGACTTAAATAATGACGGATAATTTATCAGTGAGACTTCAATAATGACGGAGAACGTATTAGTGAGTCTTGAATAATGACGGATAACCAATTAGCGAGACTTAAATAATGACGGATAATTTATCAGTGAGACTTGAATAATGACGAAGAACGTATTAGTGAGTCTTGAATAATGATGGATAACCAATCAGTGCGTCTTAAATAATGACGGATAACCTATCGGTGAGACTTGAATAATGACGGATAACCAATCAGTGAGACTTGAATAATGACGGATTATCTATCACTTAGACTTGACTCCAAGTATCGATTTTCAAAACAAACTACGAAACGAGAGCTATTCCCCTTATGCATGCTTGGCATACTATAATAAATCTATCCTTTACTTCGTCTTTCAATCTGACGGTGCCACGTTTACAGTTATTATTTTTCCATGCTAGCCATGCCAATAAAACATAGCTGCGATAAAAATGTGACTAAAATTAAAAGATTAAAAATACTAGTCGAAACCATAATAATTGTTATTGACAATGCTTCATAAATTAATATGTTCGTTTGGAACCAATGAATCTATCATACATGTTCGTCACGCACCAACAATAAGTAAAGAAAATAGATTAAGCATCAAAAACCGAAAGTGCAGAAACGAAAATTATCCGAAAGAAGTGAACTATGAAATAAAAGAAACAAAAATTAAGGTAAATGAAACGAATTGTGAAAGAGTGTAAATGAGTTATGAAAGTCAAGCTAGAACAGGGCGTCTCAATGTGATCAGTATTGACTTTTGAAGTTGAAGAAAGATGTCGGCAGAATAAATGGTGGTCTTCAGGGGGAATTTGCCAGTTTTAATAACCAGAGGTTAATCAAGTTATGCTTTTGAGAAACTTGAGAGAGAGGTGTCATCTGTAGCAGGATCGTCAACATGAAGAACGGTTGCGTTTAATTTATATGAAAAAATGCAAATTTCTTTGTTTGTTTTCGTATCCTTGTTATAAAAAAACGGCCTACATCGTGTTAAATATTTAATACACATGATTAATCTGCAATGTGTAATATATGTATGAATAAATGGTGATTATGATTGTCGGGGGATTTCTTTTTTTCCATTAAGATTCTAAAAACTAGGTTTTGATTAATAATTGCCGTGTGTTATTCGTTTATAATATTACCATTTATTTTCATATATATATGTATATAAGCAGTTGTTCTGGGTACCAAAAAAAAATCAATCTAGAGTTTTAATGAACGATGTCAATTTGCAACGCAGATTATTGTCTAAGTTTTTTCATTGTCTATGAAAAATACATTGCCAATGAGAAACAAGTGTAAAGAGTAACCAAATGAGAAATTAACAAAGAATTGGCCCAATGAGTAGAATGTTCACCAATGGTCGGGGATACCGTGGTCGACTCATAACAAAGACATAAAAGTAGTACTTGATGCCGCGTTACTTAACACTCAGCATTATAAAGTAAGGATCAAGAATAAAGTGGAGCAATCTTGGGAATTAAATAGCGCAACCACTATACTTCGGTGGGGTAGCTATTGAAAAGGGAGCCTTTGTATCACCCTCGACTAAGGACGCCAACTTTACTTCCATAAAAATTTACTGATACCCAGAAATATATGGTAACAAGCCTCATATTTAGAAAAGTATCATTTGAATAAAGCGGATATTTGTGTAGAAAAGTCTGATATCAAAATCAATCTGGGTGTTTTTTCTTTTACTTTCTTCGATTGATTGCTAATGGAAACCCTATAAAAACATCTCCTTGAACCGCGTGTACTGTGGTATGTAAATAAATATAAATTAATATCGTAAAAGTGTTGTATAGCCATAACTATAATGATATCAATCACAACAACACTACAAATACCTGTTCAAATACAGGCAGACTCTGTTGTTTCAGATACAAACGGTTTATTAATTTCTGGCTTCGGTCCATGGCAACACAAGGAGAGAGACACAATTCTTAAAATATTTGCTAATCATTCTATGCTAACTATACTATGCTGACCATCCACAATTCGCAGCGCATCTTGTGACGTTTAAGACGTTTAAGATCTCAATTCCTCTCCGCCGCCCGAGATCCGAAAAACTTAACCGCCTTGGGCCTTTTTACGACAAATGGTAATTGTCATATCCTTTGCGCACGAGCGTAACTGAACCAAATGATTATGCACCTGGACTTAAGAGACCCGAATAGTTCAAAGCCTTACCAAACTGAATGATAAGATATAATTAACAAAAACTGATTAATATGAAAAATCATTCCTTTATTATATAACAAAAGAATGAAAACATGTTTTTTGACAATTAAACTGTGTACTCATGCTAAACTGAATAACCTACAAAAGTTGATATACTGTAAAAGTAAAACAACCAACTAAATTTTAATATCTATCACAATTCCCAATGGATAAACTTTCCTACTACACCGAGCCTCGTTTCAATTTTTTGTGTCAGTTTGTTACATTCGCTTAATTATAATATCAAGTTCTTTCAATTGGACTTATCAGACTTTAAAAAAAAGTTTTAGAATTATTCCATATTTTGCTTCCACTCTCTGAAATGGTTAAGAAATGAATTTGGTGATCCGATATCAAATCATGGACGAGTTCTTTTGCGTTTCACTTCAAGCTCGTTAGGCACTAATCTAGTGGGACTCGACACATTTCAGTTCTTGTTAATGTCCTTGCGCTTCTTGGAGAAATAGTAGGGCTGACTATGCTCTTTAGCGTTTGTAAGCCAAACACTCTTTATTAAGTCATGACGATAATTAAAACCAACCGGATTTGGCTTCAAAAACAATTTTGTGTCATACTTTCTTGGGTAAATATAAACGAAATACCTCGGTTTAATTCAATTTGATTTTCTGAATTATTCATATTATTATTCATATTATTCATATTACTATCATTATTTATTTATTTATTTCAGTTTAAAATTGTTTTGCATTCAGATTGAAACATCTTAAAAAGTATATGAACCTTTTGAAATTTTACAAAAATAAGATATTAAGAATTATATTTTTATTAAATTAATATTATTAGATTTTCAATAAAATTATAATGCCCTTTATATGCAAATTATTGTTTGTTTTGTAACATTTAAAAAAATTATCATTTAAAGTTAATAAGAAAAGTCAATTGAATGGCAGACGTTTTTAGGCGCAGACATTTTCGCGCCGAAAAAGCGGCAAATTTTGATAAGTTTTATATTTTTTATTTCATTACTTTTTCGAGTTTGCCTGGACGCAATCGCAATGACAGTAATTTGAAAGCTGTAATGTACCAGTCGAAACTATTGTGATGAACAAAAAATCTCAAAAAGATATGAATGAATAGTTTCGAATAGCAAAGCAATATTGATTTTATGAGGGAAAATGATTGCGAGCTGAAAGCATTGTATATTGATTGGACCGACCAAAGAAAAACATTTTACTGATACATCAGAACATTCAAATGAAGAATCTATTTATAACCGATCAAAATCTGAAAAGAAATACACTATACCACAAAGAGAATACAACTTGTCACAGTTCTCTTTATATTTTGTAATTCTTGTCAAATAGCAAATCTTGATGAAAAGTGTTGTAGATATAGGTTAATACACAAAATTGTATAGACAGTATAATGGAAATACGTATTTTAAAACAAAGTACTCATTAGGCCAATAGCCTAATGAGTACTTTGTTTTAAATATTGTGTTCGCTAATGATCAGGGAGACCAGGGTTCAATACCACGTCGACTCAATGCTACCTTGCTTAACACTCAGCATTATAAGGTAAGGATGAAGTGTAAAGTAGAGCAATCCAGGGAACATAGTAACGTCCTTTCCTATAGCTCGATGTAGTAGCAATTGAAATGGGAACATTCGAGTCACCTTCGACTAAGAACACCAACTTTACTTATTTTTCAGTTGAAACATCTAAAGAAAATTTCATCATTTCCGTCAAAATTTTGGATTGATTTCAATGGCATATCAACAGGTCTACAGGGTGCGAAAGCAAAATATGAAATAATTTTTGATATATCTTTTTAGTCTGATTGGTCAAATTTATGAGAAAAAAATTAATGAATCAATATTTTCTAGATTAGCTCAAATATTCAAGTACTATTTCATTAAAATTCAGCCCAGAGTGAGCAAGAAAAGAAAAAAGAAAAAATCTAAGATTTACTTGACGCTGAGACCAAGTCAAAATGTTTCTGAAATAATCGGAATTTTTTATGACCTCTATCAAGCCCAGATCTTAATCCCTGGATTACGCTCTACGGAGTGTTAGAGAAAACAAAATAAATGAAACTTCACATCTATAACATGAGGGCAAATGACATTACCATTTTGGCATGAATGGTAATTGACGTAGTATCGTTCTTTTGCCTCTTGTTATCTTTATAGAAATAAAATAAATAATTAATGCATAGATACTGATGGCTTTCAATCTAGTAGTTTAATGACAGCTTGAGTGAAGTTTTCCTTATGCCGCGAGTTGAATAGAATGGGCAATCATTTGTAAATGGCTATACGGGAGTTTAGTGCTTAGCCAGAAGCTTCGGGTCCAAATGGTTTTGGAGGAAGAAATAATTGACCAGGAAATGGTCTCCTAAGGGATGCAGAGGAACAAATGCTGAAGCGTGCTCTCTCAAGATGGATACTCCCCGCCTGCTGTTGGAATCGTCCCGAGTTGGAGAGAGAAATGTTATCTCTCGTATCGGCTGGTCTTACCATCTGCCAGCCAAGAGGAATGAGAAAAGAAAAGAGAGATCGCTGCCTTTTATGGTGCCTGGTGAGGTGTGCCCGGGCGGAATGGCATGGGTCGTTCTAATTGGATGAAATGTATAATTTCAAAATTCCAATTGCAAAACAATTCCCGCACTAAATAATGGTTTGCAATTCTTTCTGCTAAACATCCAAATATTGGTTTGCTTAAGACTGCTACAGAAGAGAAATGGAATAAAATTCCAATGGCAAAAAAATTCCTGCACTAAATAATGGTTTGCGATTCTTTCTGCTAGACATCCAAATATTGGCTTGCTTAAGACTGCGACAGAAGAGGAATGGAATAAAATGTCTGAAGAATTTATTCTAAAGCCATGCAAATTATTTCGAAGGTGTATCTATAGAATGATTTAAAAATGGATGCAATATTGGGTAAATTTACTCTTTTATGTCCATCTTTTTATTTTGTTTTTGATTCTTTTAAATTTTTACGAATCTTGTTTTAGAATAGAATCATTTTTTTATTTTACAAGAATATGCCTAACTTTGCTTCCGCACCCTGTAGGAATGCCCAGCCAGCTGGGGCTGTAGAATACACCGACTGCTTCTCTGAAGAGGGGTAAGACCCCCGCTAAAGAGTGTCCTGGATATGACACTAAACAATCTGATGGTGAGGTTCCAGCAGTGCTGGAGCTTTGAGGAAAGCAGAGTACCCCTTCATTGCCATCGCTCCCAGGTCCACTCTGGCCCGGAGTGGTAGCACCTGATGGGGCCCTATCTATGGGTTAAATAGAACTAACAGCATACTTATGCTAAAATGAATTGAGTAAACTGAATAGCTTGAAATAGAAACGTTTTTGACAATTAAACCATACTTACACTTAAACTGTGTGTTTATGCTTAACTGAATTATTTCAAATAGAACTGTTTTTCGACATTAAAACTGTATTTACACTTAACTGAATTGTTACATATAACTGCTTGAATAGTTTGAAATGGAAATATTTTTGGCAATTAAACTGTGTACTTAGGCTAAACTGAACTGTTTTCAATAGAACAGATTATTTACATAAAAATGGATTTGGCCATATGCCATAAAACCAAACAAACCAAACCAAGCACCCTGTAGGGTTATATAATGCCCAGAGTTAAAGCAATCGCATTCATTGTACATTTTATATACATATTTGTTTCATTTGATTTCTTTGTTTAATGGCATATCAATAAGTCTAGGGTTATATAAAACCCAGAGTTTAGGCAATCATGTTCATTGTAAATTTATATTTACATATGTACGTACATGGTTTTGAAGTGTTGTCCTTTCAGCCAGCACAATGAAGTTTTTAGGTGGAGTGCAGTGTGCACAGTACTGTCCTCACCCTTTACACCCGTGGTTAATCTGTCATGACCTAGCAAGCTGAAACTGCGACAATGAGGTCCTTAGATCGTTGGTTTTAAGTCAGACTGTCCTTGTCCAAGATGGATTACATTCCAAGGCTGTCGAGTTCCATCTGCTCTGGTATTTAATAGCTATTTGACCATAGCTAGCTCCCTAAACAGATATTATCACCCCTGGGACAAGTTGAACCTGGGGGCAAAGGTAATTAAGGGGTTACACCACTATCCCCAAAACACTGGAACTCCCGAACCAGAGACTTACCACTGGTTGCAGTTAAACGTCTTACCTAAGAATCAACGAAATTAGTTCCACTTATCGGAAATCGGAGTCATAGAGACAGTGTACAAATTCGACCAAACTGTATGACAAGGATACTTCATGTGATCTTGATACGCGCTTGGATACCAACCCAAATATTTCTACGTTCACGTATAATGTGCTAGATTGTCATTAAGCAAGAAGCTTCCTCCGGTCTTTGACAGGTTTGTTTTTCGTCCTGATGGGTGTCGAGCCACCTTCTTCACCAAACAACTTAGTGGGGTTACCTGTTTAGTCATCAATGACCCGACTATGAACAGACATTCCTATTTTACAGAGTACCCGTAGCGCTATGAGTAACCTGTCATCATTCCGAAGCTCAATTAAAAAAATCATTAACCTTTATAAACGGAATCTAACGTATTATTTTATATTTTAAATATGATATAATTTTTAAAAAAGAAAAAAAAATCATATATTTAAAATTACTTCGAATGTTAAAGAAATAAGAACAGTTTATTTGTTCCTTAACTGATTTAACCGTAATCATATTTAACATTTCAAATACAGTACAATTACCAAAGATAACATGAAAAAAAAAAGAATATACATATAAGAATATACTATGACTAATTCTATAATACATTTTGACCTAACCAAACATTCTAGTTCCGCCTTGAATCCAAAGTAAGCAGTAATAACTCTGACAGATCTTCCGTCTGAAGATGAAATCAAATAATTAAAAAAATAGTTG
Organism: Sepioteuthis lessoniana; assembly: GCA_963585895.1. Taxonomy (NCBI): domain Eukaryota; kingdom Metazoa; phylum Mollusca; class Cephalopoda; order Myopsida; family Loliginidae; genus Sepioteuthis; species Sepioteuthis lessoniana. Next base: position 21,556,123 of record OY757928.1, on the reverse strand, counting down.
AATAAAATTATATTTAATGAATTTATAATGCTAAAGATAATTATATTAATGAATTAAATTTGAGTGATATGCATCAGAAAAAGAAAGTAAAAAAAAAAAAAACTAAATTTATTCAATAAATATTGAATTATACATTAGAATTATTCTTTATGAATGTTAAAATATATCCAATACAACAAATCTACACTATTCTAAAAAAAAATAATGCACTAAATTTAAAACCAAAATTATTAGTTCTCATATTTTCCCTTTGTATTTTCTTTAAATTAAAAAGAAACACACGATGAATATTTACGATAAAATCTTTTAGATTAGGAAATACGTTAGAAAAAAATCGTTTTACGGAGATTCGAAAAACTGGATTTTTTTAACCCCAAAAGTATATATACCATAAATCACTCCCAAACTACAACAAAAATTTATTAGTGTTTTATAGCAAATGTCGAAACCCTTTAACTGTGTGAAAACAAGTAATTAACATTAAACATAATTAATTATATTATTTAAGAGTACATGAAACCATTTCGTCCTGAAGGTAGAAATTTACTAAGCTTTTTGCTTAGATGTGGCACAAGGCCATATGAAGGGGGCACCCAATGAGACTCGAACTCACTCGTGTAGGTTTGCTAGTCGAGCTTGCTAACCATTACACCACCAGAGGCGCCCATTTCGTCCTGAAGGTGACATGAAACTGTATCCTGACATGAGGCTCCAGTCGTGGATCTAGAACAATATGGAGTAAAATTAATTTTGAGTCTTGGGTATGACTGGACTTAGGAATGAAACTAGTGGTCGCTGATAAGCAACCATGCTATTAGAGATATATAAGACTAATATATATATATACATATATATATATATATATATATATATATATATATATATATATATACTGACCGAGCCATTGGCTTAATGAGTAGAGAGTTTGCCAATAATCCCAGGTCGAGTCATACCAAAGACTCAAAAATGGTACTTGATGCCACCATGCTTAACACTCAACATTCAATGGTAAGGATCTAGGGTAAAGTGGAGTAATCCAGGGAGTGAAGTAGTGGTCTCCCCAAACCCTCGGTGTAGTAGCTAATGAAAACGAAGCCTTTGAGTCCCCCTTGACTACGGTCGCCAACTTTTTATATATATATATATATATATATATATATATATATAGTGTCCCAGAAATATATGAATACAACTCACAACAACAAACTAACACAACCCTAAAGGACGAGTAGCCAAATGTTCGAAAGCACTTGGTCAACTATTGTGTACTTTCTTCATTCACCACCTTGACCCAGACATAAGAAAGATAGCAAGAAAACTTGAATGTCTCCACTTGAAGATCTTGAAAAAACAATCTGCGGTCTTTAACCTCACATGCTGTTATAGGGACTTGTTGGCTAAGTACACTATATATATATATATATATATATATATATCATCATCATCATCCTCAAGTTGTGCAGCAAGCATGGATTTCTCTAACACTCTCTCTCTCGGCATTCGTCTCTATCATCATTCGCTTCCCACAGGTTTTCAAGATTACATCCTGTGTCTGTGTAAGTTATTTTTTTTGGGGGGGGTGTCGGCCAACCCTGGCATGTCCATGTAAAGAGGTCCATAAGAGATCGTTACAAGTTCATCCTGAGTTCCCCAGCAGTGTCATGCATGTCTTTTTCTTCTTATTTTGATAGTTTTAAAGATAGGAGATAGATGGCCGCACAACTATTTTGATAGGTCATTACAGCATTTGTTCAATATAGCTCATACCATTCTCTGATTCAACACACACACACACACGCACACACACACACACACATATATATATATATATATATATATATATATATATATAAAGAGTAAATAAAGGATTGTAATCCGACAATATGCAGAAAAACTGCTAACAACGATCCAAGTGGAAGGAATGATTCATTAACGGGTCGACACTATAGCGTTTCGGTTCTACTGAACCATCATCAGGACCATGAGGGGTGATATTAACGATTTTAAGTTAACGATGGATGTTTAGAAATGTGAAATATAAAAACCTAGGGGAAAATATGTATAGTAAGAAAAAGTTGGCGAATCAGCGTTTGATGTTTAAATTAAGTCATTTGACATATTAGGAATATTGTATAGAATTTATGTACGGTCGCTTAACGAGAAAGATTTCGAGTCAGAAGGAAGAAAAGAAAGAATAAAAAGAAAAATAGAAAGCATGGAAATAATGAGATATACGGAAAATATTAACTAAGGATGGAATATATTGTAGCTATTTAAAATGTGTTTGCTCAACTAAGGAGAAATATTATAAAAGCCAGGACGAGTATTTAGGGAATTAAGGAATGAGATAGCGGCGGCTTCGAAAATTCCTCTAAGATTTTTATTATGGATGTAAGCATCTTAGCAGAGTTGAAGTCAAAGTTATAATTACGTTGAGAAATGTGTAGGAATAATGCATTGTTTGAGTTGCCAATTCTTATGTCTCTTTTGTGCTCTTTCAAGCGACAATGAAGGTTCCAGGAGGTTTCGCCGATGTATTCTAGTTTACAATCCTTACAAGGAATGCAATAAACACTGGCGTCAGAAAATATGTTACGTTGAGGGCTGGAGTGTACTAATTCGCGGATTGTTTTAGATATATGAAGTTATATATCTTGACCTAGAAAAAGAACTTGAATAGAACATTTTTGTTTTAACAAACACAGTAACTTCTTACAAAACTAGAAAATGATATTTCATATTTCTGTCTTACAGCCATGAGAGGCCTATACTAAAGGGAAAGGTGTATGATAATTTCAAAATTTGGATGAGGGTCCGAACATTTTGAACTACTCTCATATATATATATATATATATATATATGTATGTATATATATATGTAATCCATTAGAATCAGTGACTTTTATAAAATAATCAGTGACAGCTGTTTCATCAAAAATGCACAAATGAATGTATTGACTGTTATTGCTGTTTGTCATATTACAGCAATGGCTGAATTGTAAATTTCTTTTCATTGTTTCTTCAAATTTTAAGAATGTTAGTAATATTCTTCGGAATTCACACCTATGTTCGTCTCGATTAAACAACACACTAGACATGTTTTACTTAATGAAATTCAAAAAGATGTCACTTTAAATTCAGTATCAAAATCCATTAAGAGCAATTATGTGTATAATAGATGGAATGAAAGAAGTTTCATGAAGTAGTTCTACCTTTTTTGCAGTGAGGTCTTCAATCTAAACGGAGAACCTCAATAATCAACAAAAGGGGAATAATTCCTTCTTACGATAATGTCCGTCCTTACACCACTCAATTAACTGAAGATTTCTTTCGTTTAGAAAAACTGCTTGATACTTGATATTATTTTGACCTTGTTTATTCTTATTATAACATGTTTACCTGACTACAAAATCATCTGGAAGCGTTAGGTTGAAATCAAGAGAATAAGTTTAGCATGAGTTGTTATAATTCTTAGCATCAAGTATGAAGTATATTATAGGTCAGGCATCTATAAACTAATGATAAGATAGAACGTGGTACAAGGAAGCAATGGTGCTTATGCTAATCACTAACTATCGTATTTGACAACATAAAAGGCGCGCTATTTTTTACTAAACATATCTTTCAAACTTCCCCTGCGTCTTATATGCCTTATGCAGGTTAAAAAATCGTGATAGTCGGCCAGATTTGCTACCGAGCAACTTATATTAGCTTAGATCTTAAAGTATCTATCTTATTCCTATTCATTATTTAAGAGGATATCATGCAGATTAAAAATGCTTTATTGATAATATTCATTATTTTAATTTCATCACGTTTATTATTAGTGCTTTATTTCACAAAATTTTTTTCTTGATTTACCCACCTGAAATTGGGGTGCATCTTATGAACCCGTGTCGTCAAATACAGTATTGATATAGGCATTCGTTTTTTTTTTTCATTTATAATATTTACTCTGAAATAGTATGTTATATTCATTCCAAACTTATATATATATATATATATATATATATGTGTGTGTGTGTGTGTGTGTGTGTGTGTGTGTGTGTGTGTGTGTGTATCTGAGTGTGTAGTTGTGTAATATGAGGGAAAGTGTAAACGCATACACATCCGCTCGACACACACACACACACACACACACACACACACACACACACACACACACACATATATATATATATATATATATATATATATATATATATATATATATATATAAGTTTGGAATAAATATAGCATCCTATTTCAGAGTGAATATTATAAATTAAATATGTATATATATATATATATGTGTGTGTGTGTGTGTGTGTGAATGTGTGTGTGTGTGTGTTTAGCGGATGTATATGCATTTACACTTTCCCTCATAGTACACACCTACACACTCAGGTACACACATACGCACACACACTCACACACACACACACACACACACACACACACATATATATATATATATATATATATATATATATATATATATATATACTGACCGATATCAGCCTCGACCATAATCAAGAGTATTTCTTTCATGACGGCTTATATATGAAAACTGAATGTGTATGAATGGCATAATCAATGTGCGAATGGAATATGGCCGTTAATTAGGAATAATTTAAAGATTCATCTTTGCGCCTCTTTACATTGACTTTACAATATCTTATCTACCCTGTCGGCTGTGGCTGAAGAAGAAACCAAATCTACTTCTTCAGGAAAGTCAAATTCCCACAAAAAGCCACACCATTGAAAAAGAATATATGTAAATAAAGTATATATTCTTGTAAATGTTTCTATATTGAGAGAGAAAGTGACAGAGAGACAGAGAGAGGAAGAGAGAGACAGAGAGATAGAGAGAGAGAGTAAAAAAAACAAGAACCCTGACAATAAGTCTGTAAGATACGTCTATACACAAATAAACATGCATGTATGCAAATATACACACACATACACATAGTACATACTTTTAGACGCATATATAATAATGATAATAATAATAATAATAATAATAATAATAATAATAATAATAATAATAATAAATGGCATTTTTAGATGCTAGAGGTTTTCACAGAAAATAAACTCCAATAGAACATTTGCAGACACAAATCCTTGAATCAAAATTATAAAACCCTCTCAAAACAATCTTCTCTGTAAAAGCTTTTATCAAAGACCACCGTAGCCGTTATCAATTTACTAAAGCAGACATAAAGGCTGAATCACGGATAGAGTTCAAATTTATGAAATAATAAAATCCTAAATATCAAGTTCACATTCATTTGTGGACCTATTCATTGTAAAAGATTTACTTTTTTCCCGTTGGGTGAAAATATATATATACATATATATATATATATGTGTGTGTGTGTGTGTGTGTGTGTGTGTATGTGTGGTTTGTTAGTGAATAGTTTGTTGGTAACTTTGATTTAAACGAGTGAGAGCAGATTTATTTGCACATAGTTAAGCTTTTGTTTATTGCTTTTAAACTTAATAACTTGTTTAATATTTATCATTTGTTCAACCTAAGTTAAGTGGTTTCAATTATCGTAAACAAATTGAATCGTTCTATTTGACTCATAGATGAGAACTTAACAGGTACTACCACACCAGGTCAGAGTTCTACTGGGTGTAATAGGGGCAGAAGTGTAATCTACATTCCCGAAAGCTTTCGAATAAGATATAATCAGATTCTGTTTTGTGTCCTTGGTAGGATACTTTTCGGCAATGTTCTTACACGATCTCAGATGTTTTTTGTAGTCACTATGGACTGTTATGTCCGTGATGACTCATCATCTGATGTGAAACGTGAAATGCGAAAACACAACTCGTCTTAAGATATTCGTTGATTTATTCTCTCAGTTCAATCCTTGTAGGACGCTGTTGTAAATGGTTATCTGACATAATACTGGTTAGTTTCTTCGTTTAAGTACTTTGATTCGTTTCTCATTCTCCGTTTATGTGAATTATTATCTTCTCGTACCCCAGCCACTGTGAGAAAGAGAGAGAGAGAGAGAGAGAGAGAGAGAGAGAGAGAGTATTAAAAAATTTATCGTCTTGCTTGGGTGTTGACATAACTCTCCACCCTAAATTCAACCTACCATAGATGACATTATCCGGTCACCTCTAGGTTATTACTTGTGATCTAAACAAAATGCTAATTAGAGCATCTCTTGTTAGACCAAGCCTACTGTTCGAGCTGTCAAACTTTATTAAATTGCCTTTATTCCGATTGCTTTTTTTTTAAACGTACCTGTTCGCACTTTGAAATCATTAGCTTAAAATGTTACATAATTTTCGAAATATTGGTGGGATATCTTTGTTTGGTATTTCTGCTGTTATTGATTCTTCTGTTTAATATGTGAACTACAAGATTGCTTAAAGAGATGATTTAGTTTTGATGGGAAACTCTTGGATGAATTGATAAAGAAAAGGACCCTTGCAGATTCTCTAACACTCCTTATGTTTTTAAATTAGAGTCTTTCTTTCTCTTAGACTGATTGGTTTATAGCTATAAATAGAAGCGCACACATAAAAAAACATATGCGAGTTTTATATTCAATAATTAAACGTTATCTGGCATAAAGTATTCGTATAGTATAAGAATAATTTTTTAAAGATTAATTTGATTCTTAGATGATACAATAATGTAACATAAACATACATGAATATGTGAAATGGACATAGATTGTTCATAACGTATATATACATGAGATAGGAGTCCCGAAACAAGAAAAAATTCACGACTTCTTAGTTCAGGTACGAAACTCTTTATTACCTTTTGTTGTATACTCATATGCAGATTCATGCAGAACACAACGACACAATAAGACGAGTGACACAGTTCTTAGAAAAATATCCTTCTCACTTTATTTGAAAGGGTTGTGTGTGTGAGAGGGAGATAGAGACCGAACAGAACTGATATATTTTGACCCCCACTCTTATGGCCATCAGCGTTGTGTCTTTCTCGTACTCTTGATGCTCAACCAGAGGTCCGGGGGTCTAGCTTTCTGCTGAGTGATGGCTTTCTCTCCCACATCTTGTCACCAACGGGCTAGGTCTCTAAACTAACTGACTTCCTGCCTTCACGGAGTTGTATAATATTTCAATCGCCCACTAAATATCTCCCCAAAACTGGCCATCGGGATGTGTCACTTCCGCTATCCTTGGAATGGCATGTTTGATTGTCATCGAGCGGAAGTAACTGTCATGCAGTTCACAGGTCACTCTCTTCCGGTGCATCATTCTATGATTGCACCGCGGGATTTTACCTTGTCCCATATTGTCAGCCAAGCCCGCCTACGCCAGTGGAATATGCAGCTTCCGCGTCTTTGGAATGGCATGTCTGGCCGGGTGAAAGGTCAATATCCAACACTTTGAGTTAAAAGGTTTTTCGACATAAGGAGAGAGATACACAATCTTTCTATGCTGAGTTTTCCATCTGCCCCCCACCACCACGTGCGACACCCGCCACAAGGCCTCAGCGAGCTCCGAAAGTCAACCTTCTTCTTCGGAGACAAATACTCAAATCACTGACTTTTCTCAAATCTCAGCCCACGCTTCAGGTGCGTGACGCCACTCACATCTCCTGGTTACATTTTCTATCTGCGGTTTTATTTTGACATTTGTGAATGACGCATCCTCTCCGCACGCGCGTGAACACTTGCGTTCATGTTGCACCTAACTAACCCATGCGCTAAGCGAAAGGTTCTCAGCCTAACTAAACCAAAAGGCAAGATATATAAAAAGAAACCCCTCGGCCATTATATTACAATAACAGATACTTCAATTCTATGTCAGAGTTGAAATAGGAGTAATGGCAATGAAGGGATACGCCCCATTACCCAGATCTTTAGGACCGGGGCCTCATTATTATATGGTTGAATGACATAGCCAGGACATTCGTTGGGAGTATCTTACTTCTCTGTAGAAAACGGAAGTCTCATAAAAAGACATCGTTCAATGTCATAACCAGTCTACGCCTATTCGGAGGATCCTACTTCTCTGTAAGGGAAACAGCGTATTCGAAGCTTCATCGAAATGGCTGTCTTTCTTTACATAGCATCTGGTCTTTTGCAGTTTTCTCGCTTTAATTTTATTAAGTTTAAAAAAGAAGACAGAACAGAAATTATCTACATTATGACACCACAAAATAATCATTAATTTGTAAATTTAAGTGGAAATTAACTTGTATCAAGATCGATGAATTCAGCGTCCCGAAAACATTTTTATATGAGCGGGATTAACAGAGGACTAGGCAGGGAACAAGGACCAGTGAATCGTACCCAAAAGGTGAGTATGGGTGTAGAATTGCTGCTGCTGTAAAATGTCTGTGTAGTCTCTGCGGTGCTCAAAGTCAGTAATGTAGAAAGCGTGGACTAGACTATCTATAAGTGCTTGGGGACAGCTTGTCTAAATCAGGATAGTCTCGGTGCTTGGTGCAGATCGTAGATGTAGATGAATGGCCATGTTGTAGATGTAGCTGGAGATGGTCAAAGATATGGACACATCATTTGCAAAGATAGGATGATGGATGTCCCGATCTATTCAGTTATTGGTTACCTCGATGTTACCTCGGAGAGCAGAGTTCTTGCTCGTAGACTTAGTTGCTGTTGCATGATCTGGTCTGCTGCAACGGAAAATAAAGGTGCTGGTTGGCTGAGGCTAGAACTGTTGCTGCTTCGTACTGCAGGTGTCTGCTGATTGTTGATAAAAATGTTTACTGCTTGGTGTTGCAGGAACTAGTTTGCAGGTGCCTGCTGGCATCGGCAATGCTTAATCTAAGGCTGTGATCGGTTGGATCAAACGACAGCCACTGGCTGCTGGAGGAGCCAAAAATACGTCTCCCCAAGGAAAAAATGTCCGGCACCGCTAGTTTATCTCTGACCCACCAGACAATATTTGGCACAAGGTACATTATATAGTGGGGCTTTAGGGATGAGGAGGTCAAGCACGACCAGAAACTGGTCATAAGTTCACTAGGTGCAATATTGGCCATGTGACCCGATGGATTTTAGTTTTGTGTAGCTGGGAGGTGACTACTAACTTATTCCTTTGGTTGGAGAATGTAAAGGACATTACTTCAATATATACATCGTTATGAAGTAATATTTTGCGAGGTATAATTGTATGCAATGTTTTTTTTTTAATCCCAAAACGGTTCTCTGCTTAATAGATAGATAGATAGATAGATAGATGTAATATATTATTGCTGAATAAAACAGATATGCTCAACAAAACATTGCTCAGATGATGATTCAGGATACACGTATATGTGCACATATACACCTCTCTCCCCCCTCTCTCTCTCTCTCTCTCTCTCTCTCTCACACACACACACACACACACACATTCGTATGCATTCTGTAGACATGCGGGTGTGTCCAGTGTCATCCTCCGAATAACACTTTCTTAAAGCAATGCTGTTTTTTTCAGCAGTATGTCTATTACATCTATCTGTACTGTCTATCTACAGATATATCGATAGACACATAGATATAAATATGTGTGTGTGTGTGTGTGTGTGTGTGTGTGTGTATACTTGCATGCGTGTATTACACGTAAACGAACGAGTACACACTCAGTTACTCTCTATCTCTATCTCTTTCTCTCTCTCTCTCTCTCTATATATATATATATATATATGTGTGTGTGTATGTATATCTATTAAAGAATTCCCATGTTCTAAACTCAATCTATCTTTTCCATCTGTCATAATTGCTTAAATGTCTGAGCTTGTTTTTGTATTGTTGAAATAACTGCTTGAAAGTGTTCATCTTTGGCCGTTGAAGATCACGCAATTACTCTTATATACAACTCCAAATTGAGATCTGAAAATTCAGCCCAATTTTCTGTTATATACATGAAAAAAAAGAGTTTTGTTTTATGGTTACCGATTATTGTTTTCGTGTCAAGGACACATCGATGACAGTATCGACATTTACTAACGATTTATCATGTGTCCCAAAAGATTAGATCAAAACGTCTAAAGAAGGTGTTATTTCTACTCTTTTTAGAGCACTTCTATTTTGTGGTGTGTGTGTGTGTGTGTGTGTGTATTCTTAATGAAACCATTCATTTTTGGGGAGCTACAACAGAAGTTATTCTTACTCTCCGCTGTATCATTTGAAAACTATTGCTCGATTAAAATCTATTGATGTTCGCCTGATCATCAGGAGGTGATAAATTTGATTATCGCTTCTTAAAAAAGAGAGAATGATCGATTGATTGATCATGTTAAAAAATATTCATAATAAATTCAAAACAAACCTCATAATCCATAAAGAATGGAAGCTGATTTGGAGAAAAGAAAAATAAGCAAAGTAAAAAAAAAATATGAAAGAGAAACAGAGAAACAAAGACAGAGACAGAGAGAGACAGAGAGAGAGGTATACTGAGAGAGAGAGGCGGGTAGAATATAGAGAGACAGAGAGAAAGGTAGACGAAGGAAGATAAAGAGAGAGGTAGACTTAGGGGCAGAGAAAGACACAGAGAGAGGTAGAATTTCAGAGAGAAAGAGAGGGAGACTTAGACAGAGAGACAGAGAGAGAGGTAAACTTAGAGAGAGAGAAAGAGAGACAGAGGGTGAGAGAGAAAGAAAGAGAGGTAGGCTTAGAGAGAGAGAGATAAAGAGAGAGAGAGAGAGAGAGAGAAGTAGGCTCATGGAGAGAGAGAGAGAGAATGAGAAAGTGAGAGAGACAGATTGTAAAATGTCGCAGAGTAAATCGAACTAAATCGGTGAAAATCGAAGTAAATGATGTGACTTAAATTTTTTCACGAATTTTTTTTAAAGACGTTTGTTTAAACGCTGGGCATTTAGGAAAAACTAACTCTTAGGAAAAAAGAAGTTAACGTAAACTTTATAAAGAAAATGGTGAGAGAATCCACTGAGAAATGAGCACGGTGAAAAGAATAACAATCAAAACATCGGAAGAAATCCGTATTGGAATGGACAACATGTTTAACATTGTGAATGCTATATATATATATATATATATATATATATATATATATATATATGAACTGAATAAAATTTTAAAAATTGAAGTCAAAGAAAAAATTAACTTGATAGATAAAAAATTGTACAACGGGAATTAAAAAAGAGGGAAGAAAGAGAAAAAAACGATATAACTGAGAATCGTAAATGAACAATAGGATAGAAAAAAAAAAAGAAACTAGATGTTAAAAAAATATATGTAAATTTAGAAAAAAGAAAAGAAAAATACAAAGCAAGAAAAAGAAAGCAGTCTTGAAAAGTAATAATAAACCATGACAAAGGAAAGAAAAATATAAAGTATGTAAGCAATAAGGATGTTTGTCAATGAAACAAAAACGAACAAAAACTGAAAAAGTAGAATTAAAGGAGAGAGAGAGAGAGAGAGAGAGAGAGAGAGAGAGAGAGGAAAAAAGAAATATAAAGTGGGGGAAATAAATTGCAGAAAGGAAGAAATATTTAAGATGATCCAGCCTAAAATAATAAATGGCATCAGCTCGATAAAAAAAAGAAAGAAAGAAAGAAAGAAAGAAAGAGTAAATGAGGAAATGAATGAAAAATTTAAAGAATCACAAAATTATATAGACAGTATGAATGTGAAAATAGTAAATGAGCAGCAAAAATTTATGTGCATCAATAGAAAGAAAGAAAGAAAGAAAGTAAGAAAGAAAGAATGGTTAAGTGGTCTCAAAAAAGAAAGAGGTGGCATAGATATAAGAAATGGTAAATGTATGCAAAAAAAAAAAGAAAAAGAAAAAGAAAGTATATACCAGAGATTTGGGAAAAGATGAAAGTGCAACAAAAGAAAGAAAGAAAGAAAGAATGAAAGAAAGAAAGAATGGTTAAGCAGTCTCAAAAAAGAAAGAGATGATATAGATATAAAAGTGGTAAATGTATAGCAAAAACAAAATAAAGAAAGGAAATGAAAGGAAATACTGGAGATTGGGAAAAGATGACAGTGCAAGAAAAGAAAGAAAGAAAGAAAGAAAGAAAGAAAGAAGATAAGTTAGAGCATCACATCAAAGGAATAGATGCAATAAATGTAAAATTGGTAAATGTGCAAAAAATAGGTAGAATAGCGAAGATGAGGGTACAATAAAATAAAAGAAAGAAAGAAAGAAGAAAAGAAAGGAAGAAAAATGAAAGAAGAAAAGAGAGAAAGAAAAATAGATGGAATAAATGTAAAAATAGCATAAATAATACAAAAATAAAAATAAAATACCAAAGAAAAGAAAATAAAACGAAATGGATATGAAAGAAAAAAATGAAAGAAAGTAAAAGGATAACATTTTTTAAAAAAATCATAAATAAATGGATTACCCACAATCAGTACCATACTGGTCCATCTAACTATCTATCTATCCTGATAATCAATCTATCTATCCTCGAGGATCATTAAATTATTTTTCCAGACTTTTTTCGTGTGGGCACTTTTATTGATAGTACACACATGAAACTCTAGTCCCCTTCCAAGTAATCTCCTCCAGCTGCAATGCATTTGTACCATTCCAACAACCTCTGGAAGGCCCTATGGAAGTCCTATTGTGTGAGCGTGTCAATTCCCTTCGTCACAGCCTCTTTCATTTCCTCAACTGTCTCATAACGACAGCCTCTAAGCTTAGGGAATAACCAAAAGTCACAGTGAGCAAGGTCTGGACTATAGGGAGGCTGAGGAACTATCTTGAAGCCCATCTTGCTCAAATAGCCTGTGACAAGGATGGAGTTGTGGACTGGTGTATTGTCCTGGTGGAAATGGCACTGACCAAATTTGAAGAGTGCTGGCCTCTTCCCTAGGAATCTCTTCCTAAACTCCGATAAAACCTCGACATAATAACCCTAACCCTAACCGTTTGGCCAAACAACTGTGGTGTATTGACTTCCTTACTCCTCCCACACCTCTCATCATCCCTCACGGACTCCCTGCCTTCCTTGAATCTCTTATGCCACTCAAAAACTGATACTCGATTCATGCAAAATGCTCTAAAACAGTCTGAAGCATTCCATATGTTTTTGTGGCATTTTTCCAAGTCTAAAACAGAATTTTATTGCATACCGTTCTTCTAAGTGTCCTCACATCCAGATGGCATTTTTGAAATACACCATCTGTGACAATCAGGCTTTAGTAGGGTGTATTCCAATTCCTGTTGTACATGTTCATTTAAAGCTGAAATCATAAAAAATGGTCAGTCATCTCATAAGATATATAGCAATAACATAGTGAATTTTCAAGAGTCTATGACAATTTTAAATGCCTGTACAAAAAAAGGCTGGAAACTTATCTATCTATCTATCTATCTATATATATATATATTTATATATGGGTGGACTGGCTCATATGATTACATCATATCTGCTGCAACTGATTTTTTGACGAACAGGATCCAAGGACTTCAACACTGACGATGTTGACCGCAAGGGGAACTAGGCAACAGAAAAAGACTCTCATTCATTTGAGTATCTTGGTCAACTTTTCAGCTATTCGGTCGACCAGTATATATGTATATATAATAAACTGCGTTTGTGTATGCACATGACTTTAACGAAAAAATAGATGTTCGCGGCCAGAAAGTGTGTAGCTAGACTGCGTTTTACCAAATTTCAAAGAGAAGATCTTCTCTTTAATTAAAGATGATGTTGCGAAGTGGGCCACAATCTTATTAAAGAAGTTTGTTTACTGAAAGCTGCACGTCTGTCAGTAGAGATTATTCTGTGCTTTTATGTTTTGACCAAATGACTCAAAACAGCTTATCAAGTATTATTTCATATCCATGCACAACTTAGTATAAATATTTGAAGGCTGTATTTCTTGTGTAAATCGATCTCACCCCAACTTATGAACCGAAGATGTACAATAAATATATGGGGCTATCGATTTTGAAAGACAGGCTTTCATAGTGAAAGTAAGTTTTATGTATCTGAGAAATAGATTGCCGAATGATAAAGTGTTGTGATTTGGAAGGTTCTAAAAAGAAAATAAAAGATTTCTGAGTCTCTTAAGAGAGAAATGTTTGGGTAGATAAATACATTTGTTTATGTTCACTGAATTTGATATATATATATATATATATATATATATATATATATATATATATATAGATTATCAAACAAAAGGTTCGAAGCCTCAGCCAGAAAGAATGATATAGCTGAATATTTTTGTTGTAGCAATACACTATAATATTTTTTTATTATACTATAAAAAGAAATTCAGATTGATGCCTTGATTTTCTTGCAGGTGTGGCCCATCCTAAAGTGAAGGTGTACGACTAACCAAAAGGCTTAAAAGTGTTAGTACAGCCTTTTTATGTTAGATAGATAGATAGATAGATAGATAGATAGATAGATTGATAAGTTGAGAAATTAAAGACCTCTTGGAATTTTATAATGAAATGTTAGTTTTCTTCTAAGCAAAATATTCCAGCGTTTGGTCATTTCCCGGGGAATATTGATTAATTAAAACTACTATTATTAATTATTTACCAATCTATGTAAGAATGAAACCGTTAAAAACATTAAAACACTATAGTCGAAAAGCAAGTAGATTTCATATATACATGCAAAATATTATTTTAGCGTATTATAGCCCTTGCAATAGTTCCCAAGAATCCAAAAAAGAAACTGGGTGAATGAGAAATCTGCGGAAGAAATGAGACTATGTTTAATTTGCCAAGAATATGAGACCAGGAAATCAGAAAAGTTTTATTCCCTTCAGTGAAAATACACCGTATACTCTGCAATGAAAAACTCGCAAAGGGTTGATTAAAAATGGCTTGTGTACAATATCTATTTAAAAAAGAGCGTACAAGTGACAACTACCACAAATGTTTTTTTCTTACTCTTAAATATCTGCATTATTTATCATATATTATATCTTACACACGCACACACACACATATACATACCCACATACGTACCGAAGTATTACTGAAAAATAAAATAGATTTATTCCAGGCATTTGATTCCAAACATATCAGAAAGATGAAGCAAGTGCTAAGAGTATTTGATATCCCAAAATAAAAAGTTATCGCTATCATGATGCTAGGCAAAAATACGAAAGCAGTGGTACGCCGGCTTCCTCGACGTCGACTTTGCTATTTTGCATGGATATACATTAGCACCTTATACGTTTATAATCTATCTAGATTATATTCAGCTAATGACTGTAGATCTGATAAAATATATTTTTTTATATTAAAAAAAGAAAAGTATACTGTGACGGCCTAGCGGCAACTGTAGGATTAAAATGTAAGAAACCAAGGACTACTATGAGGACCGGAAGTAAGGCAGGCGATTGGCAGGTTTTCGAGCCCTAGCAACGGTGAAGGACCAACTGAAAAGGGGCAAAGGTCTTGACCGAGATAGGGAAAAGACATACGATTGGTCGAGGCAGGAACGACGTTTTACAACCAAAAAGAACAAAGCCAAAAGTCAGTTCCAAGCTTCGCCAAGGAATAGAAAGGTCGCGTTTTTACGAGGTCCGGTGAAAGGTGAAATTCTAGTAGCAGAATGGCCTAATAGAAGCCGTCAGGTCCGTTGGGCAAGAACTGAGACTCAACGTAAAGAAAAAAAAAAGGTGCCTTGCGACTCGTTAATAAGAAATTAACGAATATAAGAAAAAAAATAAAAGAAACAACAAAAGAGAGGAAAAGAAAAAGGTTAGTCAAAAATTTTATTACAAACGATATACGTAACCTAAATAAAGGACCATATCACGAATATCCAAAGGAACATTTTTGAAGTTGTTCATTAGCAGCTACTTTCGGTGGTAAACATATTTGTTTAAAATTGTATACCCACTTTAAAGACGAAGAAGAGAGATTTTTGTTCTTCGACAAAAGAAGGGAAAGAAAAAGAAAATAAGAAAACAAATATGGAGGAGAACGATGAGATTTCCTCCTTTTAATTGTAAAGGGAACAAGGAGATACGGGTGTAAGTTTAAGACAAGTTGAAAAGAAAGAAAAAAAAGTAGAACTTTGTCTTATTGGAAGGACATAGTCAAACACTATATTGGAAGCGACTTGTCCTCCACATTTCTGTATGTTTTTTTTTTTTTTGGTATTTGTTTTGCTTTTTGTTTTTCTGTTGTTATAATTGTACTTTCTTTGAAATAAAATATATAAGAAAGATACATATTTAAAGAAAAGAAAAAAACAACCACGCGTCATATTGTTTGTCCGGTTTGGAATTCTTCACGTGTTCATTTATATCACGTCGCCCTCTCGACCCTTGACACATCCTTATTCGTCCGTATCTCGAAAATTAAACCTATACGCAAGCTTTATACTTGACTAGTTGTATGGGCTTTCAAAGCTATCAATAAAATATAACTAGTTACGGAGAATATTTAGAGCTTGGGTGGTACGGTACTGTCGTCGGAGATTCTCCCCGACGTTCCAGGATAATGTAACCTTGGAACAAAGATACAGTAACCGTCACAATACGTTATTCCACAGAAACCACGATAGACTAAGTATACCTGCCCAAGCTGATTCCCTTTGAATAACCTTGAGGTATTAGCTTTTAATAGAATTCAATCTAAACAGAGATTACGTGTTTTAAACAAGAAGGAGACATCTCCATATAAAGTGGTAAACTATATTTGTCGCTGCCTCACACCAGACAGGACATGACACAAGGTCAATGACCCGAAGATTGGCTTAAAGCTGAGATCTAGGAGAGGGAAGGTCGAGCACGAGTCGAGGCTCGAACTCTGCTGTCACCGACCCACCAAGTGCAATATGGGTCTGATGAGCCTAGCTGGTCTTCGACCCAGATCTGGGTCCAGGCACGTATGCCTGCTGATGGCTTAAACTGTATAGCAAGGCCCAGTGCTATACAAAGTGGACAAAGGTGACCGTGGCGTAATGGTTATCGGCGTAGGAAATGGACACGGCGACACGAGTTCAAATCCTGCACGAGACTGATTGCATTTCCCATAACACTAATACCCTTGGGAAAGGTATGAATCTAATTAGTATCCCTCCAGCTACGGGTAAATAGTAGTGCAGACTGTTTTCTTCAGCCTTGGTGAGGCAACTAGTCTTGGAGAAGGAAAAGTCTAAATTCAAACCTGTTAAACTCCGCTTAAAAAAAAACTTGACCTTGTATCATATCCTGGGGTTGGGTAAATATGATAAAAAGGGGACAAAGGTGTCAGTGTTGCAGCTCGCCCACCCGTAGGTGGCCCATCCAAACCTGGAGGCCTTTTGGCCTCGAATCTACTATTGATTTTGATACCCCATCCGGCATGAATGCCAGACGGCTCAGCCAAGTCCATTAAGTGTTAAGCCTCTAAAATTAATGCACTAGTTCGCGTACATTGGCAACTAAATCTCATCTACTGAAAACGATGTTACCATACTCATTGAGAATACAGTTATTTAACATATGAAAATCTGATCACTCTGATTGAATAAAACACTATTTCTATCTATCTGCAGCTGTGTCAGTATTACGGGATTACACCCAATAGACTCTAACAAAACGCGCAGGAAAAAGGATAGACTAGAAAAACACAATATTATTACGTGCTTTTTAAATAAATCCATGCAGCACACGCAGCAAACCAGCAGCTCTACGGTGACTTACCTACTATCACAAGCTGGGCATTGCTGGTGAAGTAAAGACGAACTTATAATCGATGTTCTTTTACGAACTTCTCGTAGTTACGCCAGTGTTGATTGTCCAGTAAGAACTAGTGTGTAGAACTAGATTCAGTCTAGAGGACCAACCAGAAGCGATGGACGATAGGGACGTATGAAAAATGGGAACAGCATAAGCATTCTACGAGCTATATTGAACAATTCTTGGAAGCAACATCCCACGAAACACAAGTTGTCCGGTCACGTTCCCTACATCGCTAAAACCATCCAAGACGATCAAGACATGTATGACGCTGTTGGGGAAGCAAAGGTGAGCTAATAAGTGTCGTTCTTCCATTGATCACAACACACTGACTTGCCAGTATTAGCTGACCATCAAGAACCTACGTACATCAGCTCTCTATGGCAACTGGATATTGTTTGGAAAACCTGCCGGTAGCGACGGATGATACGGACGGATGGCGAAAGAAAGAGTCTGTAAAATCCACGTTAGCAGTGCGATTTAATGATATATCATTATCATCATCATCATGTCATCCCGCCGGATATTTTTGACAGTCTCTCGCCACTCGTCATCGCTTCTGGCAGGTCCTCAGGGCTACATTTCGTATCCTCACATAGCTGCTGTATGTAGGTTTGAGTTGGTCGCCCTGCTTTTGCTTGGCCATGTGAGGCGTTCCATAGGAGAACATCACTTATGAGCTCGTCCATGCTTCTCCAGCAGTGTCCTGCTTGTCTGGTTCGTCTAACTTTAATAGTTTCCGTGATGGGAGATAGGTGGCCGTACACCTGATGCTTTGTGGGATGTTGCCTCCAGGACTTTTTCAAAATTGCTCGCAGCATTCTTGTGTAGTTGGCGTCAAGCTTTTTTCCGTCCGTTTAGTAAGCATCCATGTAGTGGATCCATATAACAGTATCGACACGACCGCTGCTTGGAAGAAACTGTATTACCAATAATATTGATTCTTATATCTTTACTTTTTCATGTCGAAAATGTTTACTCTGAAGGAATCTTGATTTGGATATCGAAAGCTAATTTCTGTCGGTACTCACTGCCCGACAAACATTAAATATATGAACATTATTTTTCAAGTATCCTATATTTCATTTTTTTTTCACTCCGTGAAACCTGTAGCCAACCGTAATACGTGTAGGATCTTTTCTGAAAATCGACCTGAGAACTATAACAAGTCAATCTGCAAGTCAAATTTGCAAACCCTTCGGCTATGATAGAAATCTCGCTGCTGTTATTTTCAATATTTAATCGGAAATAGTTCAATATCTGTTGTTGAATGCAAGTAGTAATTTCGTTTTCATCGTTTTATCCAATCTTTTTTTCCTTCAAAATTTGACGGGAACTTGCTAAGATTTCCACGTGAAATTCGGTGTTTTTTTCCTACACAGCCATGTAAATAACAAAATCTATTTTTGAAAATGTACAAAACAACTTGAGGCTTTGAAGAAAGATGCGTCGTTTCAAAGCGACGAAGAAAAGAAAAAAAAATTAACTTTGAAAGTTTAGTTGTTTCGAGCAGATAAGAAAAGTTTGGCAAACAACTCACGGCTTCAGAATTTGTTAATACAAAATAGGAAAAAAAAAAAAAAAAAAAAAAAAGGAAAACAGATTGTTTGTGATTTAAATATTTAAAAAAATGTTGGCTATTAATAGTTTTGATAAACATAACTTCGGAAAATTTAAATAAAATTGTAATTACGAGGCTGTTTCAAATCCCCTAATTTCTGGAGTTTTAAAGACACTTCAGGAGTTTCAAGAACATAGCTGGACGTTGAATTGTTTGAAATTGAACTGTTTTTGTATGATAAACTGAATTGTTACAATTAGAAATGTTCTAGGCATTCCGGCTCCTAATTTACCCACCTCACTGTAGCATGCTACCTTGGTTTCATTGTTTACCTTCTCTGTGGTGGTGTAATGGTTAAAGCGATGGACTGCGGAATCGTAGTAAGCAAGTTCGTACTTCAGTCGCGCTATTACGTTCAGTTTCCGGCAAATACCCATGGGAAAGGTATGAACCCCCTTATCCTCCCTGCTATGGGTTGAATAGTAACACTTCTGTTCTTCTAGGAGAATAGCTTTGGCATTAAATACCCTACAAAGGTTTATATGCCATTAAACAAACAAAAAAAAACAACAAAAAAAAAACAACCAGAAAAAAAGAAAGAAGAGAATAGGGAAAGATTTGAACACACTTATACTTACAACTATTGGTTAAATAGTATTACTACCAGGTAACAATCCAATGCTAGCTCACACACCAGATGCATCTACTTGTGATTGGTTAATCTGCATATAACTGAAGGCCGAATTCTTAGACGTAGGTAATAGACAACTGATAAAATGAAAGGTTTAATTTATCATGACATTGTAGCAGTAACAGCGACAGGTTCATATCTATGAGAAGATTTTCTCGCTAACTGTTTGTCGCTAAATTGTTCATGTATGTATCGCTGTTACTGGCTGATGTAATCAGACATTTTTTATTCTATATTTGTATATTATTATTGCTACTCATTCTGGGTTTTCTTTCCCACCAGCTTCAGCTGAGGGTATTTCAGTGGGGTTTGAGAGGCAGCAATCTCAAAGCTCCATTGCCCAGTCGACTGGGGCTGTAGAATACACCGACTGCTTCTCTACAAAGGGGGCAAGACCTCCCAACTAGTGTCCTTGATTTGACACTAAACACTCTGATGGTGAGGTTCCAGTAATGCTGGAGCTTTGGGTAATGGGGAGTACTCCTTCTTTTCATTGCTCCCATGTCCCCTCTCTCCTGGAGTTGTAGAATCTGATAGGGTCCTATCTATGGGTCAAATACAACTAAAATGCGTACTTATGCTGAACTGAATTATTTGAAATAGAACTGCTTTGACATTTAAACTACGTACATATGCTTAACTGAACTGTTTGAAATTGAACTGTTTTTTATGAAAAACAGAATTGTAAGAAATAGAACTCTTTTTGAAATTTAATTGTGTGTAAAGATAAACTATATTTATACTAAACTGAATTGTTTGAATTAGAACTGTGTGACTAAAATGAATAGCTTTAAATAGAAACATTTTTGACAATTAAACTGTGTTCTCTTGCTAAACTGAATTGTTTGAAATACAACTGTTTATGTGTATAAAAGAAGATATGGCATTAAATAACCTATAAATGTTGATATGCCATAAAACCTAAACAAACAATCAAGGTTCCAAGATTATTCTCAGTCTTCTGCTTGATCTTAAAAGGGCTTAAATGTTGATGAGCTCCTCTTGTCATCTGATTTTTAACTCTTTTTGTCTCTTTACAAAACCTTTGGGAATGTTCTGAGCGCGCCACTTACAATTGCTATCATCTTCTTGTTCCAAAGTATGTTTTAGTTCTCAAGCAAGATCTAGGTTCTTATCTCTCTTGTCACTTTCTGTTATTTTTACTCTGTCGTCCAGTGGGACGGCAAAGTACACTATTCGACAGGCTCTATTCATTTCACAGACTAGCATTAGGTCTGGTCGTCTAGCTGATATTAAATGATCTGTTTGAATCTCAAAATCCTTGAATACTTAGTACGACTCTTTCTCTGGACGGATTCTTGGTTTTGCATATACCACTTGTTCGCATGGTCAAAGTTAAATTTCTTGCCTAATTCTCAGTGGATCATCTTCCTACCCAGTCAAGTCAAGTCTTATATTCTTTTTTTCCCAAATTTGCTATATTCATGCATTATGAGATAAATCGTTTCAATTCTATCACCAGATAACCGATAGAGTTTGTCCTTATGGCGTTGTTTTTTGCTACTATTTGAAGAAATTCAGTCTCTCAACGTTTCCCTTTCTTGGCTATATCCGTGTCCTCTCGAGTAAGTTTTTGTTTGCCCTTCGTTTGTTTTTCGTCCTATTATTATTTCGTTCTGTTCTTGTGTTAATTTTTTTATTTGGGGGCGGTCATTGCAATTAGTCTTTGATAGCTCTTTTTTATGAGGTCTTCTAGTCGTCGTATCGATAAATCGACACTTTCTCCAATGATGTTGAGACCACTTCCGTCTTCTTTCATTAAAATTTATAGCCCGTTAATGTCATCTTTCGGTTGTAATGCCAAATGAACCGTCATGAGTTTTCGTGTTCTCTTGCCCATTAGTTGAAATTCTTCCCAAGTTCACTTCAAGAATGGTCCTGAGTACCTTACAAAGCTAACAGCCCAGACGTTTATCCCTTAGATGAGATTTCTGTTCTTTAATTTGGTCTCGCACAGTTTTCTCACTTTCCTGTGAAATTCCTTTATATTTTTTCACGCCAACTTCTTTGATGGTGTCTGCTTCCAAAATTCCCAAGAACTTATAAGTTCCCTTTTCTCCGTGCGTTCTTATTTTTTCTTGATTTGTTAGATCTATTCCCTCCGTCAAATGTCTCTTTCCGCATCTGATTATTTGCATGGCACATTTTCTATCTCTATAGGCTGACTGACGATAGAGGTGCCCGTGGTGTAATGGTTATCGTCGTAGGAAATGGACACCGCGACACGAGTTCAAATCCTGGACGAGATGGTTGCATTTCACATAGCACTAATACCCTTGGGAAATGTATGAATCCAATTATTCTCCCTTCAGCTATGGGTAAATAGTAGGACAGACTAGTTCTTCAGCCTTGGTGAGGCAACTAGTCTAGGAGAAGGAAAACTCTGAATTCAAACCTGTTAAACTCCGCTTAAAAAATTGACGTGGTGTCATATCCTGCCCGAGCAGAGGGGTTGGGTAAATAGGATATCCATACTGTATATTCTTTTCGTTTGTATTCGTGTCTCCGATTTTTTTACATTTCTCGCAAACACTTTGATGTCGTCCATGTTCGTTAAGTGGTTGGTTTTAATGTGCTTTTGTAAGTTTGTAGCCGCCTGTGAATTTCCTAAGTGCGTAATGGAGTGCCATCTAAACTATCATGACAGCACATACATCTATAACATATCTCGCTGGATTTTCACCCTAGCCAAACTTTCTCCTCTTGCGGTCAATTACACTCTCCAGTTTTTCATTGTTTTCTCGATAAAATTCATGAATTTGACGTATATCTTATACATTTTGCTACAATCTATTACTATCCAGCTGCGGGACTTTATCATATGTTTTTTGTTGTTATCAATCCACGACATAGCAATATTTTTCGTCTCGTTTTGCTCTCTTTGAGGATGCGTTGATCAATTAAAATACATCACCTATTCCACTTAATCCTTAGTAGCAATCTTTCAGCTTTTTGGGGCAACGTAAAGTCAGTGGCTTATTAATGAGTATTAAATCTCCTCCCTAATTTGTTTTGTCATTATTTTCAACATCATCGGTCGGCATGTCATGGGTCTATTATTGCTGGGGAGGTAGGTCAGTTTTTGAGGTTTTCCAGTGTCAGATTGGTCTTTCCTTTGGTCACCAGTTTGGGTATATTTGTTTCTTCTTAGCATCTATTCATTTCGATATCCAATCTGTATTGGATGGAAGAGAATTCTAAAAGCCAGAATCCATGTATGCCATCGTGGCTGGCATTTTCCAATTTGGTACTCTTTTAAGTGTTTCCCTGAATGAATCGAGGTGTATTTTTGCCTTAGGACCATCTAGATGTCCTTGTACATCTTTTTCTCTGTTTACCTTTTGGCTCTTCTGCTATATTCTTTCTAGTTCCATATTTTGCTCCAAAATTATTTTGCTTACTTTGCATGCGTTTGTTGGTATATCTTCGTGCATTCTCCCCCTATTTGCTGGTAGAATTTTTCTTTGTTTTGTAACGTCTTGTTTTGTCTGCATTGTTTGACCCTGTCTCATTATCTTTTTTAATTTTTCTTTTTCCGCCGGTATTTTCTGATTTATTTCCTCGAGTTGCATGTTTTATTTAACTTGCTGTGTTGTTCCTTTTTCTTCTTTCTTCATCTCAACATATTACAATGTTTTTTCTCATTCTTTGCATTTTTGGTTCTTGTTTTAGATTATCTTAATCTATCTAACGATCTAATTTCTCATCCAAGTTTTGAGTTTCTGTTCGTGTTCTTTAACGGAACCCCACTTTTAGCACAGACTAAATGAGCCTCTGCATAGATCAGCTCGTTTAATTAAGTTATGTTTTTGGTTGAGGTATTCGTTAATACTTTTAATTTACTTTTTCTGTTTCTTCTTTGACTGTTTTTCAGTCATGGTTTCTGAAATATGTTAATGTAGTTTCGAGTACTATTACTTCGCGTTTCAGGTCGATCAGAGGGTTCTTGTTTTTTTGGTAATTAGCATCTCTTTTAGAGTACTACCGTCCTACTGACACGTTCGCAATTTATTTGTTGGTATATTTCTTGTATTTAAAGTGAGAAAACCAACCTTTCTTTATCATCGGTTCTAACTTTGTCAGCCAATCTTTGTCTTGTATTATATCTATTGCATTCTTCCCAGATTATTATTATTATTATTATTATTGTTACTCTTTTTTGAGTTTTTCACAACAGTGTTAGTTGATGGTTTCTCACGAGAGTTTGAATGACAGCAAGTCTCCTCAAATAAGCAGGACTCTTCTCATTATTCAGGCCGATCTCAAAAATGTTGTAGTTTTGATGGTCTCCACTCATCCTCACTTTATTAATATCATTTTTTTTTACACCAGGCTTATCTGATGAACTTCAACATGTGTTTGAGTGACAGCAAATTTCCTCAGGTCTCATGGACTCTTCTAAGTAATTTTGCTAATTTCAGCCATATGAATCTCGTATGGTCTCGGTCTGGCTCGGATTTTGAAGTCATCTAGTCGCTTTGTCAAAGATCTGGTCTTCTGATAAAGATTAAAGGATATGTTTATATCTCAAAATCTCAGAGAATCGTATGCCTCTAACTCTCTAGGTCGGATTCTGGTTTGTGCATATACGATTTGTTAATATGGTCAAATTTCAATTTTTTGCACGATTAGCAGTGGATCACCTTCCCCACGCAATTATGCCTAGATTTATACTCCTTTCGGTCTAGTGTGGTACATTCTCTTATTATGTCATTGTCTCGTCTTGTATTCACAGCTGTAGAAACAGGATGGAGAATCCCTGTTGCGCAGTGGTTAACGAGTAAGAACTCCAGTAACGCTCTTTGGTCCACTTTCAAACTAGTACCTTTGCGAAAGTGTGAACTACCTTTTTCCCACTGCGAAGATATAAATATTATAACTACTTCCCTTTTACAAATATCATTCTGGCATTAAATAACTGTTATGGCCCTGGAAGGGGTCTCAAAGAGAACAAAACACCACGGTTATAGTATAAGTATATATTTACCAGAACAAAGGATTGTTACAAGAACATAGCTAGTGCACCTAACCGAGCGGGGGCGAGATTAGCTTCCTGATGTAGATTGATATTGTATTTCTGCGTCTTCCGGTATTATGGAGAGTGGTTGAGTCTATTAGTAGGTGATTCCGCCGCAACGATAACTCACGTAGGTTGATATGACATGTGCACCTCATAAGGGAAAGCCAGTATACAATATAATCTTCAAAGCAAAGCAATTGCAATAACAAAATTAAATGGCGCACATTTTTCTTTCTTCCCGTAAAATTAAATTTGGAATAGGATTCATGTTGCCTCTTTTTTTTTTACATTCCAAATTTTACAGGATATTCTCCTTGGCCTTGAATTTTCAAATTCTTTATTTCATCATTAATTATTACAAACCTCGCTACATGACATGATATGTTTTCCTTTCAATCTTTCCAATTTACTTCAAAAGTAATTTTTAAAAGATTATGCATACATTCCTATACCCAAAATCAGATCGTTTATTGATGTTTATTTTTACGCTTTTTTTTTTCCAACGTAACGATATTCCTTCTACTCGAAATGTCCAGACCCCTTTTGTATTAAATAAAGTTTAAGAGAGCTGGAACATAAATATATATATATATATATATATATATATATTATATTTAAATGAAGGATTAATGTTATATTAGATTTATCATAACTAGAAAGTCCGGCAAACACCTACATGCGAAACACTGAACAGCTGTTTTGACCTTACGGTGCACACCGTAATCTCCACCACAGGAGATCGAATCAACATCCACAGTATGCAGAAGCTGAAACTCTACCACTGGGCCACTAGTTCCTGTCACATAAAAGAGAGGCCGAATTAACTAGTCATGTCGACAATGCGCTTCCACTTGACCTAATGTGTCTTGAAGGTACGTATTCCCTACATAGGACACGGCCAGCTACAGGGCTACGTCTTCCCAAGTCGGTGTTATGACAAGTTAATTCGGCATCGCTTATATGTGACATGAACTGGTGGCCCAAGAATTAGCGAACATATGCCTAAAAAAACAAACAGAATACATACAAAATCAGATCGATAAGATTAGAGACTCGGTTGAAGATTAACAATCTAGGATAGCATGGCAAACGATAAAGGAAGTGAGCGAAAGTTAAACTAAAAGTTACCAGCCAACAAGAATGATTACGCCTGTGGAAACAGCATTTCGAGAATTTACTCGGAAACCCTTCGAAAGTTACACATGAAACAAACACGAGAATTACAAGTAAGCAATTAGGTATCAAAATAGAACCATTTACTCAAGAACTCGGCTCGGTACTGAGAAAAATTAAAAATAAAAAAGCATTAGGCCTCGAGGAAATATCCCCAGATGTATGGAAGACTAAACAATTCGATGACATACGGCTGCGACACTGTAATACCGTATATAATCAAAACCTTATGTACAGATGGATGAAAGGATGTCTCCTCCCCTTCCCTAAAAAGGGTGACCTTGGATTAGCAAAGAACTACTGAGGTATAATCCTTACATCCATAGCGGCCAAGATTTACAATGCTCTTCTCTGCAACCAATTATAACTCAAAATTAAAAACACACTTACGAAGAACCAAAATGGGTTTTGGAGGAATAGATCCAAGACGTCACAAATTTTGACTATCCGTCGAATTCTTGAAGGTGTACTTGCAAAAAAACCTGGAGACAACAATATTATTGGTTGACTTAACCAAGGCCTTTGACTCTATTCACAGAGGAAAGATGAACCATATTCTACTTGCCTACGGCCTAACAAAAGAAACCGTCGCAGCCATAATGATGCTGTATAGAAACACGAAAGTAAAAGTTCGTTCTCCGGATGGAGACACAGACTACTTCGATATTTTAGCAGGTGTACTGCAAGTAGACACAATAGCCCCATAACACATCTGTCTAGACAACTTGCTGAGAACATCTATTTATAAAATCAAAGAAAACGGTTTCAAGCTAACAAAGGAAATAAGCAGAAGGTACCACGCAAAAACAATTACCGACGCCGATGACATAGCGCTTCTGGCAAGTGCACCCGCCAAAGCCGAAACCCTGCTACATAGTCTGGAAAGAGACGCTGCAAAAATTGGCCTCCATGTCAACACACACAAGACGGGATATATGGGCTTTAATCAAACAGGCTGCATATCCACATTAAACAGTACCTCTCTGTAAATCCACCAAGCAATTCCAACCTAAAACAGAAACACTTTTAAGGAAACTTGAAAGGATCTTAACAAAATGATATAGACAAAAAGTGTCTTTATTATTTAACCAAACATGCTTTAATATATATATATATATATATAGTGTGCAATATTTATGAATTGTGGGGACAAAAAAAAAGAAAGTAAAAAAGCAAAATGGAATAAAATTATTACCCTGTAACCTCTGAAAGGAAAAAAAAAAACTCGTGCATGCTTAAAAGATAGGCTTACTAGCACTAAAGAGAAATCCGTTCTCACATCAGCCTTCTCCGCTAGTCTAGAAAATATCATCTTCTCCTCGGCTGCTAGCAAGGTACCGTATCTAGGGACTTCGCTGCCGACTGTGTTTGCTACTAGCAAACCGCCACTGCCGAAAATATCTCTCTAAAAAACACCTACTGAACAAAACCCCCGACCTCACACTCAATACTTACAACAATTGACTCTAGTATATTTTAAGGTTTTGTTTTGGAGATGTAACGATATCAACTGGTTTCTGGAAGAATTTTCTCGTCTACAGAATTGTCATTAAACCCTGAAATAATGTTTTGAGGTAATATATATCTTTGTCTCTTTTCTTCGTTCCGTAATTCTCTTGCAGCCTTCCACAGACAAAGAAGACGGCAACAAGTTAATGATAAAAGAACAACGAAGAACTTAGATTGTTAAACATAAAATCAACGACCATAGACTAACAACGATGGCCAGTAACAATTTATAATTACCAGCAAAACTTCAGCCAGCAAAAATATAGAGTACTCAAAATCTCTAATAGAAGGATCATTAAATAAGTTTGCAGACTTTTTTCGTAGAGGCACTTTTATTGATAGTACACACATGTAACTCTAGTCCCCTTCGAAATAATCTCCTCCGGCTGTAATGCACTTGTAGTACCGTTACAACAACTTCTTGAAGGCCCCATGGAAGTATTCTTATGTGAGCGTGTAAATGACCTTCGTCACAGCCTCTTTCATTTCCTCAATTGTCTCATAACGACTGCCTCTGAGATTAAGGAATAAGCAAAAGTCACAGGGAGCAAGGTCTGGATTATAGGGAGCGTAAGGACTGTCTTGATGCCCATATTGGTCAAATAGTCTGTGACAAGGATGGAGTTGTGGACTGGTGCATTGTCCTCGTGGAAATAACACTGACCTGATTTGAAGAGTGCTGGCCTCTTCCGACAGTATCTCTTCCTGATCTACCTTAAAACATCAACATAGTAACCCTAACCCTAAGCCTTTGACCAATCAACTCTGCTGTATTGACTTCTTTACTCCTCCCACACCTCTCATCATCTGTCACAGTCTCCCTGCCTTCTTTGAATCTCTTATGCCACTCAAAATCTGATGCTCAATTGATGCAAGATGGTCGAAAAGCAGTCTCAAGCATTCCATACGTGGCATTTTTTCCAAGTTCAAAACATAATTTTATTGCATATCGTTCTTCAAAAGTGTCAGATTGCATTTTTGAAATTCATCATCTGTGACAATCAGGCTTTAGTAGGGTGTATTCAAATTCCTACTGTAGCTGTTCAGTTAAACCTCAAATCATAAAAATTGGTCAGTCATTTCATTAGATGGATAGCAATAACATACTCAATTTTCAAGAGTCTACACCAATTTTAGATGCCTGTACAAACATGTCTGGAAGCCTATTGAAAGCCCAACGTAGAGCATAAGTTGATCTAAGAAAATCTCAACAGCGTTTTTTGACAGTTACTTCCTCTTCTATGCGATCATCAGGCCAAGTGCTTATGAAATAAATAGCTCTTTTACAATGACAACTGGAAAAAAACAACAGCAGCACAACAAGCACAACAATTAAAAATTTAAAAAAAAACACTCATTTTTAGTTGAGATGCTCAATCTTCTTAAATATGTTCTCAAGAAAAATGAAATTGGGTCATTTTAATGCGTTGATGAAGTCTCGCTTTCAATTTACAACCGATATTGGTTCACACAGTTCACATTTTTCTTTTGCCACAATCTTTACAAGTGCCGATTAAAAAAAAAATACTTTGTCTCACAAATTTCACTTGACTACCTATAGCAAATCAACGAGCATCGAAGCGATTTCAAATCTTTCCCACATTTTACCAGGTCGCTTTAGCAGCGATTGATCTTTGACCTGTAAATCACTCTTACACAAATGCCTAACACATTTGGAATAACCGGGTCAATGGGTATATTTACATAACAGTACATGCAAATTTACTGAAGTATGGAAACAATGAGGAATCCAACGATAATTCAGTGATCATAAATGGCATACAGCTAACTAGGAAATATGATAATTGCCTGGTTCAGTCTGCCGTATTATCTTTCAGGCCCGTTAAAGGGTCTCTGGTAAGATAATTTCAACTAGATCTAAACAATCGTTCGGACTCCAACTTTGGAACACAGAAAATAAAATCAGGTTTTAACATTGTTGATAACTTTAACATATTGAAATGTCAATACAAGTCAATTGTCAGTGTTCAGCATTCACAGACAGTCTCAAGGCAAAATTTCAAATGCCAAACGCCCGCCACATATCTGGCATTTTATAGAAATTGAAAGATTTATTTTTCCTTCAATGCATTCGTTGAATAACTATTTATTTCCGACCGGAAATTGTTTATGGTATATACCAAAATTAATCCAATACCCCCTCTTATTTTGATATAAGTCAAATCACTTTGTTTTCTTTTTAACTTCTTAGACAGGCAAAAGAAATAAGATTTCAATATTTTAAAGAAAAATATGTTTTTATTAATTTTTGATTTTTTATCTAAATATTTTACTTTATCTCAATGTTCATTTTTTCAATGTTATAAAACAAGATCGATATGAATGCTATTTATTAAAGTTAAGACCCTGGAGACATGATGTTTAAGGGATAAGGTCACATTAACCCCGATTCACATGAATTTCAATCTCATAAATCGTTTTTAATGACATTTCCAGGATCAGTCCTTTTAAATTCGGGTTCCTGTCAAGTTAGTGAGTATTTTTTTTTAATTTCTTCTTTAGCAATCCGTTTCGTCCTATTTTCCACACTTTGTTGCTTTTTTCTTTGTATATTTTTAGCGTTTCGGGTTTGTTTGTTTTTTGTTTAAGCGTGAATTTCATGTTGAATAGCTATCTGCCAATTCTTTGTATCATCATAAAATTTATCACTTCACTAAAATTTTTCGGAGTAGTTTATATTGAATAATAACATGACTTGTGTAATATCCAGTATTCGGCATTTACAAGCCCATTCGGGTGGGGCTGTAGAATACACCAACTACACCTCCGCAGAGGGTTAAGACCCCCCCACCAATGAGTGTCCTGATATATAACAATAAACAATCTGATGATGAAGTTCCAGGGATGCAGGGTCTTTGGGGAATGCAGAGTATCTCTTCCTTGCCAGTCCACTCTGGCCCGGCGTGGGTTAAATAGAACTAACGGCATTCTTATGCTAAACTGAATTGTTTAATAAACTGAATAGTTTGAAATAGAAATTTTTTTTGACAATTAAACCGTACTTACATTTAAACTGCGTGCTTATTATAAACTGAATAATTTGAATTTGAGTTTTTTTTGACATTGAAACTGTACTTACACTGAAGTGCTTTGTTTAATATAGAACTGTTTTGACATTTAACTGTGTGTAAAAAAAATCTGTACTTATACGAAGATAAATTAGCTTAACAAGAACTGCTTGATTAAACTGAATGACTTGGAGTGGAAATGTTTTTCACCATTAAACTGTACTTATATTTAAAATCTGTACTTATCCTAAACTGCATTGTTTGAAATAGAACTGACTATTTGGATAAAAATTGATTTGGCGTTAAATAACCTACAAATGCTGATATGCCATAAAACCTAACCAATATCAGCATTTACAGTTTCTAGAAAAAATTAAATACAAAATTATCGCCTCTGATATGGCATTTCATAATAATTGGAGCTTTTATTTTCTCCAGAATTCAATCGTGAAAATGTTATATAATTCTGAGCAGAAATGCATGGTGTATGCCAAAATAGATTATATATACATGTAAGGTTAATTGTACTTTTTTGTAAACATACATATTATTAAATTTTAGATGTTCTTTGATTCGTATAAAAAAAATACTTAGATTACATATGCCATCCTCTACACCTACAAAACTCTCTGGATTTGTTTAACGCATGAATATTCGACATTGTGAGTATGAATATAAATTTCCTTAAAGTTAGATTCCTAAATCTTTTTTTTTTTTTTTTTGAAAACATACAATTTCTTGGGGGCGTCCTCGTGGTGTAATGGAATCGTAGAAAGCGAGTTCGTACTCCAGTCTCGCTATTGCATTCACTTTCGGGCAAATACCCTTGGGAAAGGTATGAACCCCCTTCTCCTCCCAGCTATGGGTTAAATAGTACCACTAATGTTCTTCTGGGAGAATGGCTTTGGCATTAAATAAAAGGTTGATATGCCATTAAGCAAAGAAACCAAACCAAACCAATTTCCAATTGAAAGCTTACATAGAATCTTATGGCGTTATTTGTAAGATTATAAATCTAATCTAGCAGACTGTTACAAAAGTTTTATGCTTTTAAATATCAATACAGTTGTCGTTTCCGAGAGAGCTGGACTTCCAATATAAACCGATTTATGGGACAAGGTCGATACTGAAATTTTTGTATAGCCACATACAACTACTTAATACATATACAAATATAAGCAGAAACATATTCAACAATAATGGCGACTTCAATGAACGAACGAACACACTTCTTTATAAAAATATACCTCTCACACTTTATCCCACCTACAATAGAAGACAGGGTTGTTTGAAACTGTTGTTTTTGCAGAAAAATGAGGCACAATATCTATCAAAAATTGAAAAAATGAATGTTATATACAAGTGTGTGGTTGCAAGAAAAATAAGACTGACAAGAAGATTTAGTTTATTTCATTTATTGAATAAATAAAATAAACAAGCGGTTGGAATACATAGCCGGTTGACGGGTGGTTATCTAGTTGGCAGCAAGAAGTTGCTTTGGTCTTGTCTGATGGTGTTGGGTGATGCTCTCATCTGTGTGTGAGAGGTGAGTTGGAGAAAGAGACAGACTGCTACATATTGATACAAAGTTCTTCTCACCATCGCAGCTCTTCTTCCACATTTTGGCTGGGGTTGCTCAACCGTGGGTCACTGAGGGCCTAAAGCCCTCTGTTTGTCGCTGGCTCCCAATTCGACACCTTGTCCCCAAATGACTCCAACTCCAACTACAACTCGAACTGGAACTGACCCAAGTCGTCTATGGCACCTGGTCATGTAATTGTCTTACGTACACCTGCTTCGGCTTATTTACACTGGTGCATCTCTTGATTAACGGCTCGGTCGGGGGTCAACATATAACAAAATAGATCATAAGTTTAGCTTGTTGTCCTCTATAGGTGTATTAAAGGCCAATCATTAACCCAAGGCCAGAATGTGGCATAAAAGTTAGTTTAATGTTTGGTGCCGTACAGGGAGTGAACCAAACGCAAGCCCGTTATAAAAAAATAGTTACGTCGGTATACCTTTTGAGTAACGCTTCGGGCACCCTTTTTGATGACAGAATACTGCCTGGTGGTAAGTCCACCTAGATAAAAGCGGTTAATAATTATCTCCAACCGAGCGTTTATGCCAGGAAAGACAAATGGACTTTAGAGAAACTAATATACGCCCAAATACGGCCCAGCTCATTATAGAATGGGATAATAAAACAATCTAGTTATCTTTTTCAAGACATGTGAATTACATAGATACTAGTATACGCTGAAGTAGTCTATATAGAAGAGTGTTATATGTTGGTTGAGTTTATTTGTTTTAAATGCCTATCAAACTTCGTTGGTTATTTCAAACATTCTTGTAGTATATCAGTAGGGTACAATTTAATCCATAGATAGGGGTATAAGTAAGTGTATACCTTTCCCAAGGATATGAGTCCAAGTGTTGAAGTAATAGTGCGACTGGAGTTCAAACTCTCTTCGGTGTCGCAGTCCAACAAGTTACCCTCGACAACGGAGATTCCACCAGTAATATATTGAACTCATCTACCCGTAGTACGAGCTTTTTGCAAAAGTTATTTTACATTAAGGTTTTTAACTCTTAATTATATGGAAATTATACACATGTTATTGTTACATTTAGATTCAATTTCTGAGTTATCTACCATATAAATTATTAAAATATTAACTACAGAATAATAAGTACCGGCAATTATATTCAGAATTATCTTGTTTTTTCGTCTTATAGACATCATGGTCACCATCGTATATTTGTCATCCACAGTAAAGGCACTTGATTTACCCTTGCATTGACAAAATTCGAATCACCATCGGTAACAAATTTGCCTATTTACCGCGCTCAAACTAACCATTAAAAATCAATAACAGCCCGCAAGACCATAACAATCATGAAGTCTATTCAACGTTTACATGGTCTGGTAATTCGATCATTCATCGACCAAAATTCACAAAATATATATGACTAATTTCGAAGAACCTGCAGCTAATGGGAACTACCATGTTGCTAGGGATGATTTGATAACCTGTACGGCCAGTTGGTGTTATTAGATTTGGTTGTAAACACTCGCCAGTTCTGTCTGTTTGGCCTGTAAAGCCCTAATAATAATCCGTCAATTACCATATCTGCATTTTTCCGAAACAGATTTCTATGCTACCAAGAAGTTAATTTATCATAAGGGATGATGGGAAAAGAAAGTGAATAGACTTCTGACAAGACAGAAATATTTAAAAGAGGTAAGGGGAAAACTGAAGTCAATTGTGACAAAATAGAAGTAGCCACAGAAGCCAAGGTGGAAATGAATGGGAATCGTCTTTAAAATAGGGGTTGCAGAAAATATCTCTGGTTTATGTGAGTGTGAATAAAGAGAAGGACAGGCTTGAAGGTTTATTATTTTTTTTTTGTTGTTCTTGGAGAGAATAAGAGGAAATCAAGTTTCAAACGTTTCTGGAAATGGGTTATTTTTTTTTAAATAGTCCCGGTATGCTAAAGAAGAGGTTGAAATTGTTTGTCTAGTCTCTATCTAAAATAGAAACTTTACTTTTAATTTTTCCCGGTGAAAAAGGAGTGGGACTAACCAAAGGATCTGACTGGTGAGTTATGTCTGTAAAGTAGTAAGGCAGGTCCCCTAAGGTGAGCTCAGTG
Organism: Sepioteuthis lessoniana; assembly: GCA_963585895.1. NCBI lineage: Eukaryota > Metazoa > Mollusca > Cephalopoda > Myopsida > Loliginidae > Sepioteuthis > Sepioteuthis lessoniana. Next base: position 21,521,862 of record OY757928.1, on the reverse strand, counting down.
CTAAGGGGAAGTCTCGCGTAGAGTAAAAGGGCAAAAGCTCGCTAGTTCGCGATTTTCTATGAGGATAAAAATAGTGAAAGCGTAGCCCATCGATCATTTCTCAGTGGAGAGCTCCATATCGCCGAGAGGTGTCAGAAACGTTACCACTGGGATAACTGACTTGTGTTGGCAAAGCATTTTTAGCCACGTTGCTTTTTGATCTTTCGATTTTGGCTCATCCTATCACTGAAAATCAGCATTTGCGAAGCGTTGGATTGTTTACCCATTGACAAGGAACGTGAGCTGGGTTTAGACTGTCGTGAAACAAGTTAGTTTTATCTCATCGATTAGGAACGTGTATAAAGCTAACTTTATCCGTTTGTTTCTTTGGTCCATGGTTAAAAAAAAACTGATAAATCTACCTAAATGAATATTTTACAAACTTAATATAAAAGAATGATGGTAACTTGGAATTATTTAAATCGATCAGTATGATGAAAACTTATTGAAATTCATATCTATCTATCTACCTATCTGTCTATCTAAATGTTGCCCCTTCGGCTGCAGTTGTAGAATACACCGACTGTCTCTCTACTGAAGGGTATGATCCCCTCTACGAGTGTCCTCGATATGACACTAAACAGTCTGATGGTGAAGTTCCTGTAATGCTGGAGCTTTGGGGAATGCAGACTACCCCTTCATTGCCATCGCTCCCAGGTACACTCTGGCCCAGTGTGGTAGCACCTGATAGGGTCCTATTTATGGGTTAAATTGAAATAAGCTGCATATTTATACTAAACTGAAAATAAACTTGAAATAGAACTGTTTTGACATCTAAACTGCATACTATGCTGAACTAAATTGCTCGAAATAGAACTGTTTTGACATGTAACCTGCTTACTTATGCGAACCTGAATTATTTGAAATAGAATTCTTTTGACGTTTAACTGTGTATGGACAAAAATTATACTTATACACGAAACTGATTTGTTTGAATTAGAACTGTTTGACTAAACTGAATATTTTGAAATAGAAATGTTTTTGACAATTAAACTGTGCACTTATATCAAACAATTCATATGATAAAGATCTATTACTGAGACATCGCAATTGCGGTCAATGGAACAAGTGTTTTAAAAAATGCATCTTTTGAGTTAGAGACATAAAATTGATTTTCTTAAATTGTTATCATATCAGGTTCGGGGACATGCATTAATTTTTTAGTTTCTTGTCTCAGTAATAAATAATTATCATATTAATTGGTTGCATCTATTTTGAGACAGTTTTGAATGATTTTGCCCCGAAATAAGTTGTGACACAAAATATATTTTCCTCTCTTGTCCAAGCCATTGTGATCGAGGATTGATAGTTGTTATAGTATACTATTTTCAAATCTGAAACAAAAAAGAACACAAAATTATTAATAGTAGAGTTATTTGCAGTCATAAGGGCCCCATCCATGTACCTTGAGACACCCTATATAACCATGTATAGTGAGGCACCTATATTTCAGCGTGTTTCTAAACACAGCGCTTAACTTTTGTATTTCCTTCGCTAAGTATAATTAAGTTTAAACGAAAATCCTGACGAAATTATTTACGATTTGTAAAATGATATAGACAACGCATAACACCGTTAGGTCAATGTTTAAAGAGGGCTCATGCTGATTATGCATGGGACGAAGCGAAATAGGATTAACACTGACTCTTTGTGAGGAGGTCGTTACGTCAAAATAATCATTCATGTTTAAATTTAGCTTGAAATTAATTCATTTTTCAAGTTGGATGATTTAAAGGACATTGATCAGCCGTTTTTTGAGAGCGAACAATTATACACTCACACACTCACATCTATCTATCTATCTATCCACACACACACACACATACACACACACTCACATATATATATATATATATATATATATATATATATATATATATATATATATATATATTGTCATCCACAGACAGACTGTTTCGTTCTATCAGAATTATTAAGTGTGGCTGCAGCACGTAGGACGCTTGAAGCCTGGATCTAAACCCATCCAACTTTACGTTAGACTTAGCACCAGACCACTGATATATATATATATATATATATATATATATATATATATATATATATATATATCAGGGGTTGAGCTCTCTGGCGAAAGGAATTGTCGGCCACTGTTAGCGTAATGCAAGGCTCTTCGAAAGAATTGAGCTCTCTGGTAGCCGGTAGGGTATGAAAAAATGTACACAAAGGCTGCTGCTGCTGTTTGCTAAATATAAAATACCTAAAAATTCCCTTAGCTAACGTAGTCCGCTTGTAGCCGTGTGGACTGAAGCCTTAGTCTATCGTAAAGTTGGACGGGTTTCGATCCCGGCTTCGAGCGTCCTGCGGGTCTAGCCACACTGAAGAGTTTTGATAGAACGAAACAGTCTGTCTGTGGATGACTATATATATATATATATTCGTTGTTGACAATGCTAAGCAATAGCCGAGAACATACAATACGGAAGGGTAAGACCCCATTAAAAGGTAGTGTCCTTAGTATAACAAGAAAATGCGTCCGGTACAAAGGTTACTGTCTCCGAGCTTTGGGAACTATGGAGTCTTCTATTTTTTTCTATTACTCGCAGAACCACAGTTATACGTTGTGGTACTACCTGCTAAAGTATAAATCAAAGATAAATCGTTGACGTCAAAACAATGTGATTGATCTAAACAATTAATGTTTAACTGTGGAAACGTCTTCTTTTACAATCAATCATTAGATATTTATAAAGTTAAAAAGTAATATTGTCGGGGCTTAGAATGTGCTAAACAGAAGGTTAAAACACCGTCAAAATTAAGCTGAGATTGAATCTTCTGTTCAGGAAGTCTGAGGTGCGCGAGGTATGACTTCAATCCTTATTCACCTACGTCAACACGGACTTGAAAATTTAGCACCCGTTAGGCGTCTATCTATGAATCCAATAGATCTGTTTAAAATCATTCTTATTTGATATGAATCATTGATGAAATATAACCAATATTTTGAGTTAAGAATTGTTACTTGAAGATATATTCATTTATTAAAGATTATTATTACAGTGTGCAAACAAGTGTCAATTACTAAATAGAAATGATTATTTGAAACCGTATACTTATTAGTATTGGATAGGAATAATTAAAACTCCACAACCTCGTGCAAATTAGTTTCCTTAGATAGGGATACTTGACATCTTATAACTGTGTACAAAATACTCTTAAGAAACTAGACAAAAAGGAAATATAAATGTTTCAGGTACGTTGATCTCTAACTCTTCTAGGCATAGAATAACCCGAGACCAAATGACAAGTTGTTAAATCAAGCAATTCTAAACTTAAAGGATGTATCGTTCCTTCCATAGCATCTTGTATTTGTAGGGTGGTTGGTGCAGGGCGAACGGGAGTGGCCCAGTCTTGAAGACAAATAATGTACAGGTTATACGAAAATATTAGATATCTTTGAAATGTAAATATCTAGGAATTTACATAACTAAGGAAAATGAATTTAAACAGGCTTTCAGAAGAAAAAGATTTTAAATTATTAAATAAACACAATTTTAAAAATTCATTTATTTTTTTTTTTAATGGAGTGAAAACTTTTGTAAAAAAAACAGCAGAGCTTACTGTGTTTTTTCTTGTAAGAAATGAGAAAAGGAAGAATTAGTTTGAGTTTAAATACAATATTAAAATTACAATGAAGGCAATTTACTGATTTCAATTTTCTATTTTTGTTTAGTCTTAAACTAAAAATACATTATTTATATGCGTAAAATATCTATCAATCTATCTATCTAGTGTGAAATAAATATTAGGATGCTTATGTCAATTTGTATGCGAGACAACAAAAAAATCACTAAGCGAAAATGTTTTCATATTAGTTTAAATTTTCCCTACGCAAAAAATGAAAGCAAACAAAAGCTTCATATTTTTATTTGCCAAATTAGTTTAGCAATATTAAATCTAGACCACTTCCAATGAAAGGATCTTTTTAAACGTTGAAGAATGACAGAAATTACCGCAATATATATTGGACGAAAGGATGAGTAATCAAAAAATATGCACCAATGTAACATTTACTAACAACAAAACATTGCTTATTTTATCACCTTATTCATAAGATTGAGATAGGCTCCAACTTAAATTGAAAATTATTTATTAATGATTCTAATTGGTTAAAATGTAAGTAAGTAAAGATTGTGACTGTAGTCGAGGGCGACCAGAAGCGTCCTTTTTCAATAGCTACTATACCGAAGTGTAGGGCAGGGCGCTACTCCTTTCTCCGGATTGCTCCACTTTAGCCTCGATACGTACCTTATATTGATGATTGTTAAGCAAGGAGGTATTAAGTACCATTTTTTTAGTCTTTGGTATTGTTGTATTCTCCTATGCATATCATGCAGAAATATACATATATTTGCTGGATACATACTGACGCAATGATAAAGACGCACGTAGGAAGACTTCTTTACAAATATATACCTCTCTCTTTATTTTGTAAGGGTTCGAAAAAGTTGTGTGGAGTTTTACTGTGAAAGGGAGCTGGAGACCGAACATAACTGAAATATTTTGATCCCAAACTTATGGCCGTCACGTTGTGTCTTTCTCGTTCTTCTGATGCTCAACTGGAGCCCTGAGGTCCACTCTGCTGGGTGCTGGCTTTCTTTACTGCATCTTATCAGCATCTTCTCTAGACCCCAACTCATCAGGGCCCCAAGCTCCCTCGGCCTGGTGTGGCTTTCCCTCCCACATCTCGTCTCCAACTCTACTGCCTGCAACTCAACTGGCTCGTCGAACTCAACTGAGTTATATAATCGTTCGACGCCCACTGGATCTTTGAAATCGAATGTTTAATCGTCATCAAGCGGAAATAACTGTCATGCAGTTCAGAGGTCACTCTCTTCCGGTGCATCACTTTGTAGTGGCACAGTGGGACCTTCACCTTGTCCCATATTATCAGCCTTAATCCGAATACGCGAGTTCCTTCGATTACTGGCCATTGGAATGTGTCACTTCCTTCCGGTGCATCACCTTGGAATAGCATTTCTAGGCCGGGTCGAAGGTCAAAATACTACAATCATCCATTAATTATTTTTCAAAATTCCACATGTGAAATTTTCTTCTCGTTCATCTCCATCACCCTCACACATATTTCACAGAAAATTTACAAGGACAATAATGGCTGAAAACGCAAAAAGAATCACTTGAACCACAGCAAAGAAAATCTTATTTAGAAGGTGACCTACTCCTTATGTAACACTTGCCCGGCTAATCATTATCTAAATTTCTTTTACTATATTTGTGTGGTTAGCCATCTTGACATGTGTGCATCAAGGTACCATACGGATGCATCTTTTATCCTCTCAACACAACAGGCCCTCTATAATTCCTTGAAGAAATTTCAAAACCCTAAAAGGACCATACTCTGGTCCAATATCCTGGTCACAAAGTTAGTTACCCTGGTCATTCCAGCAATACATTTCGCCTAGATTCCTCATGACCACACTCCATTTCTTCGCTCAGCAGGTTACTACCTGGAGTAACCGGAGAATTCCATAAACTCTAACACAATATCTTCAAGGCCCAAAGCATTCCCCATAAACTACAAAAATCATGGCCCAAAACAAAGTATCATAATACATCCGAATGTATGACAATCTGGCACGCATGCTGTAAACCCTCCTAAAATAGTCCACTCAAAATACTAATTAGCAATGTGTTACCCATTTTTTAAAATTAAGTTTCTGTTTCTATGCCTATTGGTTTGCAAGCCCTCGAGGAAACATGCTTTACCTGATCAAACCCGCACCGGGTTTCTTTTCAATTTAATCAGGAACCCTCGCGGCTACCAATATATAGGCACCTTGCCTTTCCCAGATTCGTTTCGTTTCGCCAAATCACACACAAATCCAAAACACCATCGTGACGGAAAGACTCAGACATCATCCACAAAATATTGGAGTAAGCCACGCCTTTTTTTCTTTTATTCCATGCTCAGAACTCCAAACTAAAAAACAGAAGCCTCCATAGGCCCTCAACAGCTTCATGGACCGGCGAATTCTTCGATAGAATTACTTTCTTTGCCGTTTACCCAAAAACAATCTGTCACATCACTTGGATGAATGTCTGTCCTAATCTCGCGTCATCCACAGATTCGTCAAAACAGAACCCCCCCAAAAATATTTCCTATTCCACGAAAACCCAAATTCTAAAAAAAAACATTTAGAATCAATATAATTGCAATTATTATTAAACCTAGTGTAAAATCCTCAGTTAATGGTTTTCGTCAAATTTCATAACATGAACAGGAAAAAAAAAATTCTCATATCGCCTTTAAACTCAAACAAACACAATTTTTTTCACTTTATAACAAGTCAAAACAATGTTACAATCACAGTTAACAAATGTTTAGTTTTCTTTTCTTTTTTTTTCCAATCTATGTACTGTCTATTTTACTAAAAAAAATGTTCGTTCTTTCTTTCTTTTTTTTCTATATGCTCTGTTCAACAATGTTCAAGTTTCTCTTCTTTTTTTCTTTTTTTCTCCCATTTTCATTGTCCTGTAGCTTTTTGTTTTTGTTTTCGCTTTCATTTCTTTTTTCTTTTTTTCTTTTCATAATAAATTGCTCATTCAATGTCCCTTTTTTTTTCAACCTTATATCTACCACTCTGTCTTTACCTTAACACGATAACTATTGGTTCGCTTCCCAGTTTATTCAATTTATGTCTATAGTACCATAAATTAAGCCTGATTTATAATAAAACTTTCTGAATAGCTTACGAGCATTCTTCTTTTTTTTTTCTTGCACAAAATATCTCGGGGTTTTTTTCTAAACAACCCAACTTTTATCAATTCAGCCAACAACATTCCCCATATCAAAACAATTCCTAATCTGAATCTGCGAATCTTCACCACACCTGGTTCCGTCAAAATTATGCGCATCTCTTAATTATATCCAAAACCCTGTTTCAAAATATCTTCCCCAATAACAATCTCAAAGCTTCACTCCAGGGGGAACTCACAAAATACCTGTCTGCCTCGTCAGACACAAAAAAACACCTGACTCTTAGTTACTCTGCCTCCATAGCGAGACCATTTTCAATCCATACGGACCACGACAAATCCGAGGCGATACCCATGTCTCCAATAATTGGTATCAACAACTTCCACAACAAAAAAACAACCAGCCTGATTCTACCAGCGCCGAAAATATCAATTGTTTATTATTGCTGTCTATCATGTGCACAACACAATGACACTATCCCCTGTCCATACAGAGGGCATCTGCCTTTTCTTTTCTCTGTCAATGCTTGTTTCTTCTTACCCTTCTTTTTTTTCTCTTTCCACTGTCTGTACCATTCCTTCTTACACTTTCGTTTTTTCTCTCCCTTACTATGATACAATATTACACATAGCAGTAATCACAATTTTTATCAAGGGATCACCTATTTAAAAAAATATTTCCAATTTTATCCTTCTAGAAAGACCCTTTTCATTAAAACTAATCTTTCACTATTATACCCAAATTAATCGACAGAGAGATAGAAGTATTGTGAATGAGCAATGTACTTACATTTCCTTTTTTTTCTTTCTTTTCTCTTTTCTGGTGCTGGTTTGTTCTTGTTTTTTTTTTTTTTTTTCTTTTTACTTCTTTCAATTCCAGCATTTTTCTTTGTCCTTTTTTTCTGTTCTTTTCGCGTCAGTCTGTTCCGGTTTTTTCTTCTTTTCTTCTTATTTTCTGGGGGCCTTGTGTTTTCTCTGATCGTCTCCGTGGAAACCCAGTCCGTAACCATATTATGACGATATGTCTGGTTTTTGGCACCAAATTAATATATGTTGCATTCTCCTATGCATAAATATACATATATATGCTGGATACATACTGACGCAATGATAAAGACGCAGGCAGGAAGACTTCTTTACAAATATATACCTCTCACATTATTTGTAAGGGTTCGAAAAGGTTGTGTGGTGTTTTACTGTAAGAGGGAGCTGGAGATCGAACATAACTGAAATATTTTGACCACAAACTTATGGCCGTCACGTTGTGTCTTTCTTGTTCTTCTGATGCTCAACTGGAGCCCTGGGGCCCACTCTGCTGGGTGCTGGCTTTCTTTACTGCATCTTATCAGCATCTTCTCTAGACCCCAACTCATCAGGGCCCCAAGCCCGTTCGGCCTGGTGTGGCTTTCCCTCCCACATCTCGTCTCCAACTCTACTGCCTGCAACTCAACTGGCTTGTCGAACTCAACTGAGTTATATAATCGTTCGACGCCCACTGGATCTTTGAAATCGAATGTTTAATCGTCATCAAGCGGAAATAACTGTCATGCAGTTCAAAGGTCACTCTCTTCCGGTGCATCACTTTGTAGTGGCACATTGGGACCTTCACCTTGTCCCGTGTTATCAGCTTTAATCCGAATACGCGATCTCTTTCGATTTCTGGCCATTGGAATGTGTCACTTCCTTCCGGTACATCACCTTGGAATAGCATTTCTTAGCCGGGTCGAAGGTCAAAATACTACAGTATGACGTTACCTGGGATTAAATAAATTATCTTAATTTATTTTATCTATGTTGAAGGTTATTGCAATGCAAACTAATTATTCAGGGTTTAATCAATTTCGAAGTTGAAAACTTCATCATCAGAGATATTTATAATATGAACTCGGCGTTATATATTCAAATTTTTTGGACGTTATAAGCATGGTGTCACGTGGAGTGTTAGAAAGCAAGGTTGGGTGTTGCTCTGACACGATGATGGAAATTCGTTGTAAGGGTGTGTGGGATCAGAGGATCCCTTTGTCTGTTTTGAGGCGAAACCCACACAAAGGGCTTGTGCACGAGATCTCCCACGAGACCAGAAGATCGTAGACAGCAGAAGGAATCAGAAAAGGACAGTCGGGATGAGAGGACAGTCAAGAGATGGACACAGTCGACAAAGGAGAGCAGAAGGAGGCAGTTAAGAAATGAAAGCAGGGCAGAGAAGAGAGAACAGAAGTCAGAAAGACGACTTCTAAGACCTGTTGACCAACAGAGGCTGGATTGATCAACACGAGAAGACAAGTCAGCATTGCTAGTGGCTTTATGAGAGTTTTCGCTTGAGTACACGCTCGTGTTAGCTCACAGAATGCACAAAAAGTGCCAAAAACTTCTCTCTTTCTTGCCGTTGGAGCTAACCCAGGCCCGTGTTTCTTTGTTCTTTTCTTCCACGCTCTCGGTTGTGTTTTGCGTATCTGTAAAGAATGTGAGATACCCCTGGCCAGAGATTAAAAAAACACTAGATTGATCACTGCCCACGAGTGGTTTGAAGAAGCTAAGATAGTGGGGTCGGCCTGTGTGTATTGGCACAGTTGTAAAACCATACGTGATACCATGTTAATAACGTTAAATAGTTGAATATGCAACATTGAGTTCATATTATAAAAGTCTCTGATGATGAAGTTTTCAACTTCGAAATTAATCAGACCCTGAATAAGTATTTTGTATTGCAATAGCCTTCAAAACAAATACAGTATTTTTAACAATCTAGGGAAAAAAGATTTCTTTAATTAAATTTCGTTTTGATCCTTTATTTTTTTACGGGGGAAATCCGTTTTTATCGTCTGCTAAACCGACAAATGAAAGAAACTCTACACTTTATATGGGGGCACTGATTGGTTAAAAATGTTGGAATACAGACTAAAAAATTAAGGCTACTCGAGCTTATTTTTGTATATATATTGACTCTTTCGTTTAGTGCTGAAATCAATTGATATTTCTATAAACTTAATTTTGAGTAAATAAAATTCATTCATTAAAATGGCCATGTATGTATTTTTATCGAGTGGGATTTTATTACCGATTTCACTAGTTTTCGACAATTACTTCAGATTACGGATAGTCGTCCAGATCCTTTTTCTTCTGTGCAGTCAACCTTCCACTTTTAACTTTTTGCACCATGTCAAAATTAGAATTGCAGTGCGTGGATTTTTAATGAGTTCTCGTACAAATGTAAGGTGCACAATGTTGTTCGTCTGTGTTGTAACAGGGTCTAATGTACATAATACTTTTTCTTTGCTAGTGAAGGGAATTTCTCTACCTGAACAGAAAAAAACAACGGGAATATGCCATGTAGAATATGCTTATTTCTGCACATGCTGAGGTCATTTCCTCAACATTTATTCAAATTATTAGACTACAAAATGAAAATTTTTTGTAATCACCCTGTACTGTTGTATTTTGACCTTCGGCCCGAGCAAACATGCCATTCCAAAGTGATGCACCGGAATGAAGTGACACATTCCAATGGCCAGTAAGCGAAAGAGATCACGTGGGTGGATTTGGCTGATTAAATGGGACAAGGTAAAGCCCATGATACACTCATCGACTGGTACACCAGAAGAGAGTGATCTGTGAACTGCATGACAGTTATTTCCGCTGGATGACGATCAATCATGCCATTCCAAAGATCGAGTGTGCGTTGAACTGTTATATCAAGACAGTTGCAGTTACAGTTGGAGACATAATTATAGATCAGATAAGGTAGGGAAAGCCACACCTGATGGAGTTTGGGGACCAGAAAAGTTGCTGATAAGATGCAGTAAAGAAAGCCAGCACCCAGCAAAGTGGACCCCAGGCCCTCCGGTTGAGCATCAGGAGAACAAGAAAGACACAACGTTGACGGCCATAAGAGTGGGGGTCAGAATATTGCAGTTTCTGTTCGGTCTCCAGCTCCCTCTCACACGCAAACCTTGAATATCCTTTTCGAACCCTTGCAATAAAGTGAGAGGTCATCATCATCATCATCATATCGTGCTGACAGCACGGATATCCCTGACCCTCTCTCGCCACTCCTCCCTATCGTTCATCGCCCTAGGTAGGTCTTCAGGACAACAACCTGTATCCTCACATAGCTGCTGAATGTACGTTCGTGCTGGTCGTCCTGCTTTTGCGCGGCCATGTGTGGGGATCCATAAGAGTACATCTCTTATGAGTTCATCTCTGCTTCTCCAGCAATGTCCTGCATGTCTGGTTCGCCTAACTTGAATAGTTTTCGTGATAGGGGGCAGGTGGCCGTACAGTTGGTGTCTTGTGGGGTGTTGCTGCCAGGACTTGTTCAGGATTGCACGCAGCATTCTTGTGTAGTTGCCATCTAGTTTCTTCTCCAGCCGTTTTGTTAGCGTCCATGTAGTGCATCCATATAGCAGTATCGATGTGACCGCTGCCTGGAAGAAACTGCGTTTCATTTTATCGGTTAGGTCTGATTTCCATATAGTCGATAGCCTATTGATAGCTGTCCATGCTTTCGTTAACCTCGTTTCGATGTCCTTTTCGGTTGATTCGACGCTGCTTCCTAGGTACGTGAATTTGTCTACTAGTTTAAGAGGGGTTCCTTTTTGAGTGGAGATGTCCCCCGTTTGGTTATAGCACATATATTCCGTTTTGTGTGCATTAACATGGAGGCCTATGCTTGCTGCTGCTCGTTCCAAACTATGCAGAAGTGTTTCGGCTTGGTCAGGTGTATTTGCCAGTATCGATATGTCATCGGCGTAGTCAGCGTCGGTAATTGTTGTTGCGGGGTATCTTCTGCTTCTTTTCTTCGTCAGTTCGAAGCCATTCTCTTTGATTTTGTCTATCGATGTTCTAAGTACGTAGTCTAGACAAATGATAAAGAGATACGGAGCCAGCGTGTCCCCTTGTAGTACTCCTGCTACAATGTCGAAGTATTCTGTGTCTCCATCTGGTGATCGTACTTTTACTTTAGTGTTTCTATAGAGAATCGTTATTGCCGCTACGGTTTCTTTAGGTATGCCGTACGCTAGTAGGATTTGTTCCATCTTTCCTCTGTGAATGGAGTCGAAAGCCTTGGTAATGTCGACAAATATTAATGTCGCTCGTAGGTTCTTTGCCCGTACACCTTCAAGGATTCTGCGGATGGTTAATATTTGTGAGGTCGTGGATCTATTTCTTCGGAAGCCATTTTGGTTTTTTCTAAGTATGTTGTCGATTTTGGGTTCTATTCGGTTTCGTAGTAGGGCATTGTAGATTTTGGCAGCTATGGATGTAAGTGTTATGCCTCGGTAGTTTTTGGTTTATCCGAGGTCCCCCTTTTTAGGGAAGGGGAGTATGCATCCCTTCGTCCATCTATCTATCGGATTTTGATTGTATACTGCGTTGCAGTGTCGGAGCAGTATGTCGTCGAATTGTCTGGTCTTCCATACTTCCGGGGGAATTTCGTCCAGCCCTGCAGCTTTCCTATTTTTAATTTTTCTGAGAACCGAGTCGAGTTCTTCTTGTGTGAACGGTCTAAGTTTAATGTCTAATTGTTTGCTAATTATTCTGGTGATTGGTTCATGCGTTATTTTTGGTGCGTTTACAAGTAAGTTTTCGAAGTGCTGTTTCCACAGTTTTATTCTTTCTTTTGGGTTTGCTGCTTTAAGTTTTGCTTTGGCTGTGTTCTTTCTTCTGCTCACTTCGTTTATTGTTTGCCAGGCAATTCTAGATTGCCTATCTTCCACCGAGTCTCTAATCTTATCTATCTGATTTTGAATGTATTCTGTCTGTTCCTTTATATATATTCCTACTAATTGATATTGTGCCGTTTTTAGTTTCAAGGCATTTGTGTTTGTTGGGTTTTTTCGATAGTTTTTGGAGGCTGTTTTCACTAGTGCACGTTTTTCTCTCACCGCTAAAGTTTCCCATGGGACTCTATATTTAGTTTTAATTTTGTTGGAATGTATTTTGCTGCTGCCTCGAGGTGTGCATTGACGAAATTTTCGTATTCGTCGTTTGGTGTACTTTTTTCCGTCTTTTCTTGTAGTGTTTCGAATCTGTTTCTTAATTCTAATACGTATTTATCTCTTACATCTTTGTTGTTTAATAGGGCCCAGTCATAGTGTTTGGTGGTCGCTATTCGTTTGTCGTTTTTTCGTAGGCTTAACCGTATTTTCGCTGTGACTATTCGGTGATCGGTGGACACACCCTCAAAAGAGGAGTATGCCTCGCAATTCAATGCACTATTCTTCCATTTCTTGTTTATAAGGACGTAGTCTATCTGTGCTTTAGTATTGTTTGCGTACGTGTATGTCCATAGTTTGCCCTCTCTTTTTTGGTAGTTTGTATTGAGGCATGCTAATCTATTTTCTATCATGAAATCTGTTAGATGTTGCCCATTTCTATTTGACGTGTTGTGGAGGCTGTATTTGTTGTTTCCGTTTTTCCCGATTTGTGCATTCATGTCTCCGCCAATGACTAACATGTTGTGTTTCGGGATGCTACGCACTAATGAGGATAACTCATCGTAGAAGGTGACTATTTCATTTTCTTCACTAACATTGGTGGGGCTGTAGCATGAGATGATTGTTGCTCTGGGGTTTCCGTTAAATGTAGCTGCCATCATTCTAGGTTGTATTTTCTCAACGCTATTAAGCGTTTTTAGTGCTCTAGGTCCTATAAGCAATCCTACTCCTCCTACTGCGGCGTTGACAGAGTTTTTCCATGCGGATACGGTGGCGAGCGACCATCCATTGCCAGTTTCGTGATATTTGATATCTTCTGTGTGCGTGTATCTGTGTTCTTGTATGCATATTATGTCTATTTTATGTTCTTCGGCCGATGCGATTAGCTCTGGGAGTTGTCCTATTCTATTTAAGATTCTTACGTTAAATGTGGCTATTTGTAGTGTTTGCTTGCATTTTAGTAGTTTTGATTGTTTGAGCTCTGTAGCTGATTTTTCGAACACCGAGGCCAGGGCTCCAACCTCAGCAGGACGCGCCCCTTTTTTACCCGCGCGAAGAGCGATGCGGTTTGTGTAAGTGGTTTGAGTGTGGGTCATGGTTATCTTTCGATGGCTGTTTTATTCTCTTCTATAGAAGCCACTCTTATAGAGGAGCAGCAGTAATTCCCCGATCGAACTGGCGATCCTGAGCGAAAAGTCGTCAAACTCACGTCCAGGACCCATTTGGGTATTGAGTTTGGTCGTCCATGGGTTTATTCAAATACCTATACGTACATCATGCTGCTTCCCATGTGTACATAATTAAAAAAAAAAAAGGGGGGGATTTGTTTTAAGTTTTAACTTAGTTAAAGTCCAACATTAAGGTACTTTCTTATGGCTTTCACTAGTACTGACTTATACTTTTTTTGCTGTATTGGGACTTTTCCTGGGTTTTTCATTTTTTTTTTTTTTCTTCCTACAGTTGGGGACCTAGCAGGCTTCAGGAATTATAGAGCTTTTTTTTTTTTTTTTCCTTTTTCTCTTAGGGGGGGGGCTGTGGTAGCATTAGGCGTTCTAGGCTTTTTCTTCTAAACTACTGTTAGGGCTTTCTTTACGAATTTTTAAATTATTCGATAGAAGATATTCAAAAACATTCTGCCTTGTTCGCTGACATGTGGATAGGCTTAATATCAAATTGGCTTTATAGTAGAGTAAGCGTGCCTTTACATTTAAAACGCATAGTTTAAGCGTTATTTCACAAACAAAATACAGCATAACATTTTGTAAAATTCAGCATTTTAAATTGGACTTAAAGACATACTGACCAATATTGACATATTTCTTCCACTTGGCTCCTGAGTACAAATGCTTCTTCTTCGTTTGGACTTTTATTTACTACTGATATTTTAGGTAGCTTTGGGGGCGGTCTACTGGGGTGGAGGGGAGAATTCGTTTTTGCTTTTTTGGGGTTTTTTTTAAAAAAAAAAAAAAAAAAAGGGAGAGGTACATATATTTTATAAAGAAGTCTTCCTGCGTGCGTCTGTTATTCATTGCGTCAGTATGTATCTTGCATGAACATGTATATGAGAATACAACAGTACATCTCAAAGGATATCAAATTTTCTTAAATAGTGTGTACATCAAAAATGCTTTGCTGTTTATGTAGTTTTATTGAAATCGAAGTAAAAATCAGTACTGATTTTTAGTGAACAATGTTTTTCATTCTGTTTTTTTTTCCTAGTTTAAGTAAATCAGTTTATCTTTCCCACCAGAAAGGCTAACGAGATGAAAAACTGAAAAGAATAAGATACAGGAAGTTGATTCAATGCCAAATGTTGAAGGTTTTCTTTACATCAAAAACAGCAATGCAAAGAAATGTCAGATAAAAATATTTTAATGAGAATCGCCATCAATGATGAAGGGCCAAAACTTAACCAAACGTTAGTTTTCTTCTGTGCTATGGTTGTTTATAGAGTGAAAAAAAAAATGTTCGTTCATTTGAAATTCTTTTTACTTTGTATACGTATTGGATTCTTTAAAAAAAAGCCTAAAAATAGTCTGCGTATGTTAATTTAGAGCTTCTATTTTCCGCATTTTCTAAATAAGACAAAAACTGGGCTTGCTTATTTTGAAACAAATAAACTATATCGATTATTTACTGCAATCTAACGAAAGTGTTAGTACTGGTAACCCGAAGCTAATCGATTTTTACATCTTGTTTTTTCTGTATTAAAAAAATAAGATCTAAAACCGTTCGGCTCCGTTTGGTTGGTGGGTTGGTTGGGTTTTATGACATATCAACCATTGTATGGTATTTAATGCGAAAACCTGTTTGTACATTTATATAAAATATTTTGTTGATCACATTTTTTAATGAGCCTAAGCTCATTTTTCTTTGCACACAGTCAAGTGAGTTCAAGTATTTCAATCCCACACGAATAATTCTGTTTACTATAAACATTTATTAGCACACAGTTGAATACTTTCTAGTATTTCAATATTATAGCAGCATTTTAACATCAGTCATTTATTTGCACACTGATAAAGGGTTCTATGTATTGTTATGCATCAATAAAAATTCACTTAAACATAACCCATTCGTGTTGCACAATTTAAATGTCAAACAGTTCTATTTAATCCATAGACATGACCCTATCAGTGCCTACCACTACGGGCCAGAGTAAATGTGGTAGCAATGGCAATGAAGGGGTACTCCACATCCTTAAAGCTCCAAGGCTGCGTTTTATGTCATATCCAGGACACTCTATGTGGGAGGTATCTTACCCTTCCGTATTCAGCGTATTCTATCGCCCAGCTGACCAGGCTGTGATCGTGGGGGATGGAGTTCGGCTTCCGGTTACGCGTACTGTATTTGATACCAACAATATTTATTTCCTTTTTTATCAGCTGAGAGTTCATAGGAAATATTTTCAGGACTCGACGGCGTTTTTTATATTATGTAATACTCCTTACAATTGAGTAATGGAAGACCCTTGTACCACAGCAAGTATTTCCGTTCCATTTTTTTTTTGTATTCTTCTCTGTTCGCGTTTTAAGACATTATAATTTCTTAATATTTTGTAATACTACCATTATGTGAATAAAGAATAACCCTTGTACATTTGCAAGTTTTTCCGTGCCGTTTTTAATCTTTTTGTTCTTCCCTACTTCGCTTTTCAAAACATCGCAATGCATACAAAGTACATTCATTCGGCGTAATGGTGTTAATATGGGGATTAATTGTTGGACAAACTGGTTGAGTTTAAGTGCATGCCAACCCGTCCATGGTTAGTTTATGCTTACTTGCCAAGTAATTACCTGTGTTGTATATTTATAATTACAAAAAATGGGCCAGAAATTGTTTTAAATTGATAAGAATACTTGAAACTATATAGTTGTGTTGAATTTAATTGTATTAAGAGGAGGTGCTTGAGGCTATATTTGTGTACAAAAGATAAATGATATTTGGTACTTGAAACAACAAATTTGCATGAAATACTTAAAATCGTATAACTATTTAAAATTGTTAGTATTTGATAGAAATACTTAAAACCATATAACTGCATGCAAAGTATTTGCATAAAGAATATAAAAATTGAATATGTAATTCTTTACAAAGATGATTATTTATTTCCTGAATCCATATAAGTGCTTTAAATATTTTAAAGAATATAAGTGAGGGAAAACTATTTGTATTAAGAATAATTCACTCAATAACTTCCATAGAAGGAAATAATAATAATAATAATAATAATAGCAGGAGGAAGAAGTTTAGTTGAAACAAAAATCCAAAGAGGTATTTTCCAAGGAGATGCACAATCATCCTTACTATTCATAATAGTCATGATGCCACTTAACCACATACTCAGAAAATGCACAGCCGGATACAAACTTAGTAGATCACAAGAAAAGATCAATCAACTAATGTACATGGATGACATCAAACTATCCGCAAAAAATGAAAAAGAACTGGAAACTCTCATACACGCCGTTAGAATATACAGTCAGGACATAGGAATGGAAATTAGCATAGGAAAATGTGCCTTGCTAGTAACGAAAAACGGCAAACGACATGACTGACGGAATGGAACTACAAAATCAGGACAAAATTAGAACGCTCGGAGAAAATGAAGCCTACAAATACTTGTGTATCTTGGAGGCTGACACCATCAAACAAGTGGAAATTAAAGACAAAACACAAAAGGAATAACTCAGGAGAACTAGAAAACTACTCGGGACAAAAATCTCTTGCAGAAACCTTATTAAAGGAATAACAACTTGGGCTGTATCCCTCATTAGATATTCAGGACCCTTTCTCAAGTGAACTAACAATGAACTTTAACAATTAGATCAAAGAACCATAGAACTAATGACAATGCAAAGGGCATTAGATCCCGGAGACAACGTTGACAGACTATATGTATCTAGAAAAGAGGTGGGAGAGGACTTACCAGCATCGAAGACAGCGTTGATGTATCGATACAACGGCTCGAAGATTACGTAGAAAAACGCGAAAAGACTGATTATAGCCATCAGAAACGATACTGACAACACGACAGACGATAGAATGACAATAACTAGGAAACAAAAATGGGGAAAATAAACAATTCTATGGCCGCTTTAAACGACTAATAAACACCATCTCACACCAAAAACATGAACCTGGCTAAGAAAAGGAAACCTTAAGAGAGAAATAGAATCTCTCCTAATAGCAGTACAGGACAACGCCATAAGGACAAATCATATCAAAGCGAGAATTGATATGATGCAACAAAACAGTAAATGTAGGCTATGCAGTGACAGAGACGAAACGATCAATCACATTAAAATTGAATGCAGCAAATTAGCGCAGAAGGAATATAAGACTAGACACGATTGGGTTTGCAAGGTGTTCCACGGGGAAATGTGCAAGAAATTTAGATTTGACCATACTAACAAATAGAATATGGACAACCCAGCACCTGTCCTAGAAAATGACACACATAAACTCCAATGGGACTTTAACATATACACGGATCACCTAATCGCGGCCAGAAGACCAGACCTTATAATAATCAACAAAAAAAGAGAATTTGCAAAATTTTCGATTTAGCTGTCCCGGCGGAAAAGGAATGTGAAAAGAAGGATAAGTACCTCGACCTTGCAAGAGAATTGAAAAAGCTGAGGAACATGAGAGTGACGATTGTAACAATTGTGATTGGTGCTTTAGGCACAATAATTAAAGGATTATTAAAAGACCTGGAAGACCTGGAAGTTGAAGGTCGAGTGGAGGCCATCCAAACTACCACATTGTTGAGAACTGCCAGAATCCTGATACGAATCCTAGAGACTTGAGGAGACTTGCTGTCACTCAAAATCCAGTGAAAAACCATCAGCTCACACTGATGTGAAAAACTCTAAAGGAGCAAATAATAATAATTATAATAATTATAAAAATGATAATAATTTTGACTATACCAAAAAATGGTATATGCAGAACGCAGAATCTGTCCAAGAGAATGAGACGCATAAACTTCTCTGGGTTTTTGAGACACAAACGGATCACCCTATTTTATGTACCATTACTGTATCAAAGAGATTTTTCAAGTCTGTTGAGACCAGACCGTGGTAACAAGTTGGCGAGCGCGAAAACATTTAAACTACAGAAAAGTTTATTCACAACTAGGTAGCAAATAACCATTTGGAAAAAGGAAGGGATACAACCGCGTCAACTTGACAATTATAAGCAACATATAGTGAGGAAAAGATTAGCAGGCACAGATCTTGATTTTTTCCTGGTTCTAACATGTTTGTCCGCTAGGTCACGTGATCTAAATACCCTTCTAAAACGTACCCCCAAAACTTTGGCTCGTGAACTTTCGCCTCTTTACATGTTCGTGGCTCGTGTTCTACTGACGTCTTTACATGATAACTTCTCGCTGTCAACTCTAGAAATGACACTCGTCGTCCCCTCACTTCTGCCCGGTGTCGGCAGGAGGGACATTCGTCTTCCCTCTCTTCCCCGCTGGCATACAAGAATTTTGGACCTCCAGTTTTTCCCTGGTCATTTTAGTTACCTCGAATGCTTCGGTCCCGCTATTCGGAGACTGTCTGCTTTATTTATTTATTTCTTTATTCGATTTTCTATGATCCGTTTAATTGCGTTACACTCAGTCAGACGACCAAACCTAGAAATAGTCAACAAGAAAAAGAGAATTTGCCGATTTGTGGACTTTGCTGTCCTGGCGGATCACAGAGAAAAATTGAAAGAAAACGAACAAAAGATAAGTACCTGGAGCTGGCTTGGTAAGAGAAAAAAACTGTCGAATATGAAAGTGACGGTGATAAAAATTGTAATAGGTGTTCTTGGTACAGTTACCAAAGGATTGGTGCAGGACTAGAGGATTTGGAAATTAAATACCCCTCTAAAACGTACCCACAAAACTTTGGCTCGTGAACTTTCGCCTCTTTACATGTTCGTGGCTCGTGTTCTACTGACGTCTTTACCTGATAACTTCTCGCTGTCAACTTCTACCCGGTATCGGCAGGAGGGACATTCGTCTTCCCTCTCTTCCCCGCTGGCATACAAGAATTTCGGACCTCCTGTTTATCCCTGGTCATTTTAGTTACCTCCTGTTTTTCACTAGAGGACTAGAGGATTTGGAAATTAAACTACAGCATTACTGAGATCGGTCAGAATACTGAAAAGAGTCCTCGAGACTTTTTGTCATTCAAACTCCCGTGAGAAAACATTGGTTAAGGCTGGTGAAAAACTCAAAAAGGAGTAAAATAATAATAATTCAGAAATTTCATCAAAGGAATAAACACCAAGGCAGCGCACCGTCTAAGAAACTTAGGACCATTCTTATAATGGTCATGGAAAGAACTTACACAGATGGACTAAAAGTAAAAAGAATTAATGACTATAAACAAGGCCTTACATCGGAGAAATGACATAGACTATTCGTGTCAAGAAAAAGAGGAAGAAAAACTTGCAAGCGTTGAAGAGTGAGTTTATGCATCACTACAAAGATTTGAAAATTACATTAAAATGAGGAAAGATTATTTACAACAATATTTGTCACATTCATAAAAGTGAAAGCCACGGATATTAATATTTACTTAAGGTAATTTACTAAGCTTTTTGCTTAGATGTGACACAAGGCCATATGAAAGGGGAACCCAATGAGACTAGAACTTACTCGCGTGCTAACCATTACACCACTCGGCATTGGTTAGGTCACGGTCAAAAGGGTAAGTTATCTATCTTTCTGGAATTTACAATTAGTTCATCTTACCAGACGTTGCTACGAGATATAATAGATATTTTTGGTATGTCGACATTGTAGCTGGAAGATAGCTTCCAATATTTAAAATATAAAAAACTGACTGTGCGTATCATCATATAGTGCTGCTAGCATGGATATCCCTGACTCTCTCTCTCGCCACTTCTCCCTATCGTTCATCGCCTCCGGCAGGTCTTCAGGCTACATCCCGTATCCTCACATAGCTGCTGTATGTATTTTCGAGCTGGTCGTTCTGCTTTTGTTTGGCCATATGAGAGGGTCCATAGGAGTACATCACTTATGATTATATAACTTATCCTATTATATATAGGATAAGTTAATGTTTAATAAGGTTAGCAGGCAGACTCTTATTAAGATTAATTCTCGCTAGCTGCTTCTTAAATGTTGCCTTTTGTTAAAGTTGTGTAGACAAAAATGATTATTGGAAATATGCTCTAAAACAGCGGTTATCATTATATAGATATAAGTAAACAATTTTTCAGGGAGTTAATTCAGGTTGAAAATGTAACATTTCAAGGAAAAAGTTATTAGAATGATTTAGTGTGCTATGGCTATTACCTTCTAGATTCTAATAACTACAAAGCTCAGTCGGCTAGGAGTATATACGTAATACACCAGCTGCATCTCTGTAGAGGGTATGACTCCCCCAAGTATGTCCTGGATATTACATTAAACAATATGATGGTGAGGCTCCTGCCATGAAGCTTTGAAGAGTGGAGAGTATCTCTTCACTGCCATCGCTCCCAGGTACACTCTGGCCCGGAGAGGTAGCACCTTATAGGGTCTAACTAGTGGTTCAAATAAAACTCTTTGACATTTAAACTGAGTGAGAACAAATTATTTATGCTGTGCAATTGTTGCAAAGCAATACTTGGAATCATTTAACTGTCTGCAAACAAATGGGTCATGTTGAATAGAATTACTTGTGTTAAATAGCAATACGTTTGTTAGTTTGTGTTTATCATATTTATCCAACCCTCCGCTCGGGCAGGATATGACACAAGGTCAATTTTTAAGCAGTTTGAATTCAGAGTTTTCCTTCTCCTAGACTAGTTGCCTCGCCAAGGCTGAAGAACCTAGTCTCCCCTACTATTTACCCATAGCTGGAGGGAGAATAATTGGATTCATACCTTTCCCAAGGGTATTAGTGCTATGTGAAATGCAATCAGTCTCGTCCAGGATTTGAACTCGTGTCACCATGTTCATTTCCTACGACTAAAACCATTACACCACGGGCACTTGTTTGTTTGGCTTTATGGCATATCAATCTTTGTAAGTTATTTAATGCAAAATCCATTTTCATACAAATAAACTTCAATTTCTAACAATTTATTTTAATATAAGTCAATCATGATTGCAGACGTATAACAATACAGGGATTCTTAACATTTGTACCTGGTTATTGTTAACGGAATCAAAACAGGTGATCCCGTGGATTCAATAAAGGACGTAGTTCGAAGATCTGCGTAGGTCCCCGAGTTCGACAAACACCCGAAGAAGGCCGGAAGACATATTGGGTGAAACGTTGTGGAAATAACAATCAAAATGTAGACAATAATCTGAAAACCCTTGATGATAAAAATCATAAGTACAAAGTTTTATGATCAAAAACACTTCTATTTCAAGATATTTGATTTAGTCAAACAGTTCTAATTCAAACAATTCAGTTTAGTATAAGATTCCTTTTTGTTTACACACAATTAAATAGAAAAACAGTTCTATTTTCTTTTTATTTAGCGTAACTACAATTTTAATGTCAAAAATGGTTCAATTTTGCATACAAAAACACTTCCATTTCGAACAATTCAGTTTAGAATAAGTACGAAGTTTAAATGTCAAAATAGTTCTATTTCACACAATTCAGTTCAGCCTAAGTACACAGTTTAATTCTATAAAAAATCTTGAAAAGACTATGCACTCAAGACATATAGAAGGATATTCACACAGCATTTTCTTCCTTGTTTTATAATCTTATGCATTTTTCTAAAAATTGGCTGTTCTCTTGCTACTGGTCAGTAAAATTTCAATTAGCCAAACACGACATCCTTTTCAATTCTGTAAGCTATCATTTAACTAGCACTCTAGAAAGTGATTCCTTAAACCTGTCTATAACATTACATAATTCAATAATTTATATATTTGCTTCGAAGAAATGACCGATTTTTACTGAGTATTGTACTATATTTTATGTGCGTATGTTTTGCATAGCTAGAATAATCAGATCTTTAAAGATTATTTTGCCAGCACCCTATAAAACAGTCATTGTACGGCCACTTACCTCTCTCATCACAAGCCATCCAAATAAGATAAACCAGGAGTATGGACGAAATTGACTTTCTTCAATGGATATACCAGTATAGACCGACCAGCAAAATTTACATTCTTTAGCGCATTGCAGAAATTGAGATTTGTTTAGAAGATTTGCCAAGAGCGATGGCCGATAGGGACGGATTGTATGAGAAAATTGCGAAAGGTTTTCATTTGATCTCTAGTGGTTAATGAAATGTATAACAATACATTCATAATTTGGTTCCTTATTCCTTTGACGTTTTAATAAATAAGGCTCGACATCTCAGTGGGTTTTAAAACCGTCTTTTATCAGAAGAGAAGTATTTGCAGCTTAAGTTTCTGTTAAAGCGTTAACATATTTAAAAGACGCAGATTCTGTATTTATATGGAAAAAAGACTTTCTCAGATTATGTTAAATAGGCGTGAACTTTGACCTGTTATCTAACATTATGTCTGTACATTTCCACTGGCTTAGCGTTATCTGCAATGTGTCAATTATCTATTAATTAAAAATAGTTAATAAACATCTTGTATCTTCATTCCATAACATTCGCCAGTTTATTTTTTTATATCAACATATAAATTATCTTGCTTATTCATCATTACTCCGTAAAAAATTATTGAAGTATGAGTGACATATCTTGGAAGACAAGATTTCATTAAGTTTAGTTTCTTCTTTTATGGCCTGTTAATCTTGGTTTATTTAATGCCAAAGCCATTCTTGTTGAAGAACTGTAATATTACTATTTAACCAAATGTCTGGTGATAAGTGGTTTGCATGACAAGTCATATTTTATACGCCACTGAAAATGGTATTGTCAAACTATCAGTCATATCCAGATATTACTGATAGACTGTTAGTCTTTTTCTTCTCTTTTAAGTAGATTTAAGCTGAAACTGTAGTTTAATTTTGACTGGACACAAACGATGCTGCGAATGCCGTTATGTGAGATTAGCTTGGAATTGCTCTTTAGTTCCTAATGAAGCTGTATCGACTTGTCACGTGACCAAGTTCACCGGCTAACCGGTGTCTCTTCCTTCACGTTGTATTTGCTTAAAAAATATCTAACAGCTAACTATATAAGCTACAGATCAGTTTCGAAAATAATAAAAGGGAAAAACGAAAGTGAGAATATTAGTGTATCGAGACCCTTTTTTTTTTCCTCAGTGAAGTCTTTGTGGGGATACGTTGGGTGTAACAATTTTCTCATTTGCCTAAGTTGAGTTATCCCTAAATATAGCGTTAGATGGATCGCTGACATAATTATGGTGTTTCTGTTGTTGTTGCGCTCCGTCAACGTTGCTTTGGTTGTTGCTGTTGTTGATTGTGCATCCCAATAATTATCCAGATCGCATTATCATTGTTCTAGACTTGAAGCTTTTATTAATATTTACCACCCGCTCCGGATATGACATAAGGTCAATTTCTAAGCGGAGTTTAATAGGTTTGAATTCAGAGTTTTCCTTCTCCTAGATTAGTTGCCTCACCAAGGCTGAAGAACCTAGTCTGCCCTAATATTTACCCATAGCTGGAGGGAAAAGAATTGGATTCATACCTTTCCCAAGTGTATTAGTGCTATGTGAAATGCAATCAGTCTCGTCCAGGATTTGAACTCGTGTCGCCGTGTTCATTTCCTACGATGATAATCATTACACCACGGGCTCCTCCTAACTTGACTTGAAGCTATTATTGAAGCTCTTGTGGCTGAATTAGCTTCTGGCTTTTGTCTTTATGGGAATCCTAATGTCCTGAACTATTTGGTGATGTTACTCTTTTTATTCAGTCTTAGCTGTTCTCTTGATTACGTCATACATTTTGTAGTTTTTACTGAAGTTGGTCGCTTGTCTCAGTCTCTTTCATTCGGATTTCTCAGATGCTGAAGCCACAATTTGTACAGATTCGAACTTCCATCGCATCAACTTGCAGAGTCCTCTGGCTCTATGAAAGATTTCGTGGAATCATATTAACTATCAATGCCACGTTAGAAAATTTGTCAATTTTTCTGCCTTGATTGATGAAAGGTCACGAAACGTACAAGAAAGTTCAACCGTTTCTAAAAACGTTCATCATATTACCTGTTTATTAGGGAGAAGAAGCTGGACGGCAATTACACAAGAATGTTGCGAGCAATATTGAACAAGTCCTGGCGGCAACACCCAACAAGGCACTAACTATACGGCCGCCTGCCTCCCATCACGAAAACTATCCAAGTTAGACGAGCCAGACATGCAGGCAACATTTAAGTAGCAGCTAGCGAGAATTAATCTTAATAAGAGTCTGCCTGCTGACCTTATTAAACATTAACTTATCCTATATAAAATTAAACGCAGTTTCTTCCTGGCAGCGGTCGTTTCGATACTGCAGTATGGATGCACTACTTGGACGCTAACTAAACAGCTGGAGAAGAAGCTAGACGATAATTACACAAGAATGCTGCGATCAATATGGAACAAGTCCTGGCGGCAACACCCCACAACACTCCACACACCAACTATACGGCCAACTTTCTTCCATCACGAAAACTATCCAAGTTAGACGAGCCAGACATGCAGGACACTTGTATGGACCCCCTCATATGGCCGGGCAAAAGCAGGACGACCAGCTCGAACATACATTCAGCAGCTTGTGAGGATACGGGATGTTGCCCTGAAGACTTGCCAGAGGCGGTGAACGATAGGGAGAAGTGACGAGAGTGGGTCAGGGATATCCGTGCTAGCGGCATGACATGATGATGATCATGATGATATATAATAGTGACCATTCGGCTTGCATTGTAAAATATACTCACTGTACATTTGCAAAACGCGAAGACCATACAAACAATACTTTCTTGTTTTATGACGCTAAAGCGTGTGAGGGTCAATCTCCTGTATAGGAGTTTTAATGAATCCGAAGTATCCTTTAATTGCCATTACTCCCAGGAGCACTGTGGTCCTAGTGGTAATACTTGTCAGGGTCCTGCCGATGAGAATTATCAAGTTTACATATCAATACTTGATACGATTATTGTGCAAACAAATGAGTTATATCAAATATAATTATTTGTTTAAAAAAAAACTTTGAAACAAAGTAACAGAGAGGAAACAGACTGAAAACAAATGAGTCTTAACTCCTTTAAACATATAGTTACATACAAAGTATTAGCTTACAAATCTCCCCCATAAATATATATATATATATATATATATATATATTGGTTTGGTTATTGGGTATTATGCCAAATACTCCTTATGTTTCTTTCATGGTAAATCCTATATATATATATATATATATATATACATAATGGCAAATAAAACAGAATTTTATTGCATATCGTTGTTCCTCACGTCCAGATTGCATTTTTGAAATTCACCAGCTATGACAATCAGGTTTTAGTAGGGTTTATTCCGATTCCTGCTGTAGTTTTTCATTTGAAGCTGAAATCATATACGTAGGTCAGTCATCTCATAAGAGGGATAGCAATAATATACTGCATTTTCAAGTGTCTACGACAATTTTAAATGGCTGTACAAAAAAGTCTGGAAACTTATTGAATGCAAGACATATATATATATATATATATATATATATATATATATATATATATATATATATATATATCGTAGATGAATTGAGGTCTTCGCAACTGTTGAACGGATGTACGTAAACAATAGTAATTGTGATTCATTACCGTTTTAAAATTTACTTCGCAGCCAATATCTCCTCGTGGCTGAATGGTTAGAAGCATTGGCTTGGCGTTTGAGTCAACCGGGTTTCGATCCCGGCTACGGGAAAGTACTGTCTAGCCACACTGATGAGTTCTGATAGAACGAAACAGATCTGTCTCTGGATGACTATATATATAATATAAAATCATTTCAACATCCAAGGTTTTTGTAATATAAGTTTTCGTTGACAGGTTTACCAAATTATCTAGAATATCTCGTTAAACTGTGGATTGTATGTCTGTTTAAATCAGTTTTATTAATGAAAAATTCCTTTAACGTTTGTGCGGGGTTCAATTATTTGTATATAATCAATGCAAAATGTTGAAAAGATCTATAGCTCTTAACTACTTTGATGGAAGATGTAATTTATGTTTAGAAGAAAAGATACAAATTATGTTCTACATTGATCCTATTAACCAATTAAATCAGAGATGTGATTTTATTGTAAGCTGTTGGCATAGACATTAGTTTAGACTGTTCTGAAATATAATCAAATAAATTCACAAATAAATAAATAAATAAATATAATAGCTATGATTTATTAAATTGATAAATGAATTAAAATTTGTATTAATTTTAGTAATTTTATAAAAATCATTATAAAAATTTGTATGAGGATTTAACGTAATTAACATTAGTTTTAGATTGTTTTATTTCAATTTAATGATTAAAATCTAATGTACTCAAATAAGATGTCCGAATAATAATTTTCCAATTTTTTTTTTAATATGACTTTTTGAATGTTTAGACATGTATTTTTGTGGGTGGAAATGTTTCCTCTATTAAAATTGAAGTATGATGACACCAGATTTTTCTTGACCTGCCAAAATAATTTGATACTTATTGCTACTTGATTTAGAAGGGTTACTTTTATATAGGAGACATAAGGTTTTTTGTGTGCTTGCTTCAATCTGGTTATAAATGTGAAAGAGTTACTTAAATCCATTTTCTTGTTTGAATAAGACCTGTTAATTTTTTAGAGCATTGATTTATATCAATGCTTTTTAACGGAATGGAAATAAATTTATTAGCTTAATGTGACCGATTGTTTATATATATATATATATATTGTCATCAACAGACAGATCTGTTTCATTCTATCAGAACTCATCAGAGTGGCTAGACAGACTAGATTACCGAAGCTGGGATCGAAACCTGGTTGTCTCAAACGCCAATCCAAGATTCTCCCACTTAGCCACGAGGAAACCAGAGCGAGCGGAGGAAATTTAAACGGTTATGAATCATAATTGTTATTGTTATTGTTTACATACATCATTTCCATACATATATATATATATATATATATATATATATATATATATATATATGTCAAAACATAATTAATCGCATATTACTACGAATTGTTCACATTTTCACAAAACTCTTACGATACTTTTTGTCTGGTATATTTCTTTGTTTTTTCTGGTCTAAGGATTTCCTAACTATTCTGGCATGTGGGGGGTCACCGTGATGCTATGGCTAACTAACTGGGCTGTTACATCGTAGTCAGCAAGTTCGAACTCCAGTTGCGCTATTACGTTCTCTTCGAGACAAATACCTTATAGAAAGGTATGAATCAGCTCATGCCTCAAGCAATACGTTAAATGATAAGGCTAATATTCTACTACAAGGATGGCTTTGCTATTAAAGAAACTGTAAAGATTGATATGATTTTACTAGAATCTAAACCCCAAATGTCTTAGTCCACCATTATGTTTCTTTTTCACCACGACAGTCTTTTAATATGGACTAAGATTTTTGACACAACTGACTCGTAACAAGCGACGTCTTCACTCTGGAAGGCTTTTTAATGAATTTTATGGTTGCTTCCATTCCCATTTCTTTTTATAGAGCCACGTCTCTTTTAAATTGCACATACACAATTACTTGTTCATATTTATAAGAATTTCTTTTTAGCTGCAGATCAATTTTAATGTCGAGACTTATGCTTGTATTAGTTTAAGGCTTTAATTACAAGATTATCCTATAATAATTTCCTCAACTTTGGGTTATTCCATAATATTTTATCTTCAATGGTTTTATTTTGTTTGGTTCGGTTTCTTTGTTTAAAGGCAGATCAACCATTGTGAGTTATTTTATACCAAAACCATCCTATCCGAAAGATAGCAATGCTAAGATCGAACCAATTGCAAGCATAAGGAGTTTCATGCCTTTGAGGTATTATCCAAAAGTGAGTGTAATCGGAACTCAAACTCGCTCTCTTGAAGGCCAGAGACCGGGAATTTAGCCATTTTGCCAAGAGCTCTTCCTGCTCAATACCTTTAAAAAACAATTATCCCATTAATCAAAATAGTTCAATCTAGTTAGGTTAAAATTTATTGGCTGAAGTCATAATGTTTAGCAAATAAAGAAAAATATTTGGCTGCTAATGTTTTATACGTTTATTTACTGCTACATAAAAAGTGAACATCTTATGAACGAGATAATTCAATTGTTTTGGCTTGGACTGTGTTTGCCAATGGTCCGTCATACCAATGACTTTAAAAATGGTCCTTGATACCTTCTTGCTTAACACTTATACCAGACAAAAAGTATCGTTGGAGTTTTGTGAAAATGTTAACTATTCGTAGTAATATGCGACTAAGTATGTCTTGATATATATATATATATATATATATATATATATATATATAAACAATCGGTTACATTAAGATAATAAATTTATTTCCATCCTGTTAAAAAGCATTGATATAAATCAAGTGCCCAGGAAGGTACGTATCAAGGGTAAAGTGGAGCAATCCAGGGAAAAGAGTAGTGGCCTCCCCTACAACTCAGTGTATTGAAAAGGGAGCTTTCTGGTAAGCCTCGACTATGGTCGCCATCTTTACATTACTTTATTATTATAAACAAAATGTAATTAATAATAATTGGTTATATTAACTCTGTCTCTGTCAATTAATCTCTTCCTGCTTGGCTAACAAAGTATTTTGCTCTTTAAAATACAGCAATCCAATAATCCGAAAATCCTGTTAAAGTTTCTCAATATTTTATTCCCGCTAGAACCGACAGTAAAATCAACATTTTGAATTTTATCGAAAAAAAAACGAGAAAATGTAGTCTGGGATAATTCAAAGCTTAAGTCCTCAATCAAAATCATTGAATGGGCCACTTTTTTGGTTACATTTTAATCTGTGCATACAATTCTATCAGAAATGACGAAAATAATTCATTTTCACTTTTTGAATTATCAAAATTTGTTCAGTATATTCTTAGCAATATTTCTGAGATAGTTCAAAACTTTATTTCTCCGTCATTTCTTCAAATTCCTAACTATCTTTAGCAACAATGTTAAGTACGGAACCCATTGTACAAGAAACGACAATAAAATCAACATTTTGAATAAGTTTATGTAAATTTCATGCATTAATTATAAATGTTTAACTAACACAATTTTAGTTAAATGGAAATTTAAAATTCATTAATAAGGCTTCATTAATTTTCTAATTAAGAAATTTATGTTTTGAAAATTAATCGAAAGTTGTAAATAAAACTCAGTTTGGGAAACATTTTAAATGCTAATGTCTATGGAAGGAGATAATGGACCTGATAGAAAATTTAAATAGGAATTTGATAAATTCTAATTCAGTTTAAAAGCAAGAAAAAGAAAGATGACTGATTTATAAGAGCAGACGCTAAATATCTTTTAAGTGTGTTGGTGATTGTTGAAATCCTTCAAATGCTCAACGAACTTATTCAGAATTTAATTCAATAAAACGGTATGACTGTTTCATTAAGTCATGAAAAGAAATTACCTACAGTGACTGCAAATAGTCTACTTACTCATTTAAAAGAGAATAAAATGATGTAATTATTATTATCATTATCATTATTATTAGTAGTAGTAGTATTCACTCATGAAAGCTTTTCACATCAGCGTAAGCTGATGGTCTTTCACATGAGTCTTAGTGACAGCAAGTCTCCTCAAGTCTCCAGGACTCTTCTCAGTATTCTGGCCGTTCTCAATAATGCTGTTTGGATGGTCTCCACGCTTCCGCCAACTTCCAAGTCTTCTAGTCCCTTTAGTAATCCTTTAGTTACAGTTCCAAGCGCACCAATCACAATTGGTATAATTGTCACCTGCATGTTCCACAGTTTTTTCAATTTCCTAGAAAAGTCGAGGTACTTATCCTTCATTTCACATTCTTTCAGTTTTATTCTGTGGTTAGCCGGGACAGCAAAGTCGACAATTTTGCAAGTTCTCTTGATTTTGTTTTTTTTGTTTTTTTTGCTGATTATTATTAAGTGGTCTTCTGGCCGGGATTAGGTTAACCGTTTGTAAGTTAATGTCCCATAGGATTTTATGCGTGGCATTTTCTAGAACAGGTGTTGAGTTGTGCATATACCATTTGTTAGTATGGTCGAATTTAAATTTCTTACACATTTCCCAGTGAATCACCTTACCGACCCAGTCGTGTCTCGCCTTATACTCCCTCTGTGCTAATTTGCTGCATTCGCTTATTATATGATTGATGGTTTCATATCTGTCACCACATAGCCTGCAAATGCTATTTTGTTGTCTTATTCATTCTCGCTTTGATATGATTGGTTCTTAGGGCACTGTCTTGTGCTGCTATTAGGAGAGATTCTGTTTCTCTCTTAAAGTTTCCTTTTCTTCGCCATGTCCAAGTTTTGTCGCGTGAGATATTGTTTATTAGTCGTCTAGAGCGGCCATAGAGTTGTTTTCCTTCCCAATTTTGTTTCCTAGTTACTGTCATTCTGTTGTTCATCGTGTTCTCAGTTTTGTTTCTGGTGGCTGTAATGAGTCCTCCTTCGTGTTTTGTGTATCGTCTTTGAGTCGTAGAATCGACGCGTCAACGCTGTCTTCAATGCTGGCAAGTCTTCTTCCTCCCTCTTTTCTTGAAACCTATAGTCTGTCAACGTCGTCTCTGGGATGTAAACCCTTTTGCATTGTCATTAGTTTTCTTGTTCTTT
The DNA here is from genome assembly GCA_963585895.1 of Sepioteuthis lessoniana. Lineage (NCBI taxonomy): Eukaryota > Metazoa > Mollusca > Cephalopoda > Myopsida > Loliginidae > Sepioteuthis > Sepioteuthis lessoniana. The sequence goes on along the minus strand of OY757928.1, from coordinate 21,490,437 downwards.
GGTCCATTTGTTTAAGTTCGTCTCTGGTCCACTTGAGAAAGGGTCCGGAATATCTAACGAGTGGTACAGTTCAGGTATTTATTCCTTTGATAAGATTTTTGCTATTGAGTTTTGTCTCGAGTAGTTTTCTAGTTCTCAAGAGATATTCTTTCTGATTTTTTTCTTTCATTTCCGCTTGTTTGATGATGTCAACCTTCAAGATGCCCAAGTATTTGTAGGTTTCGTTTTCTGCGAGCGTTTTTATCCTATCCTTGTTTGGTAGTTCCATTCCGTCAGTTAGCTGCCTTTGTCAGTTTTCATTACAAGCATTGCACACTTTCCTATGCCCAATTCCATTCCTATGTTCCGGCTGTATATTCTAACTGTGTGTATTAGGAGTTCCAGTTCTTTTTCATTTTTTGCACACAGTTTGATGTCGTCCATGTACATTAAATGATTAACTTTTTCCTGTGATCTACTGAGTTTGTAACCAGCTGTGCATTTTCTAAGTATGTGGTTAAGTGGCATCATGGCAATTATGAATAGTAAGGGTGATAGAAAATCCCTCTTTGGATCTTTGCTTCAGTTTTCACATCAGCGTTAGGTGGTGGTCTTTCACAGGAGTTTGAGCAACAGCAAGTCTCCTCAAATGTCCAGGATTCTTCACAGTACTCTGATCGTTCTCAATAATGTAGGAGTTTGGATGGTCTCCACTCGTCCGTAAACTTCCAAGTCCTTCAGTCCCTTTAGTAATCCTTTAGTTACTGTTCCAAACGCACCAATTACAGTTGGTAAAATTGTCACCTTCATGTTCCATAGTATTTTCAAGTCCCTAGCAAGGTCGAAGTACTTATTCTTCTTTTCACATTCTTTCATTTTATTTTGTGGTCAGTCGGGACAGCAAAGTAAACAATTTTTCAATTCTCATTTTTTTTGTGGATAATTATAAGGTCTGGTCTTCTGGCCGAGATTCGATGATCCATGTATTATCATTTTTTTTTTATTACCGACGATCTGAAAGTACTTACATAACCGAAATGGATTCAATTTTTACAGTTCAAATCCTAGACGAAGATAATATCTTTCAAAAGGCCATGACATTTTCTTTTCTATCCGCTCCCTTTCATGCTAGGGCTAAATAGTATGGTATTCTGGGCTTTTGTTTGTGAAAAGGAAATGTCTCCGTGTTCAAATGTCACTTTGTGTGTATTATTCCAACACTTCTGCTGCAGATAACTTTTAGATATTAACCAAAAATAAGACAATGTGACTGTTTTAAAAAATCAAACATTAATATAATCATAGACGGCTGTGACACTAGGTAAGCATTGTGGAGTGAAGTTGGTTTGAATGAAGAGTTTTTTCTTTTTTTTTTAATTGGTTGTCTAATAGAGTTTAAAGCACTCTACCCTGCTATTAACTCATAGCTGAACGAGAGAAGATAGATTCATTCCTCTCCCAAGGGTATTAGCAATGAGTGAACGTAAAAGCCACGCCAAGAACTAAAATTCGAATGGCCGATTCCAGTCATATGTGGAGCGGAAGAATTATGCCTATAAGTTCCTCAGTATCCTGAAAATATTTTCCCATAAGTCTACATAAAGAACTTATATATGACGAAAACGTCTTATGCTTTTCAAACTCTAGATATTGAAATAACTTCCTTTAACAATAAATCATGCCGCATTTGATATATATATATATATATATATATATATATGAAAATAATTCCTACATGGCCAAGCCCCAATAGAACCGAATGCCTAATCTAACAAGAGAACCTCCCACAGTTTAATGAGAGGGTAAAATAATGGAAATCAAGTATTAAAAACAATTTTTTTCTTAAAGCTAGAAAAATAGTTGAGTCCTACATGGGAGTTAACAGTTACTCCATTGTTGCACGGAGAGCTAATCCACTTATCAGCAGTAATTAATAAAATTTCACTGAGTTCCCCACGAGAAATTAATTCAGTTAGAACTAAAAGACTGACCAAAGTTTCACGAGCACCAAAAAAAAAAAAAAATACATTCAGGAGAATTTTATCAAACAAAACCGCAAAATAAACTAAGATGATTTACAACTACCGTCAATATTACTACATACAACCCAAAAGATTCTAACATAATAAATACTCCTAAAAATGCATTACCAAGGTCACCGATAAATCCACTAATTACCAAAATAAACCCAGAACAAACATAAAAGTAAAAATATCTTAATTACTCAAAAAGATTTTGATTTTTCTCCCAATCCAAAATATAACGTTCACAACTTACCATTGAATAAGAACGATTGATAATGTGAATTGAATTACCATGACCAGAAAATCCGGTCAACCCTTGCGCCCAACATACCGAAACACAAGACTGCTTTTTTTCAACCTTATTAGGTATCATCAGCAGTGTATACTGTGATCTCACCCACTGAAGATCGAATCGGCAACCACACAATGCAGAACCGAAACTCTACAGCTGGGCCATCAGTCCACAACGCACACAAGTGATGCCAAATCTACTGGTCATGGGAATTCAATTCACAATAAAATTCCTCTACTTAAAAAAGAAAAATGTACATCTATATCCTATCCCTTGAGGTTATAATAAATACGCGGATGAGTATTTCCAATCCTCTTGGGAAGACGTGGCCCTGGAGGTGACCGTGTCCTCTGTAACTTGTAAGACACATCCAAGTTAATTGGCCGAGCAATTACCATGACTAGTTTATTTGGCATCAATTGGGTGCAATTTAGACTGCTGATTCAGTGGTAGAGTTTCGGCTCTGCATTCTGTGGTCACTGGTTCGATCTCCAGTTGGAGAGATCATGGTATACACTGCTGATGAGACCGAATAAGGTCGAAACAGCTGTTCAGTTTTTCCGTATATCATGCACAAGTGTTCGCCTGATTTTCTGGTCATAGTAATTCGATTCATAATATAGTTTCTCTACTTAATAAGGAAACATTTACAACCACTGATAATATCAAACCCTTCATCCCAATCTAAAGAACGCGCAGTATTAAGAATAAAATTAAAATAAAAAAAAAACTTTGGGAAACCAAACAATAAAAATAAGTATATAAAATCAATGTAACAACTAAGAAACCCTTTTAGATCGAAGGGTGAATAAGCTGTAAAAACAATTAAAAAATATATCAATATTTCTTGTTATTCTATGCTGCAATGATTTAATCTAATTTTAAAATTCCGACGTTCTTATGCTTTCGCCTTTTACACCCTCTGTAATAAAAAAAACAACAAACGAACCAAAAAACAGCAAATTTGATATTACGTAAGTAACCAGAGCTGAATATGCAACCTATTGCACATAACGTATTTGACAAACAACCGAAAAAATAGATTTAGCGGTATAAAATAGAGAGTGTAACTCACATGTTAAGAGGTTGTAAAATATTCTCTCAGTAGGAATGTTAATGACAACTCGATATTTTTCAAACTTTTTTATTGTTTCTCTAATAGATGTATTTGTCACAATGTGACTAAGACTTCCTATCGACTTGTTCCTACTCGAGCTACTGATAAACTGGTAATATAATCTAGTTTAACAGTGGGTCAACCTGTTTAGGATGATTGTATGCCTGGATTCGGTTTGATTGATTTTTTATGTAGGTCAAACCATCTGGGGTTATTTTATCCCACCAGGCGAGCGAATCACTTTTATTGTACGTATATAATTACATTTTTGTGTAGTATCTTATTTCTTTGCACTTAGTTAATGATTTCATGTATTCCTGTCTAGTGCAAATAATTTGCAAACAGACCAACTTGAATCATAAATAAAATGCTGACAAGGAATGCCACTCCAGGTTTGAGTGGACCTGGAATCAATGACAATTAAGTGTATGCCTAATGGTTTGAAAATCACGTACATTCAGCATTTACGTCAGCCTAGTCGTCTGAGGCTGAAGAATACACTGACTGCATCTCTGCAGAAGTGTAAGACCCCTCACCAACAAGTTGGGTTGGTTTGGTTTGGTTTCTTTGTTTAATGGCATATCAACCTTTGTAGGTCATTTAATGCCAAAGCTATTCTCCTAGAAGAACAGTAGTCGTACTATTTAACCCATAGCTGGGAGGATAACGGGATTCATACCTTTCCCAAGGGTATTTGTCCGAAAGTGAACGTAATACCGCGACTGGAGTACGAACTCGCTTACTAAGATTCCGCAGTCCATCGCTTTAACCATTACACCACAAAGATACACCCTCACCAACAAGTGTCCTGGATATAACATAAAGTCATCTGATGGTGAAGCTCAAGATTTAAGGATTTGGGGAATGTGGACAATCTCTTCATTAGCATGGCTTCTAGTTACATTCTGTCCCGGAATGGTAGCACTTGATAGGGTCCTATCTATGAGCTAAATAGAAGAAAAAAAATGCGTTTGTAAACAAATGACAGATGTTGAATTGTGACTGTTGTAAAGTAATACTTGAAACCATTTAACTGTCTGCCAAAAAGGGGTGTCCTCGTGGTGTAATGGTTAAAGCGATGAACTGCGGAATCGTAGTACGCGAGTTCGTACTCCAGTCGCGCTATTACGTTCACTTTCGGGCAAATACCCTTGGGAAAGGTATGAACCCCCTTGTCCTCCCAGCTATGGGTTAAATAGTACCACTACTATTACTACTGTGTCCTCGTGGTGTAATGGTTAAAGCGATGAACTGCGGAATCGTAGTACGCGAGTTCGTACTCCAGTCGCGCTATTACGTTCACTTTCGGGCAAATACCCTTGGGAAAGGTATGAACCCCCTTATTCTCCCTCCAGCTATGGGTAAATAGTAGGACGGACTAGGTTCTTCAGCCTTGGTGAGACAACTAGTCTAGGAGAAGGAAAACTCTGAATTCAAAACTTCGCTTAAAAATTGACCTTGTGTCATATCCTGCCCGAGCGGAGGGGTTGGTAAATAGTAACTGTCTGCCAAAAAGAGCAAAGTCTCATTTAAGAATGCTATCAACAAAATGAGGATTTGACATTAAATAACATACAAACGTTCATATCGCAAAAAACCAAACCTGAACATATACATGTATGAGAAGGATATGAAATTAAATAACCTACAATGGTTGATATGTCATAAAACCTTCCAAACAAAATCATATATACTTAATCAAGAGGATTTGGCATTAAATAAATTACAATGGTTGATATACAATTAAACCAAACCAAACCATATACGTTTAATATATAAGTATAGAGGGTTAGTGCATTAAATGACCATGAAAAGTTGATATGCCATAAAGCCAAACCAAGAAAAAATCCAAGTCATATATATTTAATATACGTGTATAAAAATGATTAGGCATTAAATAACCAATAAAAATTGATATGCTATAAAGCCAAACCAAAAGAAATCAAATAATATTTATTTAGTATACATATACAAAGAGAATTTTGCATTATATGATCAACAAAAGCTGATATGCCATAAAGCCAAACCAAACCAGACCTAATCGTATATATCTAATATACATGTATAAAGAAGATTTTGCATGAAATAGTCTACAAATGTTAGTATAGCATAAAACCAAACTAAACAAAACCAGACCAAATCATATATATTTAATACACATGTATAAAGAGGATTTGGCTGTGAATTACCTACAAAAGTTGATATGCCAAAAAACAAAACCAAATCGTATATATCTAATACACATATATAAAGAGGATTTGAGATTAAATAAATTACAATGGTTGATGTGCCATAAAAAAAAAAAAACAATGTATATTTGATATACTATATAAATAGGATTTTGTAGTAAATTACTTACAAAAGTTCATATACCAAAAACCGAAACCAAACCAAACCAAACCAAATCAAATCAAATCATATATATTCAATATATATATAAAGATAATTTGGCATTAAATAACAAACAAAAGTTAATATGCGAAAAAAAAATCTATATCCTATATATATATATATATATAAGAGGATTTGGCTGTAAATAACCTACAAAAGTTGATATGCCAAAAAAGCAAACCAAATCAGCAATTATATTTACATTTACTTTTACATTTTTCTTTGTTGTTTCTGAAGGGTTTTTTTTTTGTAATTTCGTTTTAACCAAATATTGAAATCCACTGAAATTCGTGTCTATTAATTTCTTTATAAAGTACTGATTACATTTACGGGCATGATAATTGGTATAATTCTTTTTCTCTCTAGATGGACAAAATATCATCAATATTGATATTTTCAAATTGGTCCTTCATATTAATAGCATTGAAAAATACTTTGTCTTATGAAAGTTAAAACGCTACATTCAATAAAACAACGTGTTATATAATTAGGAAATATTTTTTCATATCAATCATTTTTCGTTTATTATATTTTATCATTCTGTTTGGTTGGGCTTTGAACTATTCCGCTCTCTTAGACCACGTGAATAATCATTAGGTGCGGTTTACGCTCGTGCGCAAAGGATATGATAATCACCATTTGTCATAATAAATCCCCAGACAGGAAATGGGCTGGAGTGTGGAAGACGTCATGCCGAGAAGAGATGGTCCTGAGAATTGAGGATTCTGAAAAGACGTCAGTTGGGTATTCGATCGTTGGAGGCGTTATTTGAGATTCGACCTTTGAAAGATAGAGTTAATTTTTCGACTGTTGAGGCGTATGGTAGAGTTTTTCGGATCTCGACCGGCAGAGATGAATTGAGATCTTAAACATCACAAGATGCACCACGCGTTGTGGTGGGGTCAGCATAGTATGATTAGCATAGGCTTTTAAGAATTGTGTCATTCTCCTCGTGTACCCATGGACAGAAGCAAGGAGTAAATAAACCGTTCGTATCTGAAGCGACAGAGTTTGCATCGGTATTTTTATTTGTATTATTATTACTGAGATCATTATGGCTATACAACAAATGTTTCATAGTGTTCGATGTACTAAACATAGTGGTTTTCCCTTGTTTTAATGTGACGAGATTTTTGTTTTGTGTTTTGCCATGAGCAATCGAGATATAGTGACATTTTGAATTTCTATTCGGTTTAGGCCTTTTTGACTTTGTCAGAAGTCATATCGAAACTTTATTTGCCTGTCTAGTTATCAAGGAGGCCAAAAATACAACGAGATTATTTTTTCCAAATATAGCTAGAATTTAGTTATTGCCATTGAGATATGCCCTAACTGAAGACAATGCAGCAGAATTGATGTAGATATCTATATAGATCAGAAAATAGGAGTTAAATTCTTCAAGCATATTAACAATGACGCTAAGCTACCGATAGAACTGCCAAGAATGCTTGCTATCCTATACCTTAAAGTAAAGTTCATTCCTTAAGAATATATAGTTTTGAACCTATTAAATTTGTTCAAAAAAGGCCCGCGGGCACGTGAAATAAGTTTTTTCAAAACTAGAACTAATTATAAAATGCCTACGTCCAAAATATTTTACAAAAGAAACTAAATAATTTGTTGATGATATCTATAGAATATGACGATAAAAATCATTTATTTTGAAAGGAGTCTGTAGGTAGAGAAACCTACAAACAATTTTCTTATCGGTTCCCGCTCTTTTTTCTTTTTTTTTGTAGGGTAGATGTCAGAACAAACGATTTTCTAATTGGTCCTCACACAATTTATATTGTAGGATAGATGGGTCTACTATATTTAATTAGGTGCGCACTTGCTTTTATATAATGAAGAGGACGCCGCTTACCCTTTTCTAACTGGGTCTTGCACTATTCTTTTTTGTAGGGTAGAGAGTACCACAAACAATTTTCTAATTCGGCCCTGAGATTTCTTGCACATAATCTGTATTTAGGCTATTGAATCAATTATTATTCTCTCAATTAAAGTGAAAAACTCTCAGCAAATTGCAAGTTAAATACAAAATATTTGGCGTGCAAGATCATTTTCGTTTGGACATTGTACACCTATTGTTGAAAGTGTTTTCTGTATAATGTCCTACTTTCGGTAAATAATAGATCTATCAACGTGATAGCTGAAACATACAGTGCTGAAAACAAAGATATATGCATAGTCACTCTTGTAAGATACTTCCGACTCTTGTAAAACTTGACTAGAAAAGAGCAAAAACATGGACTTCCAAATGAAACAACAAATAAGATGATGATGCACAAGATATTATGCTCGAAAGATTATGTATATTCACAAGAATACAAGAAAATAATAAGGATGAGGTCTTGCTAGCAATAAAAACGTGGATGATGTTATAATTAAAGAAAACCAACGTATATACAAAAAGAGTAAGATCAGGCCGTTTATTGAAGACAATCAGACACAAAAACAAGACTTATTCAACGACGATCGAGAAAGGAATTATACAATCGATAGAAGAAAATTAGTAATAAAAACTAAATGAACACTTTAGATGAGAAAGTATGTTTGGAATGATTCCAAATAATCAAAAAATGAAACGGAAGAAACTGACATTGCACTTCTAAGATCAGAGTTGGAAGAATGGTCGGAATTATCAAGAGTTGAATACACGATATCGCGGGTGAGGGGGGGTCCTCGTGGTGTAATAACTGATATGCTGCACTGCTGCCTCGAGGTAAATGATTTCAAATTCTTACCGGGATATCACGTTCACTTTCCGTCTATAAATCATAGGAACGGTATGGGCTTATTATCCTCGTCTTCAATGATTTAAATATTATAACTGATGTTCTCGTATAAGAATAATTTATCATTAAAAAACACATGAAAATTAATATACATATTTACCAACCCTCCGCTCGTGCAGGATATGATACAAGGTCAATTTTTTAAGCGGAGTTTAACAGGTTTGAATTCAGACTTTTCCTTCTAGACTAGTTGCCTCACCAAGGCTGAAGAACCTAGTCTGCCCTACAATTTTACCCATAGCTGGAGGGAGAATAATTGGATTCATACCTTTCCCAAGGTAGTGTAATGTTAAATGCAAGCAGTCTCGTCCAGGATTTGAACTTGTGTTTCCGTGTCCACTTCCTACGACGATAACGATGAAAGTTAATATACGATGAAAAGAAGAATCCAAACCATAAAAACTTGATATGATAAAGATTAAGATGGTGAAGCAATATTATAATCATGGACTCATTTCATAATGTAAAAAAATGGGTTCACGGTGGTCTTCTATGCATAATTGATCGTGCTCAGGTTTTTGTATATGGATGATTGGTAGACAAATAGATTACCCGGTACAGCAGGTTTCTTCAGTGTTGATAATTCTAAGATATGTTGAGGCATAAGAAAGAATAAATACAGAAAATACGCTCATTCAGATTTCTCCAAGGAATTCACATCAATTCTTCCCATAGGGAATGTAAAAACGATTAAATATGTCAATCGAAATAATCAATATTAATTTGTCGTTACCGAAATTCAATAAAATATGTTTCACTGATAAAATATTGACCACTGATTTTCAAGAAATTTTTCATAAATAATAATAATAATAATAATAATAATAATAATAATAATAATAATGCAAATTAGCACAGAAGGAGTATTAGACTAGACACGACTGGGTGGGCAAGGTGATCCACAGGAAGATGTGCGAAAAATTTTAATTTGACCATGCAAATAAATGGTGTATGTATAACCCAGCACCTGTCCTAGAAAATAGCACATCTAAACTCCTATGGGACTTTGACATACACATGGATCACCGAATCTCGGCCAGAAGACTAGACCTAATGATCATCAACAAAAAAAAAACCTAAAAGAGAACTTACAAAATTGTCGACTTTGCTATTCCGGCTGACCACAGAATAAAACTGAAATAATATGAAAAGAAGGATAAATACCTCAACCTTGCTAGAGTATTCAAAAAACTGTGGAACATGAAGGTGACAATTATACCAATTGTGATTGGTGCTTTTGGTACAGTAACTAAAGGATTATAAAAGGGACTTGGGGACTTGGAAGTTGGCGGATGAGTGAATACTATCCAAACAACAACATTATTAATAACGGCCAGAATACTGAGAAGATTCCTGGACACTTGAGGAGACTTGCTTTCACTCAAACTCCAGTGAAAGACAATCAGCTAATGCTGATTTGAAAAATTCCAATGGATATAATAATAATAATAATAATAATAATAATAATAATAATAATAATAATAATATGAGAATTTGCTTTGGTTTGGTTTTATGGCACATCAACCATTGCCGGTCATCCATGCCCAATCCATTTTTAGATATATAAACAGTTCTTTTTCAAACGATTCGGTTTAGCACAAGTACACAGTTTAGTTCTATTTGACCCATAGATAGGACTCTATCAGGTGCTACCACTACGGGCCAGAGTGCACCAGGGAGTGAGGGCAATGAAGGGGGACTCCGCATTCCCCAAGACTGCAGCTTTATTAGAGCCTCAACATTATATTGTTTAGTGTCAGATCGAGGACACTCGTCGGAGGAGTCTTACCCCTCTGCGAAAAAGCAGTCAGTATATTCTACAGGCCCAGCACAAAAAGAATGAACTAGGACCAACCAATTACCAGAAGACGAGGCCTATTTTCTTTTTAATTCAAAATAAGAAAAGAAGTTGTCATCTAGTTGATTCTGCAGTCCCGGTGTAACAATAGAAGAAAATGAAACAAATTGACAATTACTCGGTGTAGTCCGAAAATTGAAAAAGTTATGGAACATGAAATTGAAAGTAATACTCATCATAGCTGGACCTCTTGGAATAGTCTTTACTAACTAGCAAAATAGACTGTTTCTTCTAAAAACCAAAAGAAGAAGAATCAAGATCATTTAGACAACAGACTGACAAAATGAACTAGAATCCTTAGAAAATTCGTGGAGATCTGAGGAGACCAGCCATCAGAGGTCATTGAAAATCTCCAGTCATTACTGCTATGAAAAACTCGCAAAGTCGATCAGGTAATAACTATTAATAGTACTATTAGTATTAGTATTATATTTTTTGAACGACAGAATGTATTCTAAAGTTACTTGTTAAGAGATTGGAAGCCGCAAAAATGCGAGAAAGAATTTTACAAGTTCAGGTCAGGGTTTCTGTGGATATCCAGTTTACAAAGCAAGTTACTGAAGCATTTGAAAAGATCTGATGTCATGAAATCCTCTATCTACGTCCTCTTGGAATCTTTGATGTGATAAAAACGAAAAAAAAAAAAGAAAAAGAAAAAGAGGAAGATATAATAAGAGAACACACGAAAAAGATAAAACAAGAAGAACGAAATTAAACAAAAAGAAAAACAGGAAGAAAAATTAACCAAAGCCGAAAAGAGAAGAAATGAATGAGAGCAACAACAACAAAAAAAAGGAAAAATAGATCTGATAAAATGAAAAACGAATAAAGAAGAAAAGAATAACGAAGTGAAAATAAGGAAAGAAAAAAGAAGAGTGAACTTGGTTGAAGAAGTAAACAATAAAAAGCAAGGTCAAAATAAAGAAATACAATAAAAAAATAAATGATGAAAGAAGTTAGAAGAAATGAGAAAAAAAAAGAAAGAAAGAATAAGTGGGATGTACCAAAAATAGAAAAGAAAAAGAACATAAAGTAAAATAAAATAAAACAAAAGGAAAGAATCATAGTAGAATGAAGGGAAATGGAATTACCAAACTAGGAAGAAGAATGATAAGGAAAGAGAAAAAATTATGAAAAGAAGAACAAAGTATTTAGAAATGGAAGAAATAAGACAAGAAGAACATAGGAAGAAAATATCAATGTTGAAAAGAGGAAATCCACAAGAAAGATAAAAAGAAAATGAGATAATTAAAGGAAGAAGAAAGACAAAGAAAGTAGTAAAAACATGAAATAAAGAAGAAAGTAAAAAATAAATGACTTGAAAAACAAGAAAAAAGAAGGAAAGGAAAAACAAATATAATAATAATAATAATAATAGTAATAATAATAATAATAATAATAATAATAATAATAATAATAATAATCTAATTAGAGTACAAAAATATTAGAAATTAAGAAAATCATTAGAAACAAAGAAATTGAAGACAAAACAAAAGTTTTAACTATGGGTTGGTGGGAACGTCAAATCTTGAAATTTCTTATATTTTTCTTTTAAATTCATTTCTGATTAATAAAAAAAAATGAATTATATCTTTAAATTTTTCGTACAAAAACATCGAAAATCTGTAATTATGTTTCAAAAAATTAAAAGTTTTACGACCAAGTATAACGAATGATAGAATCAAATGATTACTGAGGTGATATTTCATCCATTTCTCATTGCTGGAAAAAAATTGAATATTTTAGTAAAATGAATTTGGATTTTTAAACTCAATCTTCCAATTAAATGCAATCTCATATTATTTTAGAATTGTATTTTATGGTATCGAGCATAAAGGATTTATTTGCTGTGAAACTATGAAAACAAGAATTTACAAAGTGGTTTTGGAGCACATATTTACACTAAACGGCCTGAATAAGAAAAGTTCAGAGTTTTTTTTAGAAATAATTGCTTAGCTGGCGTAATGGCGAACATGATGGAGAGTGACATCATAGCGAATAAGATTGAACTTCAGTCATGCTATTACATTCTCTTTCGGGTCAATATATTAGGAAATGGTATGAACAACTTTATTCCGCACAGCTAAGGGTTAAATAGTACCAGTACTGCTTTTCTATTTGGTTACTATTAAATAACCCAGGGATATCGGTATGCCATTAGAAGAAATGTTCATATATTCCAGTATGATTTGCCACATAATCCTCAGGTGTATTAGTTTACCTATATAAGTGATCTTCCATCAGCAAACTGCTTAACTTCAGTTGTGAAATAATCAAAATGGTGATTAATTATATTAATTATTTTATTGCTAATTAATCAATTATTTTATTCTTTAGTTTGAGGTTGTTGACTGGTTACAAATCTTTGTGCGTAAGTGTACCTCGTCGCAAAAGTTCATAGGGTGTAATTCGTACACGTGTGGCAGGATGTCAGGTATGACTGATTGTTTGAAAGACCGCCGGAGTGATGTGTTTTCAAGTCATTGTTGAGGCCGGACAAGTGAACAAATCATATAGTCGACTAAGGATAACATTGAATTAAATTGGATAAACGTTAATGACACGTGTTCTAATATGATTTGCTGATGCAAAAAGTGTATATCCTAGCCTCCAAGGTGAGTTTCTAAATCTTAAACCCCAAAGCACTCATCTGCTTGGTAGTAATACAGAAATATGTTTAAATGTGTTTAAATGTAAGCGGTGAAACCCAAAATACAAACTTCTTCATCCCTTGCTGCAGTTAAAATGGCCTCTATATATGTCACATTTCTATACATCCGCACCGAAATCTGATAGCGAGTGTAGGAGGCCTTTACACAACAATAAGTAAGTAAAGTTTGCGACCGTAGTCGAGGGTGACCCTAAGTCTCTCTTTTCGATATCTACTACACTGAGGTGTAGGAGAAGGCGCTGCCCCTTTCTCTGGATTGTTCCACTTTACCCTTGATCCGTACCTTATTATGCTGAGGCTTAAGTTAGAAGGCATCAAGTACCATTTGAGCCTTTGATAGGACTCGACCTTGGATTGAATCTGGGTCTCCCGAGCCATTGGCAAATACTGTAACCATAATGCAACTGTCCAGTATTTCATAACAATAATAACATTAAAAATTAAACAAGTGCTTTTACGTGATGCTTTTTTTTCCTCTTTATTTTTCACCGATTATGTTCACAAGGAAACCTTGTGAATTCGAAGAGCCAATAAAAAATGATTTTTGCTGGCTTCTGCTAACAAGTAGCCTTTTCTAAGTCTCTTGAACAGTATAGAAATATTGGGAGTATTATGTTGTCACTTGATCCCAAAGTCGTTGATTGCCGATTTCATATGGGTAATTCAAAAGTAAACAAAGCTTTGAAATTTAATCCCCTATTTTATTTCTTGGTCAAGCTCACTCTAGTAGATGTGTCATTAACCACTATTTTATCACAATCAAATGTCCTTTGATCAAAATCATATTACTATGACTACATTGGATGCAAATCGGTCTAAATACCACTATACAGGTTGATCAGCGGAACCCAAACTGCTTTGAGAATACAACTAAATCAGAATCTCGTTCTCTCTCATCACGTGACAATCCTTTCAACCAAAATCCTCCAGTCGTTTTCTTTATACCATAGCCAGATACGGATATGCGAAACGTACATAGAATGTTCATAACATATATACATAGAACATAGGAATCTCGAAACACGAAAAACACTTACGACTTCTTAGTTCAGGTACGAAACTTTTTATTAATTTTGAGTTTAAAGGTTCTTTGAAATAAGGAGAGAGATACACATTCTTTCTATTCTGGCTTTTCCATCTGCCTCCCCAACACGTGTGGCACCCGCCACAAGGCCATTGGCCTGGCTTCGGCGAGCAAGGAAAAGGCAACCATCTTCTCCCGAGGCAGAACTCAACTAACTCACTTTTCTCTAATCTCAGCCCACGCTTCCGGTGCGTGACGTCACTCAAGTCCCTGGTCACATCCTCTCACTGGGATTCTTATTGTGACATCTCTGAATGACACGTGCACTACGCGCGAACGCGAACACCTTGGCTCATGTTTGCACCTAACTAACCTATACACTGGGCCGAAAATTTCTCAGCCTAACTCAATCCAAAGACACAAGGCCATTGGCCTGGCTTCGGCGAGCAAGCAAAAGGCAACCATCTTCTCCCGAGGCAGAACTCAACTAACTCACTTTTCTCTAATCTCAGCCCACGCTTCCAGTGCGTGACGTCACTCAAGTCCCTGGTCACATCTTCTCACTGGGATTCTTATTGTGACATCTCTGAATGACACGTGCACTCCGCGCGAACGCGAACACCTTGGCTCATGTTTGCACCTAACTAACCTATACACTGAGCCGAAAAGTTCTCAGCCTAACTAAATCCAAAGACTAGATATATAAAAAGAAATCCCTCGGTCATTATATTACATCTTATAAAGACTTCTATGTTGGTTCCCTTTGATTCTCATCCAGGAAGATGATCTATGACTTCCTGTCAATCGAGCTCATTTTTCGTAATACTCTGTGCTGATGTTGACTTCAAATACATACTGGCATTTTCGGAACTGTAGTCAAAGAAGTGCATTTGGTGTTTTTATCCAAATTTTCATGAGGTGAAGACAACATTAGTTTGATTTTCATAGAAAAATTATTATCTATATCTTCAGATGCGATCTGTTCGATTTTTATTGTAGACAGATGGTTTAAATGGACTCAGATAAAAAGTAAATATAAATAAAAACTATGGCATTCATTAGATTGTCCCGTATGTAATTATAAATAAAATGATATAAACAATACCAATGATACAACTCTGGCCCTAAAGATGGGCACCATTCATAACTGAAAAAACGTGAATTTAAAATCACATTGACATGTTTATCTATTGATCTAGCGTCAAAAGAATAAAATGTATTTAATGTATTTCATTTACCAAAACGAAAATGTAAGATAGATAGATAGATAGATAGACAGAGAAATGGTTACCAAGAATGTAACTTCAAGTAACTTGAAACTGCTAAAATAACGTCAAAAATCATTGGGGGAATTATTAAACTCAGTTTTGTTGTAGTCTCTATAGAAATAAATACGATGAATTATTTTCAAAGTACACCTTAAAACAAGTTGCCGGATACAAAAACGAGATGAAGAGAGGGTGACATTGTCATAGGAACGGAAAAAGTTTACATACAACGCCGAAGATAAAATAGAACTCACTTTATTATTGAGTTTCAACTTGCGTCTTGACCGTTTTGAATCAGGAAGACTTGAAGAGTTATTTTAGAGTCGATGATGGAATCACAAAACGTTATCCAACCCGAAAATAAGAGGTGGTCACTAGATTAGAAAATAAAAATCCTTACTTGTCTTCTACCCGTTAATAAATCGTCAACTTTTAGGTGACCGTTTCTCATACTTACCACGAGAGTTCTCGTGATTGGCTCCGTGTCTTCGGTCTTCAAAATCAAGTCTGGGAAGGCTTCGACTACATTACACACGTCATCCTGTAATATAGCCATAATCTACGACCAAGATACGAATCCGTGAAATGTACATATGCATAAAATGTTTATACGCATAGGAATCCGAAAAAAAAAAACAAACACTGACGACTCTCTTGGTTTAGGTACGAAACTTTTATTACCTTCTTCAAGTTTAGATTTTCGTCACGAAGAGAGATAGAGACACAATTTTTCTATGCTGACTTTTTGTCCATCGTCAGCTTTCAACTCACTGACTCAACCAGCGCACGTGCGCACCCTGCAGTCCACATACTCACTGGCCTCGCCCAGGTCCGAAAAATCAATTCGTTTCGTCTCAGTCCAAATCTCAACTCACTCTCTTCATTCAAAATCACTAAGAATCCCAGCCCATCGCTTCCGGGCATGATGTCATCCCCAGTCCATTTTCTATCTGGGGTTTTTATTGTGACATCTGTGATTGTCACATCCTCCCTGCACGTGCTTGAACACCTGCACTCAATGTGTACACCTAACTAACCCATACACTAAGCCGAAAGGTTCTAAGCCTAACTAAACTGAAAGATAAGATATATAAAACGAAAAATGATTATATAAAAATGTCCTTCCGCAATTATATAACAATCCACTCATTCAGCATAACCAATTGTCAGTCAACCATCAGTTGAATAACTCTGTGAAATTTTTAGAGCAGCTTCAGTTAAATCTATAGAACCATTAAAATCAAATAGTATTGGTTATATTTATGAATGTTGTTTCTTTGCTAAGTATATATATTTTAGAGGCTTCGCGGCTGGAAGTTAATATTCTCCTCTGATTCTTCAATATATCTCCAACCAAAGAAATTAACGACGGTGCATAGAAAATTAAGCTATATGATCAGCAGACGTTCAGTTTATTCTAACTTTATATTATTTCCAAATCTCGGCCGATATATATATATATATATATATATATATATATATATGAACACCCAAAAAGAAACCCATAAAAAGTTTGCATGAATACGTAGATCATTATTTTTACAAATGTGTTTACGTATTTAATATTTAGACACTAACAACAGTTTTGCAGGATTCTAGCAAGTCAGTATTATAATCCATAAAACACAATTCATAGTCATGAATAATTGAGCCTAATCGGCTAAGGCTATACAATACACCGACTGCATCTCAACAGAGTGGTAAGGTCACACCAACAAGTGTCCTGATATGACCTTAAAGCATCAGTGAGGCTCCAGTAGTCCTTGAGCTTTAGAGAATTTGGTATACCCCTTCATTACCATCAACCCCAGGACACCTCTGACACGGAGACGTAGAGCCTAAAATGGTCCTTTCTCAGGATCAAATAGAACTGTTTACGTTTAAACTGAGTGCAAACAAATGACTAATGCTAAACTGAATTGCTTGAAAAAGAACTGCATGAACATGTAATTGTGCGTAAATAAACAACTGATCTTTAATTGAGTTGTTAGTGATACATAGCAATTTAACTTTGATGACTTACGTTTACAAACCATATATATCTAACATATATGTATAAACACGAGTTTAAAACCGGGACGAGACTGTTGGCATTTCACATCTAATATATATGTATAAACACGAGTTTAAAACCGGGACGAGACTGTTTGCATTTCACGTAGCACTAATACCCTAAGGAAAGGTATGAATCCAATTATTCCTCTTCCAGCTATGGATAAATAGTAAGGCAGACTAGGTTCTTCAGCCTTGGGGAAGCAACTAGTCTAGGAGAAAGAAACACTGAATTCAAACCTGTTGAACTCCGCTTAAAAATTGACCTTGCGTCATATCCTGACCTAGAGGAGGAGTTGGTACATATCTATATGTATAAAACGGATTTGGAATTAAATAAGCAAGAACGGTTGATATGCCATAAAAAGAAACCAAACCTTAAATGAGTGCTATCAAATGACCAGTTTTAAGTTGTTACTCTTACATAGAAATACATGAAACCAATTTACTGTCGACAAAAATTGACCTCAAGTTCGTTTAAAGATCTTAGCAATAGACTCTTAAAAGTATTGTATACTCATAATCATAACAACACAACGAAGAAGAAGAAAAACGAGTGTAGCGGTCTTTAACAAATATGTACCTCTCAATTTATTCGCAACGTTCGAAAGGGTTGTGTGGGGTTCTACTGTGAGAGGGAGTTGGAGACCGAACATAACTGCAATATCTTGACCCCGACTCTTATGGCAATCAGCGTTGTGTCTTTCTTGTTCTCCAGGGCTGCTCAACCGGAGCTCTCTACTGGACGATGGCTTTCTTTACTGCATCTTATCAGCAACTTCTCTGGTCCCCAAATTCCATCGGGGTTCCCGAGGGCCCCTTTGGCCTGGTGTGGCTTTCCCTACCACATCTCGTCTATAACTCCGTCTGATCTCTAACTTCTGTCTTGACTGAGTTATATAATAGTTCAACGCCTACTCAATCGCCTACTCGATCTTTGGAATGACATGTTTGATCGTCATCAAGCGGAAATAACTGTCATATAGTTCACAGGTCACTCTCTTCCGGTGCATCAGTCTATGAGTGTACCATGGGAATTTTAGCTCGTCCCATTTTGTTAGCCAATTTCCGCCCACGCTATTTCCTCTCATAACTGCAATTAGAATGTGTCACTTCCTTCCGGTGCATCACCTTGGAATGCCAAGTTTGGCCGGGTCGAAGGTCAAAATACAAGAAAAGCAGATATGCAAAAAATGTAATTATAAATGTATAATATACATCATTTTTTAAACGTTAAGCATAAGATAACCCTTGACAGGTTGATACGTCGTTAAAATGAATCGATTAATCAATTCCTTATTTATATCGCTTGTTCGATTCTGGGTGAGTCATCCTGGCCACTCAACCTTCAGTTTTATAGCAACAAGAGTAGTGAAATTTACATCTTTGTAATATAAGTCACGTGACTGATATCTATAAGGTGAATATGTTCGACATAATTGGTGAATAAATCCTAGTTATTCTATAGGTATGAAATGCTTGGGTATTTTTGAAGATCAAAATTCTTTAATCCACTTATAAATTGTTTTGAATTATTCAGTTTTACTTACTTGAAACATTGTAGATCCACTGACAGGAGCTGAATTTTGATGAATGGGAAATGAAATGGAAAGGTCTTTTTCTCTTAAGATTGATGGAAAGTAAATGTGTTTACTGACGGTTTTAATTAGCGGATTCTGCAATACGCTTGTACACCATAGAAGATTGTAAAATAAGTGAGTAATAGATTTTATGAAAGTGGCAAATATATTTTTCACCCAAAAGGGGAAAAAGTAAATATTTTACTCACGGTTTTAAGGAACATATCAAGAAAGACACTTGTATATCATTTAAAATTTTGAAATATGTGGGGATTAGAATTAATGAAAGTGACGATTATTGTTTTCACCTCAGAACTAAAAAGACTAAATGTATTTAATCACGGTTTTAATAAGTGGTTTCTTAAGAATCACGGCTCATTGAATGGGTGGAGAAGGATTTTTTTTGAATCGGTTAAACCATCGGTTCATTCCGCTGAAAAAATTTAATAGTAGTAGGACTACTGGAACTAATGCTAAGAGAAAAGAAAACTAACAGAGGAAACTGAAGTACTGGACGTCTTCGGGGAAAGTGTTAACGTTGTGTTCCGACCAGTGATGTAAGTAGACGGGAATAAAACATCTCTACATATCAAAGTCAGTCGTTTCCATTCATTTCTTGCAAGAAACATGCGATCAGGTTAAGTCAGGTTGGTCTAAAACCGTTGATTTCGAAGCCAGACTTCAAGATATCAAGGTAAATCCATTGGGCATTAGCGGAAGAGCAACAAGCAAGCTCAAAATTCATTCATTTCTTGCAAGAAACACGCGTCCAGGTTAAGTCAGGTTGGTCTAAAACCGTTGATTTCGAAGCCAGACACCAAGCTATCGAGGTAAATCCACTGAGTATCAGTTGTAGAGTAACAAGCAAGATCAAAATTTTTAAAGCAAGTGTTGTTCGTCTCCTTCAGGATCTCTGTAAAAGCCTCCGGTACTGCCAGATCGTGCCTCGGATAACCAAAATATTGCAAAATATTTGACTCATTCTACTTTTTTAAAAAATAGTCATCTCAAAGATTTTGCCATTCTAGGTAGAAAATAAAAGAAAGTGAAAGGGTAGACAAGTACTTTGATCTTGAGAGTATTAAGAAAGTTGTAGAACATGAAAGTGACAGAGATACCAATTTTAAATGGTTCGCTTGAAGCAGTTTAAAAAAAAAAGATGGAGAGGAGACAAGAAAATTGGAAATCAGAGGAAGAATCAATACCATCCAGAATACACCATTGTTGAGATCTGTCCAAATAATGAGATGAGTCCTGGATACGAATGGTCACCAAGAAACCATTAACAGCCCACCAACTAACCCTGGTATGTACAACTTTTAAGGAGTAAAATAATAATTCTTCCACGATGCCTTGATTGAATTGAAAAAGAGGTGTGAATTTTAATAAATACTTGGTTTTATTGGTTGGATAATCCTCTGGCTCAGAAAAATAGTACTAAATAAGCAATTTCATTAATAATATTTTGGATATATGTTCACATTACTTTTCACTGTGTAGTTAAATGTGTGTCTGATTAAATGTGCGTCTACTTGTTGGAGTGATACCATGTGCGCCGTTAAACTGGTATGTCGACGCACATATAAAAAACCTTGCAAACCTTTATACTTATTAATTGATTTAACTATTTTCAGAAATGATTAATAGCGATCGAATGTAAAACTTCAGCTAATTCACTTATATATTACATAAATTCAATTTGGGAAAAAATTACTCATTCTAACATTTGCCAGGGGATTTTTGAAAAAGATTTAGAGAATAAAAAATTAAATAAATATAAAAGGCGTAAAGCAAAACGAATAATCAACTCGTAAACACAATTCATTTGCTCTTTAATTTCAATTCATTATTCTACAAACATATTTGACACATATCTTTAATATTTTCTTGCATTTCATCGCCTTTTCTGTTATATTTTAAGATCAATCTTCGGTGTAAACACGTCACAAAAGGGACGGTGTTAGAGAAGATTTGAATAAGTAGTTGACACCAACCCCATATATATATATATCGTCGTAGGAAATGGACACGGCGACACGAGTTCAAATCCTGGACGAGACTGATTGAATTTCACATAGCACTAATACCCTTGGGAAAGGTATGAATCCAATTATTCTCCCTCCAGCTATGGGTAAATAGTAGGGCAGACTACGTTCTTTAGCCTTGGTGGGGAAACTAGTCTAGGAGAAGGAAAACTCTGAATTTAAACCTGTTAAAATCCGCTTAAAAAGTTGACCTTGTGTCATATCCTGCCCGAGCGGAGGGTTTGGTGTATATATATATATATATATATATATATATATATATATGAAGGAAATTCTTATGAAATCTATAGTTAGCAATAATACGTTGAAAATAAAGAACCTGCTAGACCAACATATATCTCTATATTTCTCTTTGAAGTAAAGATTATTGAAGCAAATTTGTTGCCTTCTCAGAAAAAGTTGAAGCAAAAATGAACTTAAGAATGTATATCTTTGAAGTTTCATATATATATATATATATATATATATATATATATATATATATATATATATATTAACACCATGGATTCAATTTTAATAGATGTTTTTTCTTCTTTCCTATCTTCCCCTCTGTAATTCCCATAGCGGCCATTTTTTTTGCATTGTGCAAGGAACATTGGGAATTCATTAGCTTTTCTACGTACAATCTATTCGATTTTTCATCCGAATATTGTATTTTTTAATAATATATTAAAATTATCTATATGAGGCTGACATGAAGGAGTGAAGAAACATTTTTTTCTTTTTAGAATTTATCCTGCTCTCCTGGCTAGTATGTAAAACTCTTATAATTTAAGAAAACAGCTCTTTATAACTATCTCTTCATTTCATTCTTTACGTATATATATATATATATATATATATATATAGTGCTGATTGTTGGATGATCAAATTATACACACGCACACACACTCACACACACACACACGTATATATATATATATATATATATATATATATATATATATATAGTGCTGATTGTAGGATGATCAAATTATACTCACACGCACACTCATACACACACCCAGACACACACACAAACACACACACACATATATATATATATATATATATATATATATATGTGACAAAAAGAATATAGTCCAATAAGAAAGTTTATTTTTTCTTTTTATTTGGTGATTCTCACCAATTTTACAGAACAGGATATCATCACGAGAAAGTTTTACTTGAATAATTTTCTTTGAATTTCAATTCTTTTACATTATCAAAATAGATCATATGCTATAAGTGAAGAAAACTTACTTGTTGACATAGCATAAACATTTGTTTTATCAAAATTATTTTCTAGTTACCAAGTGTTTTCAACTGAAACTTTATATAAACTCTGATGTAGTAGATCCAATCAATAGTCAAATAATTTGATAGAGTTATATTAATCCTTGACAGGTGTTCCTCCAAATTAGCCATAACAGCTTGTTGAGGAATTTGTTTATTTAGGTGCTTATGTATATAACAAACAATTTTTTTTTCTATTTCAAGTCAGAAGAAATATTCATTTAGATGTTAAAGATTTTAGGGGGAAATGTTTCCGCATGTTTAATCGAGAATAGTTTCTAGTTTTGTAGATTATTTCAAATATGTTGCTTGGATCTATCACTCAAGTTACTTATATATATATATATATATATATATATATATATATATATATATATATATATATATATAGTTAGGATGGCCTATATATATATATATATATATATATATTTACGAGAGTCTCTTGAAAGTTTTTACTCCTCACACATATCAATCTATAATTGTGATCTTGGCGATGAGCACAGAAGTAGCTTAAATAGATTGACTTTTTCAAGGCACTCCGGACTCTCCAACTCTGTCTGAGTGGGCTGAGTAATTTTCTAAGTACTTATATATATATATATATATATATATATATATACAATATAACTATTGCTTTGAGTGGAAGGATGAAATGATTTTCTGGTATTACTGGAAAATCACAAAAGAAAAATTTGCCTAAAATACGGGAATTTCTGTTCGTCTGATATGTTTATTTAATGAGGCACTGAACATAATTGATAGTGGATGCTTAGGTGGAGAGTTGTTTGTTTCTCCTTATTCTATTTGGAACAAATTCTTCTCAGATATTTGGGTAGTTCTTTCTCTCGTCTCCCTAACAACAAGTTCTCTGGCTCCAGTCCCCTTCTACAAGGTATTGTTATAGTAAAATACATCAAATCTCTTCTAATTCACCCACTTAATTCTTCACACACCGAACTACTAAAACGCACAAAACAGACCCACAGACATCGACACGGTAGAAGAAAATAACAGCTACCAGATGGTGACCAAACAACGGGGAAATCATGGCTTCTGCGCTTAGGCTCCACGCATAGTCTATCCAAAATCCCCTCCAAATTTTCAGTTATAAAAAAGGGGTCTATTTTTCAACCAATCCCATTTTTTCTATGAGTACTATTTTCTGGGGCAGGTGTTTGAAGTCGGGCACATATAAATAGGACAAGCAAAGGTCAGACGAGCAGTTGAATCGTCCACCGTGCTAACAGTGTCACCAGACAACACCGCCCGACCAGATCAAAGCAACTACTTGTCGCCGAATAGATACCCCCCACCCTTGTTAGCCGGCCAGATATTTCATCTGCTTGTTTATTTTATCTATTCAATAAACAAAATAAACTAAATTTTCTTGTCAGTTTTATTTTTCTTGCAACCACATCCTTGTATATAACCATACTGATTCGAAAAAAACCGAACCCTAACACCCGTCCGTGGGATTGTCCGCTTGAGCCACTCCTGCTACAACGTACAGTATTGATGAAGGATGATGTTTACAAAAATGATCATCAGATAATACATGCATGTTTATTCACAAACATCACGAAAAACACACTTTCATAAAATAAAATTTTTCAATTGGTAATTTATTGGATACTTTCCTGACTTACTTCGTGTAATTTTAATGACTATGTGAATTTATCGAGAGAAACTTCTACGTAATTCCTGTACTTTTTACGAATAGAATCTTTTTTTATAAATTCTGTTATCGACTGACAGTTAGAGATTTCTTGTCTGTCAATTAATGCAGCAATTTAACACCTCCATTTATCTTGAATGGCCCGAAATAGAATCGCTATCTTTTTATTCAAACTGTTTATTATTAAATACCTTATAGCCATATTCTATAAAAAAGGAATATTTCAATTCTTGAACACAGACAACAATCATCTCTGATCTCATTTGCATTAAAATCATTAGTAATGATTTTTTTCTTTATAAATATAATAACGACGTTTCATGTGTAACAAATGCATTTATTCCTTGATCATATACAATCAGGTCCTTCCTGATTTCAATTAATATCTCTACTCATTTATAGTGTGATTCTATAGAGAAATTTTGGCAGAGTTCCTTTTATCGTAAAATCGTTACTGATGAATTTCCATTATTCATATAACAATATTCCGTTTGTCATGCGTATTTTAATTCTTCACAAGTAGCAAGCATTTTCTTTATGTATTACGACACATCTGACAACAATGTGAGTGGAGCTTGGAATTCACTGACGGTTACCACAGAAAAAAAAGGTGCAACTCTCACTAAAAAATATTGTTCGTTTGGGTTTGAAACTAAAGTTCATCTGATGGTAAGGTTCAAGTTCAGGAACTTTGGAGAGGGTTGATTACCCCTTCATTATCATTACTCCTAGGTTCTCTATGAGTAGGAATGGACACAACATTTACGGAACCAACTGTAAGTTGGTCAAATAGATCGGCTGCCAAATTATATGTATTTGATAGGCATTTTTATGTATAAATATGTGAAAAAATATTCAGAATCTATACAGTAGATGGAAATAGAAATGAAAAATATAACCAATTCACAAACATCTAAACTTAGAATAAACCCAGACTGGTTCACATAAATGCAATCAATCAATCTACCAATCGATACATCTAATTAGTGAACTTATTTCTTGTAGATTCTATAATAAAACTGTTTATTACACCCATTTACTCTAAATATTTGAGTACCATTTCATACATGTGTGTGTGTGTGTGTGTGTGTGTGTGTGTGCTCGTGCATGTGTATGTGTTTACTTTTATGTGTATGTGTATATATGTATTCATGCACACCCACACACACACACATAACATTTCTATCAATGCCGTTACAGAGGCTCTTTTTTTTCGGTATATACTGTTAGCATTTAAACACACACACATATATATATATATGTGTGTGTGTGTGTGTGTGTGTGTGTGTGTGTGCCCGCCTGCCGGTCTGTCTGTCCGTTTTATATTGTTGGTGTTGGGAAATTTAACTCTAAAATGTATGAGAATTTTTTACAACTTTTCCTAAACCTTTAAAAATGTTGAATGGATATACATCAAATTTAGTTGTATTATGAGGAATGTATTGTAAATATATTTTTTAGGAATTCATTAATTTAGTATTGTAAAGCCACAATTTAAAAATATTAGGCGAGAACATGATTTAATTGTTCTAGTTTTCTTTCGCCGTTTACTTATTTAGCAATGCAACATTAGTGTTCTACTTACTTGTTTCGATCTTGCTTTTAATTTGAAAGAATAAAAAGAAATTGAGAAAATTGTAGAATTCGGTTTTTTCAACGATTTATTAATTATCAACGCATCAGAACAGAACGTTTTTAGAAATCAGATAGCTCGAAAAAATATGCATAATATGTCTCCCGTGAGCTTGATTGACTAAAAACAATTTCACTTTCATTAAAGTGTATGACCCCCACTATTATCTTAGCTTTTGGTTCAACATTATTACTCGTTCTTCTACAAAGATGGCTTTGGTTATAAATAACCGACGATGGTTCATATGCCTTTACACAACCAAATCTAATCCATAATTCTGTTATAGTTTTATTTTTGTCAAGTGTGTACAACTAAATTCTTAAACCTTATTCATATACTGAAAAGATAGTAAAAGAACGGATACTCATTTCAAAAGAACGAAAGATATTTTCTATCTTCTTATTTCTATTGGCAAATTTTTATTTCTCAGGATATAAAAACAGTTTCCAATTCAATCATGTCACGAATCCCAACGTTGTGAGAATAGTTTAAGTCTACATATTTAGTTTCCTGAATATTTTATTTGCATCTTAGATTAGCTTGTCGTACTTTTCGCACGTTTTCAAGTTGCATAATATGTATAATAATTTATTTCCGAAGATTAGATAATTTGGTAATCTATGTTTCTGTAATTTTCCTTTTTCTTATTTTCTCTTTATTTTCAAGAGAATCATAATGTGAAATCTTTGTCTACTTTTTCTCTCAAGATAGAGTTGCTACTAGCAAGTTGATTATCTCCCTTTAAAATATTTTCCACGTAAAAGTTGTTTGTCCTTAGGCGGTTAATTGTTGGTTGGTTGTTTTATTTTAAGGCGTATCAACCCTTTTCCGGTCATTTAAAGCCGAATTAAATTTTGAATTCAGTTTGGTATAAATGTAATTTTTGTTTACGGTTAAATGTCTAAACAGTTCAGTTAAACGTCGAAACAGTTCTATTTCAAACAATACAGTTTAGCATAATTAAACAGTTTCAATATAAAAAAACAGTCCTATTTCAAGCAATTCAGTTTTGCAAAAATTCAGACAGTTCTATTTCAAACAGTTCAGTTAAGCATAAGTACACAGTTTCAATGTCAAAGATAGTTCTATTTCAAACAATTTAGTTTTGTATAGGTACATAGTTTCAATGTCAAAAAACAATTCAATTTCAGACAATCCAGTTTATCATAAGTACACAGTTTGGTTCTATTTGTTCCATAGATATGACCCTGTCAGGTGCTCCAACTCAAGGGCAGAGTGGACCTGGGAGTAATGGCAATAAAGAGGTACTTCGCATTCCCCAAAGCTTCAGCATCACTAGAATTTCACCATCAGATTGTTTAGTGTCATATCTAGGACATTTATTTCGGTGGGAGCGTATCTTACCCCTCTGCAGAGATGCAGTCGGTGTATTTTACAGCCCCAGCCAACTGGGCAATTAGACAGTTATATGTTCATTATTTTTTTTTATTATTAGGAATGACTTAATCTTTTTTTTGGAATTTTGATTTTGTTTCTTTCAGTCTTAAGCAAGTATGGGTGTTTATGTTCTAAGCTTAACACAAATTTGACATAAGAGCATGAATATGGCGTACCGGTTTAAATACAGCTAGATAAAAGAAAGGGAAAAATACGAATGAGAGAAACAAGGTAGTAAACAGAGGAAAGAAAATGAAAGTGAAAAAGAAATATTTTAGAAAAGCTCTGAATACCGACGGGATGAATACAAGAAAATAAATCCAGTAAGTAAACACAGATGATGCAGCAGAAAAATCACCCTAATTTCATCGAGTGATTTTAACTGCATGTCCATATTTACCAACCTTTCCGCTTAGGCAGGATATGACACAGGGTCAATTTTTTTAAGCGGAGTTTAACAAGTTTTGGATTCAGAGTTTTCATTCTCCTGGACTAGTTGCCCCACCAAAGCTGAAGAAGCCAGTCTGCCTTACTGTTTTCCCATAGCTGGAGGAAGAATAATTGGATTCATACCTTTCCCAAGAATATTAGTGCTATGTGAAATGCAATCAGTATCGTACAGGATTTGAACTCGTGTCACCGTGTCCATTTCCTACGACGATAACCATTACACCACTGGCACCTCCATTTAAACTGTATGTCAACACGTCTACAGTTATTTTATGCCTACAGGTTAGGGAATAGCATGCATATTACATGTATATTTTTACTATAAAGATACAAACGTAATATTCATTTTCATTTTTTTTATCAACATCTTTTGACGTAAATGTTTTGTAATATAGTAGGTAGTATACCTTCAGCACTCTACCAGATAGACTACCTTATAGCCATGAATAGCCTTGTATTAAAGACTTGATGGTTAATTTAATAAGCTGGATCTAGTCGATGTGGTACTATTTACCCAACCCCTCCGCTCGGGCAGGATATGACACAAGGTCAATTTTTAAGCGGAGTTTAACAGGTTTGAATTCAGAGTTTTCCTTCTCCTAGACTAGTTGCCTAACCAAGGCTGAAGAACCTAGTCTACCCAACTATTTACCCATAGCTGGAGGGAGAATAATTGGATTCATACCTTCCCCAAGGGTATTAGTGCTATGTGAAATGCAATCAGTCTCGTCCAGGATTTGAACTCGTGTCCCCGTGTCCATTTCCTACGACGATAACGACTACACCACGGGCACCTCCAGTCGATGTGGTACACTTCGGCCGGCCGTGGTATCAGTGGCACGGATCTGGTCGGGTATGTTACGTCTCTGTATACGGTAGTCAGCTGAGGCTATCCTGTGAGGATCCTGGGGAGGCTTAGTATTCACGTCACATGGCCAAGACTGTTTTTTCTTCGAGCCTCAGGGCTCTAACCCTTCACGAAGGGGTTAGTTTTATTGCCTAGTTCCTGAGGTTCCCAACGGGGGCCGAGGCATTTTTGGGAATGCTGGGCATATCTGGGCAACGGCTCTACGCCCGGACACACTTTAAAAAGGCCTTGTGCCACACTCGCCCGTTTAGTTGGGCGTGTGACGAATACCGTTGATTTAATAAGCTGGATCCAGTAGATGGGGTACTCTTCGTGCGGGCGTGCTATCTTCGGCACGGATCTTATTCGGTGTACCAAGTCTCTGGATATGGTAGTCAGCCGATGTTACCTGGAGCGGGTGCAGAGGAGGCCTAGCATTCACGTCACGTGGTCAAGTCACGTGGTCACGTCACGTGGTCAAGACGTGGTCAAGACTGGGGGCATTCCCTCGGGCTCTAACTCTTCATGGAGGGTCTAAGTTTATCGCCTGGCGCCGGAGGCGCCCATTTTTAAGAAATCATTATAGCCACAAGAATTTGAAATTGTGCCAATTCCCTTTAGAATAGCAGGCCTTTGAATGTAGGAAACCAGTTCACATGACTCAGGAGTAATATCACATCTACTGAAACTGATATCAACAAACACATTGGAACGGCATAGATTTCATATGGACATCTGATTTCTTGGATAAAATAAAACAGGAATTCTTCTAAGTTGATGTCGTCAGTGCTAGTGTATGGTTGCACTTCCTGGACTATAACAAAAGGCTTAAAGAAAAAATAGATGGTAATTACGCAAGAATGCTTCATGCTCTTTTGAACAGATCCTAAAAGCAGCACCCCACAAATCAGCAACTGTGCAGCCAATTGCCTTAGATTTTAAAAACTAAACAAGTAAGAATTAAGACATGCTTTGTAATGCTCGAGAAGTAGAGACGAAGTTTCAGTGATTGTTTTTTATGAACTCCAACGCATGGATACACCAATATTGGCCAACCAGTTAATACTTATACACGTCAGGTTTTTGAAGACACTGGATTCATTCTATTGGAACCAGCAAGAGAGGTGGCCAATTGGAATGGATAGAAAAAGTGTAAGAAAGTGGGAGTTACGGAAATCAACACAACTTGATAGTGAATATGTTTGAATGAGCTTCGTAATTTTGAAATTATAGCAAGAGACTAATTGCTAAGAGAAGTCTTCCATAGAATAGAAGTTCAATTGAGTTTTTAATAAATATGAAAATCAACTTAAAATGTTGATTAAAATCCTTTATAGCATTCATTCAGCACTAGGTATTTTCATACGAAAAAGTAAATTTTCAATTAAGAAACAAATAAATTACTAAAAACAGAAATTAATCCAAAACACTTAGAATGAAATTTCTTCAGTTCGACTTCGTCTCTGTCGTCTTGTTTATTTTCAACTTTTGTTAAATGTGTCGTTGATGAACAACTTAATTGAATTATATGATTTTGTCAGCAAGTACCCGACGAGGATCAGTGAAAAAAAGACGCTATAGGTTATAGTGTCGTGTCGATGGGAGTTCATTCTATCTGTTGACCGTTAGAAAGAATCCATGCTGCTGAAAGGAGCTGCATGTGTTTCAATACAAGTGGTTTGTTATAGGCATGTATCTCAGGTAGAGTGGCCAGGAACAAACCGTGAATTGATTACTGAAATTAACCCAATAACTTTTTAAATGTAAATATTGTAAAGATGACGTTCAAAATAATACAAAACAGTGTTAGCATTTTTTGTATATAATCTATCAAATTATATTTTCCCGGTATTAGAGGCAAAATTTCGGCAAGGCTGGATTATAAGCGTAGCATCTTCAGGGAACTTTGTCTTATTATAATGAAAATATTTTGCTTTATATTTCTTTTTTAGAAATGAAAATATACACTTTCTATAAATTCTTCACAAGTGGCAGCTGGCTTTTTCCATCATCAAATATTTCATGTTATAGTTCGAATAAAAATCGATATATTTCTCTAAAAGAATGCAATAGAATTTCATATATTAGGATTTCATGTTATTGATTTACGACTTGAATTTGAGCTTTGTAACGCAGAACTTTTGACAGAAACGACCTGCTCCTGGTAACTTATGAACGATATTTTAAAGAAATCCGTTCTTTGAAGTTTTCATAAATTTATTAAAATATCTATCCTGAGACATATCACATGTCTTCGTTTGTCCTAAAATTATTTTTGCTGGGCGCTATGAGGATAATTATTTCTGACGTAATAAGATTTGACTTGAGTTTCGTTTTCGATAAAGAAAAATGAATGAAATATCAAATTGAATAGAGAGTTAGATATTTTGAATAATAATGTAAAATGTTCAATACAGGGAGATACATTTAGAGGAAAAATTGCAAGCTACACGTGAAAGACACAAAAGAATACACACATATATATATATACGCGTGTGTGTGTGTGTGTGTGTGTGTGTGTGTGTGTGTGTGTGTGTGTGTGTGTGTGTGTGTGTGAGTGAATGTATTTGTCTCTACAAAGGGGACAATTTATATATATATATATATATATATATATATATATATATATACACACACACTGGGGATTGGTAAAAATAGTAAAGTTCAAATTAAAAGAATGAAAAAAAAAAATAATAATATATTAAAATGAAAAAAAAAAATCCTAAAATACGAAAATAAAATGAAAATATGACAAGATTCCACTTCCGCTAAAAGTGTAACTTTCTGCATCAAAAATTTTGGCAGAATAGAAATTAAAAGCGAAGAGGGGAATATAAGATCATTGATTAATTTCGACATCAGTTTATATTACACGACAGAATGCAAAGCTCTTCGACCGAATTGAGCTCTCAGGTATCCGGTAAGGTATAAAATGTAATCAAACGAACGCTGCTGTTGCTATCTAATACCTAATAATTCCCTAGCTGACGTGGTACGCTTGTTTGCCGAGTGGTCTGATTCTAAGTCTAACGTTAAGTTGGGCGGGTTTCGATCTCAGCTTCAAGTGTCCTACGTATCTAGCGACACTGAAGAGTTGTGATGCAACGAAACAATCTGTCTATGGATGACAATATATATATATATATATATATATATATATATTTACACACACACACACGTGTATATATATATATATATATACTTAAGATAAGAAAAGAGGAAAACAAAATGAGAAGGCAGATCGCAAAACCCCGAGTAAGCATGTTCGAGAACTACAACAGAAAACGAAATATATAATATCAAGATCTGTGTCTGCACTCCCTCTCCTTACGACGTTGTTTCTACCTGCCTATCAAAGAAGTTGACTCATACTTGGTTCCTCTCTTCTCACCGACTACTCAGAAGTGTAATAAAGAATACATTTAAATTTTAGCGATCCAAGACGTTAATCTGTGTGTTCGTCACTGTTTCTCTCAGCGAGGTTACAACGGGGTCCGACTGAAATTTTAAGCGTAGCACAACAAGGGACTGCCGAAAAACGTGGTGGAAAAAGCGTACGTGTGGTGCATTACAAACGGAGAGTTGTAGCGTTCAAATATTTTGACGAAAAAAAAACCCCGAAATAATTCAACTATAGATAAATAATATTCTGAGTACCTGTTTTTTCCTGTATAAATAAATGTAAATATATGTCTCTCTCTCTCTCTCTCTCTCTCTATATATATATATATATATATATATATGTGTATATATTCTATATATAACTTAGAATATATGTATCTGGGCTGCGATTCTTCGTTAATATATGTTTCGTTAAATAATGTACACATCCTTTGTCTACTCATTTTTATATATATCTTTTCGAATTGCCCTATTGATTTCATGGTATCTGACGGGAATTGGTTATTGAAACTTCCATAATCAATTGGCGCCATAGTACTCTCTGACTGGTCTTGGGCCATCGTCAGGAGTGTGTATATTGCCAAAGCAGTAATATCTTTTCATGTACATTATTACTTTGTAAGTGATGAGCATTTATTATTTATACTCGTGTGTTGTTTAAGTGTTTACATTTGAATTTGGTTCTATAAGTAGCAGCAATTACTAAAGACATTTAAGTATATTAGTACTGGATTTTAAATTGATTCTATTGAATTTAGGTTGTTTCATTCTGATATGAAGCGCCTTATTAATCAGTATTTTTTTTCGAGATTTTGTTGTTATGATATTTTTTTCAGTGAGAATTTTCCGAAACTCAGTTTTTGGTTAGGAATGTTTTTGTTTTTTTAGATGATGTGTTATTGAACTGGTATCAGGTAGATGCATATTGAGTCGTCTCGATTGGGTAGTTAGGATTAAACCAATGTATATTCTCAGAGATACAAACTCCTAATGTATATTTAAATTGATATATAATGTTTGTTTTTTTTTGCAAAACCTTAATATCTCTTTCTTTTACAATAGCTATATATATATATATAGAGAGAGAGAGAGAGAGAAAGAATAACCAAGTTCATACACCAACCTTCAATGTATATTTTTAGTTAACTCTATGAAGTGGCAAATTCTGGCGAAGTTTATGAGTGCAATGCACATTAAATTTAGTTTCTAAGATAATAAAATAACTACACGCTAATTTTTTGTTTTAATTATGGCCACCATCGAACAGTTATCTTCAACAGGATGGAACGATAAAATTGTCGTCGTAAAGAAAACAACACTACAGCTTTATTTTAAAACTTTTATTGAAACAAATCAATTCAGGTAACTTGATCATGAAGTAGAGTTGACATCTATTCAATGTAGCCGCCTTCAACCTCAATCACCGCCTCGATACGGATCCGGAACTGGGAGCATGCATTTCCACAAGCGCCGGCGGGAGCTCGGCGATTACTCGGCGGATGGCGGTGATCAGGCTGGCTTTGGTGTTGTGGGAGGTCATATCAGTGATGTTGTCGACATATGACCAAACGAAGTAGTCCAGCGGGTTCAGGTCGGGGGAGGAGAGGGGCAGTAAGAGAAGGGTACAAAGTCGTAGCACTCCTTCTGAAGCCAAGCCTGGGTCTCTTTGGACTTGTGGGTCGGCGCTGAGTCCTGCTGGCACACCCAGGGTCTGCTACCGGCCACCTGATTGCACCAGGGGATCACCACGCTCTTTAGCACATCCAGGTACACTTTGGTGTTGATTTTCAAGCCGACTTCGAAGATGTGAGTTGGCATGATGTAGTTCTCACTTGAAACCACACCAAGGACCATAACCGTAACTGGAAACTTTGTTTTCATCACCCTGGGCACGTATTTCGTGTTTGTTTACTCGTAGATATACGAGTGAAGTTTGCGTATTTTTTCTAAAGCCCCCAAAATACACCTAAACATTAACGTACATTTGATTCCTTTATTAAGATTTATAGAAATTATGACGCTTGCTTTATTTACATTACTTATAAAGCTATTGGTCATCCGAAGCCCATCAAATGAATTAGAGGAATTATGAAAAAAGCCAAAATAATTTTGTTTTATGCGATGTAAATACAGCGTTGTAAGAAATCGATTCATAGCAAAGTTGTTCTAACCTCGAAACTATTCAAAATAACAGCAAATCTAACTCACTTCACTATTATTTAACTGGGTTCTGTGAAGGGCAAAGCATGTGAATCATGCAGAAAGATGCGTGCTGTGTACAGAGATGCAAGTCTCAGTCAAATAAATGTTATTAAATGGGCTAAATATAGTTTTGTCATGACGAGCCTTTGTCAAAGTCCATGGAGTAAAAATATCTTGTGGGGTGTCCTCGTGGTGTAATTGTTAAAACGATGGACTGCGGAATCGTTGTAAACGAGTTCGTACTCCAGTCGCGTTATTATGTTCACATTCTGGCAAATACCCTTGGGAAAGGTATAAACCCCCTTATCCTCCCAGCTAAGGGTTAAATAGTACCAATTCTGTTTTTCGAGGAGAATAGCTTTGGTATTAAATAACCTCTAAAGGTTGATATGCCATTAAACAAAGAAAGAAAAGGAAAGAAACTAAAAATATTTTACACTCCAGAGAAGAACATTTTCTAGTCACAACAATAAGAAAAGAAAGTGTTGCTTACAGTCTTCTCGGCCATCTACAGATCCATCACTGCTTATTTCCTTGAAAAAGGTACCACTGTAAACAGTGCCTACTATTGCTGACCTCCGAAGTAAAATTAATTACATTTATTGAATGACCCTTGTATTGCTTTATAGTTAAGGTAATGGTTAACTATATAAATCATTTTTCATTAATTATATTCTATTATTTAATTTGGTAAGACTTTGAACTACTCGGTGTCTCTCGTCTCTGTCATAGTCAGAAAGGACTCTTGCAAGCCCGTGCGGAGAGGATATGACAATTATCTGTCATAATAAACTCCACAACAAGAAATGAGGATGGAGAGAACTGAGCGGGTGGCTGACGTCATACCCAGATGTTATGGCCTGAGAATTTGAGGATTTTGAAAAGAAGGGAGTTGCTGTTCGACCGTGGAAACAAGCGGTTGAGTTTTTCGGATCTGATCAGATCAGTTTGGGTCTCGACCGGGAGAGAAGTGTTGAGATCTTAGACAACACTAGATGCGCTGTGCGTGGAGTTGGGGGCTGCATAGTAAGTTAGCTTAGGCACCCATGAATTTTGTCTCTCTCCTCGCGTCCCAAAGGGCTGAAGGCAGAAAGAAATAAACCCGTTCGTATGGGAAACGACCGAGTTCGCCGGCATTTATTACTATTATTATTATTATTGATATCGCTATACAATAGAATATAACAGTTGGGTTCCTTTGTTTATCGGCATATCAACCCTTGTAGATTATTTAATTCTCATGTCAACCTTGTAGAAAATCAGTAATTTTATTTAACCAATTACTGGAGGTATAAGTGAGTAGATATCTTTTCCAAGTTGGCTCGTCAGAAAATGAACTTAATAACATGAATGAACTCAGCTAATTCTTGGTCACAGACCTATACTTTACATATTACGCCGCTGGATTTCCGCTTGTATGTAGGAAAATAAAACAATAACATTACAAATGAAAAAGAGGATATTTCTCAATTAAAACCTACTGTTTGTTATCATTGTGCAAATGAGATGTTACATCACTGTGACAAAAAAAAAGCGTTATATGAAAAAATAAATACACAAAAGTACTTCCCAGAGGCTTAAACTTCTATTTGTGACTTTACAGTAAAGTAATATTGAAAGGATGGGTTCTCGCTAGATTACCAAACTTAAGTGACTATGAGACTGTAAATACTTAGATAGGTGACCATTTAAGCGAACTAGACTAACAAATTATTATTACTGAGTTAGAGTCTCACAAAGTGTCCCATATACCCTTAGTTCGTGTCTCAATAACGCGAAACTTCGTACCATTAACATCTTCTGGTTATGAAATAATATAAGTCTCAGTAGATGTGATATTGCTCCCGCGGCATGTGAATTGGCTTCCCAGATTCAGGGGCTTGCTATTTTTGACGTAGATGGCTCCATTCTAAAAATTTCTGTTTATGAACTGAACAATGCTCCCCGGGTGGAAGACATTTCTACATCGTACAGTTTAAATCTAACTCAAAATCAATTTTGAATCCCATTTTAATCCTTTCATGAGTTAATCCTTCTATTCTGGGTTTATTTCGGTAGAATTATATTGTATTTCATTTTGGTAATAAAATAAACTGCAAGCAAAAGAAATTTAGACGTTAGAACAAAGTAACAAATATGTATTAGATGAAAATTGTAAAATTACAGGTAGTAAATCGATTGAAAGGAACCATAGTCAGAAGTTCTCTACCGTGGACAGGATTCTTTTGCTTATCGGTACGGGTTACCTAGTGTAAAGATTTTGTCAATTGACCTTGAACTATCAAGAACGTTATCTCGACTTTCCAATAACGTGATCATCTTGCCATACAATTCAAATTACCTTCACTGAATTAACGATTCATTATTAAGATCCTGTACGCTAAATTTGCGCGTGGATTTCGCGGAAATGCTAAACTGGTTCACGCTCAGTGTCATCCTGTCAGTTAATTCAATTCTTGCATCATTAAATTAACGCTTCGGTGGAAAGTTGTGAATGTAATAAATGATTAAACATGGTGGCTGGATCTTAATCTGGCATTTCCAGCTTGGTGGTATTGTAAGATAATGCTGGGCCGTTCGAAGCAAGAGATAAGAAAGCGTTGGTGCCAAAACCATGACTGACACCACTGTCATCATCTGATTAAGCATTTGCAGGCTGAATAACAATTGTTTACCCAGCGCACGCACACATACACTCACGCATATATATATATATATATATATATATATATATATATATATATATATAGGATTTCCTGAATAGTCAGAAAAAATCAAAAAAAAGGTTTCACCACAACGTGTCGTAAGGACGATTACGACTAAAAGAGGGTTTGGCCAAATGAAATTTTTATTGATTAAAAAACCATTAGGAAGTATAAAAATAGCATTAAAAAAGGAATTAAATAAATTCATAGATAACTATATATATATATATATATGTATGAAGATGAAATAAAAAAAATAATGGATAAGACAAAATAAAATTATGACTACCAAGAAGCCAATTGTTTGTCTTGTGCCAACAAACACTGGAAAGTTTCTCCTCCATAAACAAATTGTAAAAATTATCCCCTACTTTATACTTATTGCATTTTTTTAAACTATCACCCAGTTTAATATAGGATGTGCACCTATATTTTTCTTAATTTCCTACTCGTAATTAAATGAAGTAGTTCTATGCCTATATACCTCATGTGCAAAACTGCAACAATCATGATATCTTTTTTGAAGAGGCTCTGTGTGGAACCCAACTATACCTTTTTAACATTTCTCTTAACGTTACTCTCGTTGTGTCGACGACCATATACTTCTACCTTACACAGTATACACTTAAATTGTCACTTCTCTTTGAGAGAGAGAGAGAGAGCAATAAGTTTTATCAATAGAATTGCATTTAGAGGTGTCAATATGTTGTTATTCCTAAGTTTTTTAATATTGCTTTTATTAATCAAACTTGTCGCAAAATATAATTCAATCAAACGGTGTTCATATTAAATATTTTGAATTAACTATTCGTTGGAGGAAAGTTTTTCTTTAATAATCTGAACAATTCTTTTCTTACCTTATTACCTCCGGCCTAATTGTAGGTAATATGCACCATAAAACTTTCCTTGCATTGTTATTTCGATAACGACGATCTAAAACTTTATCCCTTGATTTATAAACCAATTTGGCTTTATATCCGATATTTTTAATACCACCTCATATCCATGTTTATTCTCAGTAAAGAAATCGATGTTAGAAAAATTATTTTATGATCCAACCATATTATCATTAATTATGTGCATAAAGACCTGTTTAGGATAGTTAGAACCTGCATCAATGTAAGATGGAACTTGGCTGGTTTTTTTTTTCTAGATGGTACTACGTGACCTGTATACAAACTATACTTAACGTCAAGATAATCGGTAATTTTTAAATTAGTTTGCATGTCCAATTGAATTCAAGCTTATTGAACAACAGATGTAATTTCTTTCAGATTATATCACCTTTTCTAGGCCTACTGTTATCCACTAGAATAGGTTACACACACACACACACACACACACACACACACACATATATATATATATATATAGAGAGAGAGAGAGATTTTCTAGCTATAATGAAGAGTTGTGATACAACGAAACCGTCAGTTTGTGCATGACAATATATAAAAAAATCGCCTTCTTTTATTCACCAAAAACCCCACCTAGCCTAGAATTTGCATAAAAAAAAATTTGACATTTCAATTGGAGCATATGATGGCGCAGAAATTTGTGAACCCGTCGGGTGTGTATTATTGTATAGTATTAATAAGATTATGGACCCAAGTAGCCATGGACTTTATCATGATGACGGACTGATTATAGTGGATAAAAGTACACCGAAGAAGTGTGATGGGATTAGAAAAAAATTGTATAAGCTGTTTGAGGAATTTGGATTTAGATTAGATGTAACAACAGACCTAAAAATAACTGATTATCTTGATGTTACTTTAAACTTATATAGTGGAACAGTATCTCCATTTAGAAAAAGGAACTAGGATCTGGGTTATGTAAACAGGGGATCTAATCACCCAATACAGGTGTTTAAACATGTACCTAAGGGAATAGAGCAGAGATTATCAAATAACTCCTCTAACAGGGAAATTTTTCAACGAACTAAGCAGGAATATGAGGAGGCTTTAAAGAATGACGGATATAGGGTCAATTTAGAATATAGGAATAGGGATAGAATTGGAACACAAGGGAGGAGAAATAGACCAAGGAAAATTTCATGGTTTAATCCCCCTTACAACGTGGAAGTAGTTAATAACTTGGGAAAGGAGTTCTTCAAGATATTAAAAAGAAACTTCCCTAGTAGGAGCCAATTACATAAGGTATTTAATAAGAATTTTATTAAATTAAGCTACAGTTGCATGCCAAACATTAATGGAATAATAAATAGGAGTAATATAGCTAAATTAGGTACAAAGAAAAATAAGGAGATTGATAAATGCAATTGTAGGGATAAGGTTAGGTGTCCCCTCAAAGGCAAGTGTAACCAGGAGTGTGTAGTGTATAAAGTAGAAGTATATAGTGATTCGAATAATAAGGGAAATAAAAAGATATACTTTGGGTCGACACAAGGAGATTTTAAAACTAGGTACTATAACCATAGAACAAGTTTTGCGCACGAGAAGTATAGGTATAGCACTGCTTTATCTAGTTATGTGTGGGAACTTAAGGAAAAACAAGGAGTAGATCCTATAATGAAATGGGAAGTAATAAAGAAATGCCGCAAATATAGGGCAGGTAATAGAGCTTGTAATCTTTGCATGGAGGAAAAATTGGTAATAGCAAATTTTAAAAGTAAGAATATGTTAAATAAAAGATCGGAGGTGTTAAATAGTTGTCGATACAAAAGGGCGTGGTTACTATATAATTAGGAATAGATTATAGAGAATTTTTTTTTTTCAAATAAAAATGTGGTAGTTATATATATATATATATATATATATATATATTTTAATGCAAATTCTAGGCTAGGTGGGGTTTTTGGTGAATAAAAGAAGGCGATTTCTCCTTAAAATTTAGTCGAAATTAGGCTTCCTGATGATCCGTTAAGGTGAAACTTTAGTAGAAGATTTTCGACTCGCGATTTAAGTTAATTCTATAATTGGCTCCATTGGTTAATGTTGAGCACTTTAGAAATTATAGCTTTGCAGCATTCGCGGAGGGTTTTTGGTTTTCTTTTGACAACTGACTGCGTACCCCTTGATTTTTTTCAAGGAGTCGGACGAGGCTGGCCTTTTCTTTCTTTTTTACCCAAAAAACTTTTTTCTTTTTCCCCTGGGCGGTGATTCGAGGTACTTTTATGTCTTGTTCCTGACCAGTTTTTTTTTGTTTTTTCCGATACCGTGAATACTGGTAGATATTAGATTAGTAAATATATATATATATATATATATATATATATATATATATATATACATATTTGTTTTATCAAATCTGTTTGGTGCCATCAAAATCTCAGTTTAATCCAATTAGAGGTTTATAGAATGATTTTTGTTATTTCAAAAAATTTCAAACATTAGAAAATTCGAATCTTTAAATTTTCAAAATCCTTGATGATAAACAATGAAGGGTCAGAAAACGCTCGGAACAATTTCGCTATATTCATCAACAAACTCCAACCTGAAACCAAAGTAGTTGTCAGGAAAATTGAAAGAATCCGAATAAAATTTTAAAGACATGTGTCTTTATTATTTAATAAAACCTGCTTAAGTGAAAGACTGCTGTTTAAATGGGCGCGGGTGCACACACACACACACACACACACACACACACACACATATATATATATATAAGCACTTAAAATAATGTATTGCCCAGTAGGCTGGGGCTATAGAATACACTGACTGCACCTCTGCAGAGGGGTAAGACCTCCCACCTAACGAGTGACACCAAACAATTTGATGGTGAGGTTCCAGCAGTTCTGGTGCTTTGGGGAATGTGGAGTACCCCTTCATTGTCATCGCTCCCAGGTCCACACTGGCCCGGAGTGGTACCATCTGATATGGGTCCTATCTATGGGTTTAATATAACTAACAGAATACTTATGCTAAACTGAATTGTTTGAGTAAACTGAATTTCTTGAAATGGAAATGTTTTTGACAATTAAACCGTACTTACATTTAAACTGCGTGTTTATGCTTAACTGAATTATTTCAAATAGAACTGTTTTTCAACATTAAAACTGTATTTACCCTTAACTGAATTGTTACATATAACTGCTTGAATAGTTTGAAATAGAAATGTTTTTGACAATTAAAGTGTGTACTTATGCTAAACTGAATTGTTTTAAATAGAACAGATTATTTACATAAAAATGGATTTGGCGTTAAATAACCTACAAAGGTTGATATGCCATAAAACCCAACAAACCAAACCAAAACTTAAAATAATGTAGACACAGAGTATATAGATTATCTCATATGCAAAATCTCTATCAACAATTTTTACCCAATAATATAGTCAATATACATATCTATACATATATATATATGTGTGTATGTTTGTGTGTGAGTTTGTAAAATTTAGTTTCCAAAACTGACATCAAGGATTTTATAAAAATAATTTTCGTACCGATTTTTAAAGATACAAATACTCCTATCACGATTGTGAGCTTCACGATATTTATATTGATCCCAGGTGAATTATGTGACAAATATAGCATAAAAATGACAGCCCTCCATGTCTTCTTTATATGAGACTGGTCAAGAGGGAGACTAATATACACTAATACAAGGATATACTTTCTTGGACAAGGTGTCGTCTTCTTTTCTTTTTCTATGAACTCATTATCATCGCAGCATCCCATCTGTATATCCGGCAGCATCCATCAAGGCCAAGCAATTCAACAGCTTCCATAGACCTATGATCACTTTAACATACCATTTAAAAAGCAACAAATAAGCTAATATACGGTGGCGGCCATAATGTTTAGAACAGCATAGTTTCGTCAGAAAATGTAGGTATAACTTTTTATCTAAGTTGTTTTAGATTCAATAATTTTTACAGACAATAAATACGATATTAATTGTTATTCTGTGGAATTTTGGTGTTATTTGAGAAGATAATAAAAAAAGTATTGAATGATTTAGTGATTTTCTGCAAAACCCAAGGCGGCCAAAATTATCTCTAAACCATTCAATACTTTTTTTATTATCATCTCAAATAACACCAAAATTCCACAGAATAACAATTAATATCGTATTTATTGTCTGTAAAAATTATAGAATCTAAAATAACTTAGATAAAAAGTTATACATACTTCTTCTGACGAAACTATGCTGTTCTAAACATTATGGCCGCCACTGTATGTGACAAATATAGCATGAAAATGACAGCCGCGATAAACTTTTTTTTTATTTTTAAAGTCATTTTCCGATTGATTTTTTAAAACCGACATTGAAATTTATTTTGGGAATCCGATTTTAAATTTATTTAACCAATGTGTTTCTTTTTAGGTCTCATCAGCAGTGTATACCGTGATCTCCCCTACTGTATTGTATTTCTTTCCTGGAGATTGAGCATTCTCCGAAAAAAAATTGCACCATGAGGGTATCTTAATATTCGACACACACCGGCCCACATACATACAGACACACACTCACCCACACACGCACACACGCGCACACGCACACATGCGCATGCATACACAAACAAACGCATGTGCACACACACATGGACGTTTTCCAATACACCTGATGTAGCCAAATATCTGCTGTATTGCCTGGAACTAACAGCAAGAGGTACTCGTCTCTACATAACGGAGAGCTAGAGTTTTTTAATCAAAATGCTGTCATCTCCGTATTAGAAATGAGTATACCAGTTTAAATATTTCACTGGTAATATCTGAACTACAAAAACCGATGTCATCATACACATAAATAAATTCTGCTATTGTCAGGTTAACGGCCACTAAGAAATCTATTCTCTCTGATAAAATAAAATGACAATTCTTTCAAGCTGAAGCCGTGTCCTTACAACTGTATGGTCGCACTGCTTTAATTTGAATGGAGCACCAGGCAAAACACTTTATTTGAACTATAAAGATGTATTTTGAGCTGTTTTGAATAAATCCAGGATAGGTCACTTAACAAAGCAGCAGTTGTATGACCATTTACCGCCCATCTCACAAACTATGAAAGTAAGACAAACAAGACATGCTGGGCACTCCTTGGGAAGTAAGGACGATCTCCCATGGCCTCCTACACAAAAGTACCCCAGTTTTGGCCGACTAGTAAAAACTTTCACTTGTAGACTTAGTGCGGATACTT
This sequence comes from Sepioteuthis lessoniana, assembly GCA_963585895.1. Classification (NCBI taxonomy): domain Eukaryota; kingdom Metazoa; phylum Mollusca; class Cephalopoda; order Myopsida; family Loliginidae; genus Sepioteuthis; species Sepioteuthis lessoniana. The sequence continues at coordinate 21,447,653 of OY757928.1, read as the reverse complement.
TGAGCCGTTTAGAAGACTAGTCAAGATCGAAGACTGACAGGAACAGATAATATGAATAAGTCAAGGAAATCTGTTCTGTCAACATGACTTGACAATATATATGTATGATATTATAATGCGCTTGTCAAAACAAAGCTGTTCGAGTAAACATATATTACTGCTGATCAAACGATTGCGCTGAGCTGTAAAAAGATCTGACATTCTCATATATTTCCAACATCTAAAATTAAACGATGGAATCTATGTTAACAACCTATTTCATGTCATATGAAAGCCACTTTTCCCCACTAGCTTTATAAATCTGAAATAAACGCAGAAAACGAAACTGGACAAATTAGAAATACAATCATAGAGCCACTAACGCATGATACATATTCAAAAATATTTTATTATTCTTCACTAGAGATCATTTAATTCTACCCTGTGAACTGAAGCTAATGAATACACCGACTGCACCCCTGCAGATGGCTAAGACCTACCCAATGAGTGTCTTGGGTATGACACTATCTGATGGAGAGACTCCAGTCCTGTGACTTTGGGAATTATAAATTACTCTTTCATTTCCATCTCTCTCAAGTCTCTTCTGAGTCGTCCAATGAATGAGTCATGAACTCATTTCTTGTACAGTTTCCAGTGAGTCACCTTTCCCACTCAGTTGTGTCTCTACTAATTTTTCGCTAATTTGCTGCTTTAGTTGGTGATAATCGTTTCATCTTTATCACCATATAACCAACATTTGCTATTTTGTTGCATCTTACCAATTTTGTAGTTATGGCGTAGTTTTATGCTGTTATGAGTAGAGATTCAGATTCTTTTTTAAGGTGTAAGCCATATCCAAGTCTTCTCGCATGAGATCTCGCTAGTCTATTGCTTGAAATAGCCATACAGTTTTTTTTCTTCCAATGTTTATTTTTACAGTCATTGTATTTTTGACGATCAGTTTCTTTTTTGTGTTGTGTCTGGTCACAGCAATTAGCCTTTCTTTTCTCTTTCCATGTTGACTTCAAATAGTTGTATCGACTTATCAATACCATTTTGAATGTTAGCGTATCCACTTCCTTCTTTTCTTGACACAAATAGTCTATCAATGTTATATATTGACCCTCGACCGAGCCGCCAATCAAGAGATGCACCTGTGTAAATAAGCGGAAGAACAACAAAGCAGAAGCATCCGGTCGAAGATATCGGAATATCACCTTGACCTGTGAACGTGGTCGAATTCGGTGATGGTGGCAGATGCATACGCCCACAGGAAGCAGGTGGATTTTAGACCATTATATAACCAGAAAGAAGTGACAGACATGCAAAACGCCATCAGTATAATTTTTGCTTTTTTTATACTAAGTTTATTTTTAATTTTTTGTTATCTACCGCCTCTCATATAGATGCTGACGGGAGAGAAACAGAGTATGAAATGAGGCAACAACTCTAGATAGAGAGGGAGAAAAATAAACCGTTGCGGAATGATAGAGTCTGACATAGACCTTCATTTTATCGCTCCTGCTTATTGCTGCAGTTCTCCGGGTGCTTAGATTGCTTCTTCACGACATCCTGGCACAGCGCACTGGTGTTGGTTTGCTCCTACGTGGAGCTCACCAAAAATGCCTGCCGTAATTTTCGACCCGTCAGCACATCTCCACAGCTGGTCTCAACTTTCTTTCTTTTTTTTTTGTTTTCTATCTCGTGTTCACTCTAACGAATTTTCCGTTTCAACTTCTTCCGGCCAATTCCAACCCGTCGCAGTGAAACATGAGGGTGAAGGTAATAAAAATTGTAGTTGGTGCGCCGGAAACAATCCCTTAAGGATTTGTAAATCAGAGGAATAGTAAATCAGAGGAAGAATCGAGATTAACTTGACTATAACATTGCTGAGATCAGCGAGAATACTGAGAAGAGTCCTGGAGATATGTGGAAAGTTGCCATCACTCAGTTAGCGACCATAGTCGAGGGTGACGCGAAGGCTCCCTTTTTGATAGCTACTACACCAAGGTGTAGGGGAGGGCGCTACTCCATTCCCAGGATTGCTCCACTTTACCCTTGAACCGTACCTTATAATGCTGAGTGTTAAGCAAGGTGGTATCAAGTACCATTTTTAAAGTCTTTGGTATGACTCGACCTGGGATTGAACCCAGGTCTCCCGGGCCATTGGCGAACACTCTAACCGCTGGGCCAATCCAGTAAAAACCATAAGTTAGCTCTCGTGTGAAAAACTCACTCGGAGTAAAATAATAATAATAATAATAATAATAATAATAATAATAATAATAATAATAATACTTACACGACAGGAGATGACCAAGGAACCATTAGAATAACAATTCATAAAAATTTGGAGGGAAATTATGTCATTGGCTAAATATGAATGTAATCGTTAGAGACTGTGTTAGAATATTATATCTATCATATAAACGTATTATGAGTAACTTACAATGTTAAAGCATATAATGCAAAATACATTAATATGAACTCTTAAAATATCGAGTTATATTTAAGTATTAATATTAGAATTATTAAGAAAATGTCAGTCTTCTTGTTAGAGATAGATTCTTCACTCGTTTGTTAATTGTTAAACATACAAAACTAGCTTCAAATGATAGCAAATGATTTACCACTGTTCCTGTCACTGGGGGCGATACAATTTCAGAAGAATATTTTAAGTTAAATTGCTATCAAATATAATATATTAATACTTATTTTTATTTTGGAGTCATTGATGTTCATATTAAAAAAAATTAGTTATTTTTGTTTCGTCTCTTGTTATTTTTCTTGATATTTTCTATCTTTCTTTCATTCTAAAGACTTACGTGTTTTCTACAACATCTTATCCATCGATTTATATATATATACATATATATAGCTCGAACATACATACAGTAGCTATGTGTTGATACGGGATGTAGCCCTGAAGACCTACCTGAGGCGATGAACGATAGGGAGAAGTGGCGAGAGAGGGTCAGGGATATCCGTGCTAGTGGCACGACATGATGATGATGATGATATATATCAATTCTACTATATGGGTGCATCCCGTTGACGCTGACTAATTGTTTATAAAAATATATATACGTGAACTGCAAAAGATTGCTACAAGCAATATTGAACAAATATTGGAAGCAATATCCCATAAAAAAGTAGCTGTACGGCCATTTACCTCCCATCTCTAAAAACATCCAAATAAAACGAACAAGTCTTGCGGAACACTGCTGGAGACGTAAGGACGACCTCAGAAGCGATGTTCTCCTATGTACATCTTCACACAGACGTGCAAGTGTTCGCCGACCAACAAAAACTTATTTACAGACATTCTGTTCAGTCACTAGATATAGCCTTGAAGACCTGTCAGAACCGATGGATGATAGAGACGATGATAGAGAGAGAGAGTCTCAGGGAAATCCGTGCTAGCAGCACAAGATAATAATGATGATATATGTCTCTCACCTTCTCTCTCTCTCTCTTTCTCTCTCTATCTTTCTCTATCGCTCTCTTCTTCTCTCTCTCTCTTTCTCTTTCTCTCTCTATCGCTCTCTTCCCCTCTCTCTCTCTATATATATATATATATATATATATATGTACAAGCTGTATCCGGCCACGCGTTGCTGTGGCTCAGTTTGTTTAAATAGGGAAAAAAAAGCATGTTTCTAATACGTTTAATTTTCCAATACTTGTGGATTCATAATAATCTTGGTAGTTCCAGTTTCCGTGTAGATAAAGAGATTGTCTAGATTGCGGACTCAGGAACAGGCAACATATGATTGCCCAAGTTAACGAAAAAAGAAATAAAAGTGATAAAGGCAGAAATAAAAATCACGTGTAAAATTCATGGAAAACGAAAGTAATGTTTACTTTCATAATTTGCGTTCGGCTTTTCTCGGGGAAAAAAACGACTTATTAAAAATATTTTCTTTTAATTATTGTAATATTTTTGGATATTAAGTATGTAAAAACACGCTCGTATTCGAATAAAATACTCACAAAATTTTAAACCAATTGGTGGTATAAAACTAGAGATTATCGGTTAGTAACAAACATTTACATTTTCATTTATATATATTTTTGGATATTAAGTATATAAAAACACGCTCTTATTCGAATAAAATACTCTCGCAAAATTTTAAACCAATTAGTGGTATAAAACTGGAGATCATCGGTTAGTAAGAAAAATTTACATTTATATAGATTGTCATCCACAGACTGTTTCGTTGTATCACAACTCTTCAGTGTGGCTAGACACGTAGAACGCTTGAAACTGGGATCGAAACGGTCTGATACTAAGTCTAACGTAAAGTTGGGCAACTTTACGTTTGACTTATTATCAGACCGCTCGGCCAACAAACGCACCACGTCGGCAAGGGAATTATAAAATATTAAGAAGTAGCGTTTGTTTGTTTATATTACATACCTTACCGGATACCAGAGTGCTCAATTCGTTTGAAGAGCTTTGCATTATGCGAGCGGAAACCGAAAATTCCTTCACCAGAGTGCTCAACCCCCATGGGGGAGCTTATATAGTGTCATCCACAGACACACTGTTTCGTTGTATCAGAACTCTTCAGTGTGGCTAGACACATAAGAAGCTTGAAGCTGGGATCGAAACCCGTCCAACTTTATTTTAGACTTAGTATATGTATATATATTTGTGTGTGATTGTATGTGTGTGTTCCTGTTAATTTTTACAATAATTTGGTAAAGACACATTTTTGGAAGATAAGTTAATAATAAAAGGACAACTAATCAGAAACCGTTGAAAAAGTTTTCTAAGTGAAAACTTATTCCGTGGAGGTTGTTTAGTCCTCAAAATGAGACATTTGTTTACTATGTCTCAATTATATCAAATTAGGGGGTTATTTACTCTCATTCTCTTGGACTTTTACTCTCTGTCTCTCTCAGTTTTATCATATATATCTCCTCCTCTATCTCTCTTCACTCATACAGACGAACAAGCACGCACACGTGCACACACACACGCATTAATATATATATATATATATATATATATATATATATATATATGAATTTCATTACATATGTCTACGAATCCCTCTCATCTCTGTCAAATATATATGAATATATATAATGATAACGCTAGAACTATAAACACACACACACACACACATACACACACACACACACACACACACACACACACACACATATATATATATATATATATATGCTTGATTATATTTTATCTATTCCTCTATTCCGGTTTAACCCTATCTACTTTGTATCTATCAGGCCTTAGTCACATTTTCTGATCAATCTAAGCTTGTTCACATGTATCTATCATGGCAGCTAAATTTCAAGTCCCTGTTATTCATCGCTTTTCTATAATTTTTTCCTCTTCTCTTATTAAATAATACAAAAACGACAATGAAAAAAAAAAAACAGAAAAAATATCCCGATAAAAAAACAAACAAACAAAAACCAATTCTATCGAAGACACTAAGTGATATTTACTTTGTTTTTTTTTTTTTAGTTAAGTGTCATTTCAAAGCGCGTCATATGAGATAAGTTTTAGAGTATTAATTTATCATTTGAAGCAGGAAGCCATTTTTTCTTGAAAGTCAATCTTTCCTTAAAACAAAGAAACTATCAGTGAGGAAAGTGAAGGGAAATGTATCGAAAGATAAAGAGTTAGATGAAAAAAAAAAAAAGAAAGAAAAAAAGTCAGATCAAGGAGTATCACAAGTAACCTTATATGAAATATAATACGATTATTAAACATATATAAAACTTAATGGAATAATATGAATGCACTCAAAATAAGTTGAACTGGATCAATATTGATATTTCTTCTCTATCCTATGACTGATTTTCCATCCAACAGTAATGTAAGGGCTCTAGGTTCGTCATCAGTTTGTCTGTTTGCTAAGTTGTATGGTGCAGGATTTGAGTGTTAGAATGCTTTAACCCAATCCCTGTTAGTGGATGTGACACAGGGTAAATTGTTCATGATAGTTCAGATGGTTTGAATTCTATGTATTCCTTCCTTTTGACAGGTTCCCCCTTGAGGCTAAATTACATAGGCTTTCCTACAAAAATCCCATCCATGGTGTGAGAAAAGATTATTTCATGGATTTCCCAGGGGCATCCGCACAAATGGGAACGTAAAAAGCCTCGTCTAGAACTTAAATTCTAGTCAACAATTCCATTTTCCGCGACAATAATAATTAAGCTAAGCACAATCGAGAGTAGGGAGTTGTAAACATGTATATAGATTAGATGCCCAGGAACAGGCCTGTATGGGCTATATATATATATATATATATATATATATATATATATATATATATAATATATATATATATATATATATATATAGTAAAACTAAGTGGAAAAGTGGATAAATCAAACACTTACAACGGGGTTAGTGGTAATATTTCGTTGTTTATGAACAGAACTTCTTCCGACTAAAAAAAAAAATTCCCATTTTGTTGTACTTCCTACATAATGGACTCTCCCTCCTCCATAAAGACACGTCAATAGAGTGTCAGAGGAGTTGATGAGACCCCCGAGTTTGGTCTGCCTCTTCAGTTGTTTGGGGCGCGTTTCGGTCGGTCGTGTTTTGGTCAGCGCATCTCGGTCGGGTGTTACAGCAGCACTATGGTTTTCCTCCAACCTCAGAGGACCGTCCCGCCAGGCTTTTACCCCCTTACGGAGGGTGGGGTTTATTGTCTGGCACCCTTAATAAGGGGAATACCGACGGGGCGGAACATATTTTTCGCAATGCCGGAAACGTGTGGGCTATGGCGACCAGACCCACCTTAAACAGGCATTGTGCCAAACTTGCTCATTCGGTGGGGTGCGTGAGAGATGAATGGCCTCGTGTTTGGTCCGCCTCTTTAGTGGTTTGGGACACGCTTCGGTCGGCCGTGTTTTAGTTAGCGCAGCTTGGTCAGGTGTTGCCTCAGCACTGGAGATTTCTTCCGGCCTCAGGGGGCCGTCTCCCCAGGCTTTTACCACTTTATGGGTGTTAGGTTTATTGCCTGGTACCTCAGGTGCCCTTATTAAGTGGAATGCCGACGGGGCCAAAGATATTTTTGGCAATGCCGGATCCATCTTAAAAAACGGCCTTGTGCCATACTTCTCCGGTAGTGGGACGGAAAACAAATACATAACCAAACTCACGCGATTGATGCACCTCTCCAGTTTTTGGGTCGCGCTTCGGCTGGTGTTGTTGTCAACTGCGCGGTTCCGCTCAGGTGAGCCTCGGCGCTGGTGACCCCTCTGGCTATAGGGGGTCGTCCCCACAGGCTTTATCCCTCTTAGGAGGGGTTAGGTTAATTGGCTTGCGCCTGAGGCGCACCTCTTTAGGAGAATACGACTGGGCCCATGGTACTTTTGAAAATGCCGACTTGAAAAAGACCTTGGGCCATACTCATCCGGTTGGTGGGCAGGAAGACAAATACAGTTGACGAGACCCACGTGAGACAACCACGTTTGATACCACTTGCGTAGTGGGCGGATAGTTGCTACTCCACTGGACTCTCAGCTTCTTATTAACTAACTACGGCTAACCAGATTCACTTGTATCTTGTTTCTGTTACTTGAATATATATGTTTTTCTATCAACCTTTTTGTGTTCCCCGTGTCATTCTTTTCCCAGCATTACAACACCTTTCATGCTTCCCTCTTTCTCACTGAAATGATTCCACTGAAATTAATTCCCCTCTATCTGGTCAAATCTCTGATAAAACCCGATACACTTTGGTGCAACGCACCTTCAACTGTCTACCTCTACAGTCACAGTCAAAAACCAAATTAACTTCTACCGCCATCACTCAATCCAAAAATTTGCTTCCCTCATTGTTTTTCCCTTATCTATGTCTTGTCTTTAGACATTTTCCCTCCCTTTATACCCTTTTACGTCCTCCATGAGTTTATTTCTTCCTCAATTGCTTAAAGGTAAAAAAAAAATGTTTAGTCTGATGAAGTACGGTAAATAAAGAATAAAATATTACCACTAAACCAGTTGTAATTGTTTGATTTATTCACTTTTCCACTTATTTTTATTATCTTGTCAGATTCACTAAAATCTACCATTTCTTCAAATAAATACATATATTGTAGTAAGTAAAGAAGGTGATCAGAATGTTCCATGTTTAATAGTTACTAAACCAAGGTGTAGGGAAGGGCGCTACTTCTTTCCCTGGATTGCTCCACTCTACCCTCGATACGTACCTTATATTGCTGAGTGTTAAGAAAGGAGATATCAAGTGCCATTTTTAATGTCTTTGGTATGACGTGACCTGGGATTGTACCCTGGTTATTGGTGACCATAATCAAGTGTGATCCGAATGCTACCTTTTCAATAGCCAGTAGGTGTAGGAGTGGATATATATATATACATATATATATTGTCATCCACAGACAGACTGTTTCGTTCTATCAGAAGTCTTCAGTTGGCGAGACACGTAATATATATATATATATATATATATATATATATATATATATATATATATATAAACTTAAAAGGATCTTAATTAAATTGTATAGACAAAATTAGTCTAATTTTTAATCAAACATGCTTAAATGAAAGATTTCCCCCCTAACCACACACACACACACACACACACACATATATATATATATATGTGTGTGTGCGTGTGTGTGTGTGTGTGTATGTGTGTGTGTTGTTAGGGGGCAATCTTTTATATATATATATATATATGTGTGTGTGTGTGTGTGTTTGTGTGTGTGTGAGAGAGAGAGAGAGAGAGAGTGTGTGTGTGTGTGTGGAGTGGGGCAATATTTCATTTAAGCATGTTTGATTAAAAATTAGACACATTTTGTCTATATAATTTAATTAAGATACTTTCAAGTTTTTCATGGTCTATGGACAACATAACATAGACAATATCCTAAACCATAAACAATCAATGAACCAATCTTCCAAATCTAATTTCATAATAATTATAAGATAGATGAACATATATTAAAAAAAAAACTTATCCAAATAATGTTGTCCCTAAAGATTCTACTAAAAAAGTAAGACGTATCATTTACTACAAGAAATTTACAAACTCCAACTAAATTATTTCTTATAACACTTCCCCTTCACTGAAGTTCCTGAGAGGACAAACGTCGTATATATGTTTAAATGTCCCTAGGGAGTCTGTGTTTCCAAAGAAAATTATGCATATGTTGGTCTAACCATTGCAACTCTTTCTCGACGGCTGACGATGCCTCTTAATGATTCTAGCCCATAGACTTACATTTTAAAACTCATTCTATTCCCAAATCAAAATTTCGAAAAATTGAACTTGAAAATATCACTATAATAGCATATGAAAAAAGTAAGCTACGACTACAAATCATTGAAGACCTATATGTAAAAACAAAAAAAGCTCAAATCACTAGAATTAAATTTGAAAATAGCGACAATGTTTTGAAATGCGTTTAGATTTTTTGTTTATTTAGATATTCCATATTTCTTGATAATATTCTATTTCCACTTTTACTGTTGTGTTTTTTAAATTCATCAGCATCTCAGTTTTATCTAACTCTGTGTTAGTGTCGTTTTGCTATGTTATAAAGACCAAAAACACTTTCAAAACTCTTTAAAAAGACACTATACACATGAAAGCAAGGCCTGATGATGGCCGATTACCTGTCCAAAAGTGCTCGGGATAATTTTGGTAAATTCATCCACCAATTCCAACCTGAAACCAAAAACACTTATCAGGAAACTTGAAAGGATCTTAATTAGATTATATAGACAAAATGTGTCTTCATTATTTAATCAAACATGCTTATATATACCCCACCTATCTGAACGAGCAGGGTTCGACACAATGTCAATAATTTAGCGTAGTTTAACACATTTGAATAAAAATGATTTAGAGAGAAGTCTGCCCTACTACTAACCCATTTGTGGAGGGATAATAGTTTGATTCATACCTTTCCTAAAAGCATCAGTGCTAAGTCAAATGATAACAGCCTCGTCCAGGTTTTGAAATCGGGGCACCGTGTTTATTTCCCTCGAGAGTAACCATTACACTTTATACATATATATATATATATATATATATATATATATATATATATATATATATATGTGTGTGTGTGTGTGTGTTGTATAGCCGTAATACAAATACAAGCGGAAACATAATCAAAGATAAAGACGGACGAAACACATTCTTATTAATATCTCTCATTTTATTCTTTAAAGGGTCCACTGTTTGTTTATGTTTGAGAGATAGAGGGAGAGACATATATCAGAGAGACGACTTCTTCCCGTACCTTCTTCCAGGAGCCAGGGGGTGCCAACGCTTGCACTCCCTTGCAAGATCATCTGAGACGACATCTGATCGTCTGTGTGTCCCAAGCTCGACTGCGATTCTCTGCACTCTGTCTAAAAACTCATCACGTGGTCTCCTTCCAGTTACATACCTGTTCGACCTGAGTGCCCTAATCGTGTTGTCCTATTTACTAATCACAACGTGACAGCTTGTCAAAGCCCACGGGGTCACTAGGAACGAACCGAAAATCCATGGTTTATATATATATATATATATATATATATATAATGTGCTTTCTCAAGACGTTTGCACATATGCGAAACGTACTATATTGCTATGAAGAAAGAGTGACAAGTCGATAATATTTTGTAATATATTTATATATATATATATATATATATATATATATATATATATATATATATATATATAAGATAAAACGCCTTTGCTTGCAAGTCAAACAGTTAGATATAAAAATTGAAACAGATAGAAAATTTAATACTTGTTCATAAATCATCTCTACTTCTCTACTCTGAAAAATCTCAGAATCTATTGGCGTGAAAAATAAATTCAGTATGATTCTAATTTTTTTCTGTGTTATTATTACACCATCACTTGGTTGATTTGGTCGATAAAGTTCCGCTGAAGCCATCAGTCTCCACAAGATAATTTGTGTTAAACAGTGACAAACCATGATTCGTTATTAGATTTGTAACCGCTTAGGAACCAATGGCACTGTATACAGTCTATACTAAACAATAAAACAACCTTGCAAAATAAAGAATCCTTTCTGATCTGCATATTTAATAAAAAGGATAGAAACACTCATTAAGTTCCATGAAAATTGTGACCTTAATTCCAGCTGAAGGTACGGTATTGAACAAACAAATAAAACGACTGGCAACTGACATAAATAAGATAATAAAATTAGTGACAATTCGTGTTGTTTATGATCTATTCTTTCTTTGTCTTTCATACTTTAGGAGGTATGGAGAAAATGCCTTATTTGAAGTTCAGAAAATACTACTTGCTATTTTGAACAAGGATTAGAAGCTGCAGCGCTAGAAAAACAGAGGCAGTACGGCCACCCAACTTCGATCTCACACCTCATTCAAGTAAAATATTGAAGATGTTATCCACTGTTGGGTATGTAGAGACAAACTCATAAAACATCTTTTATCTAAGGAGTTCTATACATGAACGCACTAGTCTTGGTTGTCAAGTAATGACTTACATATATCAGACCTATGCGGACGCGGAATGCAATCTAGTGTACGTAGCAGGTGAGATGGACAATAGAGACGGAGGCGAGAAAGATTCAGGGACTTTTGTGTTAACAATACGACTTGACGACCAGAATGATGATTTAGAATAATTTATAACCATTAATATATGCAAGGGCATCGTTCAGTATCAATTATTGCCTGACAGCATCTGGTCAAAATTTTCCTTCCATGAAATCGGCGTTCAGTGTTTTCAGGTGAATCATTTTATTTGATCTTATCTTTTAGTAAAGACGTTGTAGTGCACTACTAGCTTTGCTGACGTAACAATTTTTGTATCTCCAAATGTAATTTTTATCTTGTGGTGACCACGTTTTATGATTATTTCTAGATTTCTTATAATTAAAAAAAAATCAGTTGATGAATGATGGTAATTGGATTTCTTTGCAATATCGAATGGCGGAGGTCCACAACCATTGTACGTCAATTTGATCTTTATTTAAAACTCAGACAATTGTTCCCTGTCCATTAGCAAAAAACTAATCATAAAATAGGATATCAAATCAAGGAACAGAAAATTCTAAGAACTTTTCTATTTTTGGTATTACTGAAAATTCTTTTTAGAAAATTAAGATGTGTGGCTAATCTCTCAGAGAATTTTGACAACGATAATCAAGGAAGATTATAACTTTCTATGTGTGTATCTGAGTCGCTGAAGTTTCCATGAAAGTTGTGTTTATTCATTGAATTGTTTTTTCTTTTCTAGTTCTTTCTTTCTTTATTTTTGTATTTATTTTGGTGTGGGTTGTCTAATACTGTAGAGCACAAAGGAATAAAATGATTGATCGATTTTAAGGCTGGCCAATGCTTTGGGATTCTTTCCTGTCCAGAGATTAGGGGAATTGTGTATATCATATTTTTTGGTGGTTTTTACTGATGGTAATATATCAATTATTCCTATTTAATGTTATATTTCTGTTGAAGTGATAGACGACAACACTTCATCGGCTTCTGGGGCGGATAGTACACCAGAGGATCTGTGCAAGCTGACTCTGACTCAGACCCTCACTGACTCCAACTGACTCAATTGACAAGCAAGCATATTACTTCAAAACGCCCAAAACTTCCGATCAATCGCGCGAACGCTTCTACTTATTTACACAGATGCATCTCTGATTGACTGCTTGGTCAAAGGTCACTATGCAACTCTAACACAAATGATTTTCAATAAAAACTATTTTATCTAAAGATGAGTCCTAACAAGTATTACAACTCCAGGTCAGAGTTGACCTTGGATTAATGACAATAAAGGAGCACTCGGCTTCAGATCTTTAGAACTGAAGTTTTACATAAGATGCAGTTTACTGTCATGCCCCAGATAAATAAATGAATAAATAAAGATTCACTGGCCTGGTGGAAAAGTTTAGGATTACGGTGTAAAATCTTTCTTTTTTTAATGTTAAGAGATGAACAGCTGTAAAATGTCTGAAACACCCTCTGATATTTCTTTTATCTGAAAAATCGTTGCTTTTTACAAAATCTCTTAAACTCGAAATTGAAAAATAAAAATTAGATGAGACTTGAACGAATTTTCTTTTCCTCAAGAAATATTCCCAAGGCGAAAACTGTTTTACCGATAAAGTAACTAGCGACAAGCCAGCTGACAAGATTCCCGAGAAAAGGGACACAACTTCAAATCTGAGAAAGTTTTTTTTTTTTAATTTACAATCTGCGTTGTTTGCTGATTCCATTTGAAAGTTGGAATAAGATTTATGATATAAAGCATCCGAGGGTAAAAAGATATACAAGTCGAACATTTCACAATCCTTTTAGAAATACACTGGACATGACAAATATAGGAACGAGAATAATGTACTTTTATGAAAAGTAGGAGACGCATTCATTGAACTAAATATAATTTATATTCCAGCAGAATAAAAGCAGCGCGTCGTAGCCAAAGAGAATCTTTTTTCTCCGAAACATTTTGTCTGCTAAATCCAATCGTCAGAATTTTAATATAAACCAGGAATTTGGAGAGTCAAAAATTTTGTCCCTTTTTGAATTCAAGAATTATTTTTCTGATATACTTCTCTGGCTAAACATGAGAAAGGAAGATCTCAGTGTCTTTCTTGAATTACAAGTCTTTTTTAAAATCAATATATATATATATATATATATATATATATATATATATATATATATATACGTGTGTGTGTGAATATAAAATTAAAAAATCAAAATAATTTGAGGAAGTGTTTTTTATCCATAATAATGTGCCATGGTACGTTTGATTTGCGTTCATATATATATATATATATATATATATATATAGCCAGGAATAAATAAAAGAACCTGAAATGATATATTTTTCTATGTATTTACCGAAAACCTCCACAATCTAATTTTAAACAGGGTAAGGCTGACTTGATTTGACAGATTCTATTCTCTTTGACAAATTGCCTCACCAAAACGAAAGTACAATCTGCCCAAGTACTTACCAATAATTCAAAGAAGAAGAACAGAAGTATTAATGCCTTTCTTAAAAGCATTAACGCTATGTAAAATGCACACAGTCTCAGGATTTTAAAAATCAAGAATTATTTTGGTTTGGTTTCTTTCTTTAATGACATAATAATTTCAATACCAAATCTATATTTATCGAAAAATAGCAATGATACTTTATAACACATTGTTGAGAGGAAAAAGAGTGTTTATATCTTTTATAGAATTTTCAACTTGAGTGTCTTTCTATCTTCGGCTGCTTCATATCTTAAATCTTATTCCGTCTTTTGTAAGGAATCACCAAGCGACACAGATTGTAAATTTTAAAACAAATCTATTTTTTCTTAAAGAAAAAGGGTATTAGTCCAAAAATGTATGTAAATTCATAACGAAAGTTCAAACTCAATTTTTACGATGTCTCAGGTTAATGAAAAAAAAAAAAGAGACGATCCAAAGGAGCCTAATCTAGACTTTATTCATCATATAAGTATTTATACAGGACCCAACAAGTACCAAAATGGGGCACAGGCCTTTTTTTTGTGTGGGAACCGAATGAAGAGCCAAGACCCAAACCTCCCAGCGGTTCCATAAATGCCTTGGGACCAGTCGGCATTACTTTAAAAAGAGACGCCTCAGGCTCCAGGCGATAAACCAATCTCTGCCAAAGCAGGTAAAACCCTGGGGTGCAGCCTCATGAGGCCCAATTAATGTCGGTCTTCACCACATGACATGAATGCTGGGCTTCCCCGTCACCCATGTCTGGTGATCTTGACCGACAAACAAGAGATACACTAACTTAACTGTTCAGATTAGAACAAGACGACCGGTAATCCTGTAATATATGTACTTAGGTAATGTTATTTGAGATAATAAATGAGAAGTACAAATATTAACTTTAAAAGAGGAATTTTATTCTTCGTATACAACGCCACGTGTTGGCTAGAAAATGTCCGGCGGTCAACACGTGTGTTTAGTTTTTGGAATCTCTTCAGCAACTGCCTCCTCTTCTGTTCTTGGGTCGTCTTTTGGCAACTGCTACTATCTTCGCTGATTGGCCAGAGGGAGAGGGAGAGCGAGAGAGAAAAGGAGAGAGAAGGGAAGAGAGAAGAGTGAGAGGCGATGGATTCTGGGATAGCATTCCTTGGCCGAGGTGGAAGTAAGGACCAAGATTTCTGTTAAGGTAGTATTGACTGCCCATTTACTGACCTTAGTAAGGGAGGTGATACAACAATCCCAATTACCTCTATCTGTCAGTTTAAGTAGTGCATTTGCCCTTATTCTACAAGGATGACTTTGGTATTAAATGACCCGTGACATTTTCAATGCCATTAATCATAGAAACAAAACTGGAACAATTTATTTACCCAATCGCCAATAAATAAGTGAGTGCTACCAATTCGAAAAACGAAAATTTATATTTTCTACACTAAATATACAACGTTTTTAAAATGGTAGTAAATTGTTGAAACTTATTTCTTGTCAACATGTTTTCTTATAAATCCCTTATTGCGCCTAATCTATTGGCTAAGCTTTATATTATATCTAGATAGGCAGGAATCATCTACGTTTTCAGATATTCACTGTTCTTGACTAATTGATTTTAATGGCATATTACCCGTATAGGATTATAATATAAGAAGATATTAGAGAATGACATTCAATTTACGTTTATTATTTATATTGCAGTTTTTCGTAAGATGATTTTTTGCACAAGTCCAATTAAATGGGATTAATTTTAGATCCATCAATCGCACCCCTAAGTGATACTCGCTAGTTTGCAATACGAATATCACGTGACCAAAGCAGTTCAAGCCATGATGGGTAACCACAGTGGTTGGTAGTGTCACGAGTGTTCGTACCTTGACACGTTGTGCTGTGCATAACTGCGTATGATTTGAAAGCCAAACAGATGAATGTGTAATATTGTCCCATTCGGGAACTCATGCTGTGGAACCAACCAAAATGATTTTTCATCTGGATTTAATCCAGATAATTTTTAATTGATTAATGAAGCAAAAACATTTGTTGTATGAAAAAAATGAAGCCCAAGTTGATCAAAGTACAGAAATCAGTTGAATCAAGGAATTTCACTTGTGTTCCAAGAACGTCAATGATCAATTAAGGTATGATAAGCCTTAAACTATGGATTTCGAGAACATGCAACAAACCATAGAGACAAATCTGAGAAAGTAGAACTAGGAGAGTATGAGGTAAGCACGGAATCTGCTCAGTCCAGTGTGGTTCGTCATGTTGTGAAGGTCAGATGAATATACCGGTCCACGCAAACTTTTGAAATGTAAGTGACTGACAACGAACCAGGCAAGAATGACAAAACAAGGGTGTTGCTTCGAAAGCCAAAACTTTGTTTTGGAGAATCGTAATTCGAAAAAGCGTACAACGAACAATCGCCGTGTCAGGATGGTGATCGCTGGAACAGGATCTAGTCACTGGAGCAGGTCTGGATAGCTGGTACAAGACTGGTATCCGTTAAATAGGTGGTCACTAGTGTAGGACTGGTTTCTGCTGATGCAGGATTAGTTTCTGCTGGTGCAGGAAGTTGGTCGCTGGTTCAGGACTGGTATCTGCTGCTGCAAGAAAGTGGTCGCTGGTTCAGGACTGGTAGTTGCTGGTGCAGAACTGGTAGTTACTTGTATCTGCTGGAGCAGGAAAGTTGTCGCTGGTTCAAGACTGGTAGTTGCTGGTGTCTGGTGGTGCAGGAAAGTGGTCGCTGGTTCAGGACTGGTAGTCACTGGTGCAGAACTGGTAGCTGTTGGTATCTGCTGGTGCAGGAAAGTGGCCGCTGGTGTCTGCTGGTGCAGCAAGGTGATCGCTGGTGCAGCAAGGTGATCGCTGGTGCAGGAAGGCGATTCTGGTGCAGGACTGGCATCTGCTGGTGCAGACTAGGTAATCGCTGCTGTAGGAAGGTCGCCGGTGCAGGACTGGTAGCTGCTGGTGCAGGGCTGGAAGCTTTTATAGCTACCCTGTGTCACCACGCTATGTGGTCTATGTTGGATGACCTTGCTTATTATTACTATATTATAGTGAGAAACTTCATTCTAATTCGACCATGTGCTTTTAAATACTACCCATTTTGTCCGTTAGTTGAGGACTGTCCTTAGAAAGACAGACTGAATTTAATATCTAAAAAAGTTCTGTGCAGAACGATTAAGTCCCTTAACGGATCGTTCCTAAATACTATTGGCTGCCGACATCAGTGACTCTTCATTTTAAGAAATGTGGTTTGGTTGTTTTGTTTTTGTTTGGGTTATGAGTAGTCAATCGACAACGATTGTCACTTTAACTACCTTGGCAAAAGCACTAGAGCTGCCAAATTTTGCCTCACATTAACAAAATATTGCAAAACCTTTACCACATGTTTGTACGACTAACTCGAATCGAAGTGGACCTGGAACTAATGTTAATAAAGAGATGCCCCATATTTCCTAGATATCAAGAACTAGAGCCTAACCATTCGATACAGTTAAATGTCATAGCCGGGATACATTAAACGTATTCTAAGTATTACTGATAACCCGGAGACATTTGCTTAGTATCTATGACGATATCAACCACCGATAAATAATAAGTGTAAATGCAGATTATAAGTAATAACTTTTTTTTTTCTATAATCACGTAAAAGAGAAACATTCATCAATTATATAAATGTCCAAATATAAACAAATGATTGCAATAAGATTTACACAAAAGGAAGTATGTGAACCTGATGTCAGTGCGATATTATTTAATTATAATTTTCAACCTGATGTTATTTTCTTTGTTAGCATTTATAACATTGATAAGGCTTAAGGGAACATTGTATTGTTACTATTAAGAGTCGGTTGGCAGAAAAATAGTAATTAAATATTTGTGTCTTATTATTTTGTATTGTTGAGCAGATGACAAATATTGAAAATAAATAAATAAAATACTTGTTTTCTATTAGAGCCCACATATGATTAATTTGAAGAAACAAGCTGTATTAAATTACTGGCATATATATATATATATATATATATATATATATATATATATATATATATATATATATATATATATATATATATATATATATATAATGTTGATGCTTTTGGGCAAAACTTACCAAAAAAGTAGACGAGAAATTTTCTAGTAATTGCACAATAGTTTTAGTTAAGTTGAGCCAGTGTAAAAGCAAATCAAAAGAAAACAACAGCAAAAAAAAAAAAAAAAAAAAGGAAAACTTTGCAATATTAATTATAGTCTATTACTCCAAGCTCTAAATCACTCCTCAGATGGATAAAATAAATTAATCATTTATTGGTAATTGTTCGTTTTTTGACCGTTTTTCCACTGTTTCTTCACATCCATTTTGGGCATGAGGAGTTTAAAAGGAGACAAAGAAATTTTTAAAAAAGATTTCTCTCTCTCTCTCTCTCTCTCTCTCTCTCTCTCTCTCTCTCTCTCTAGACCGCTTTCTTGCATGATCACATATAAGCAAAACTTTAAAAAAGAAACAAAACATTGTATATAGAGATATTCGAGTGTTATTCAATGAATAAGATAATTTTAACAAAAGATTTGTGCAATTGGAAGAACCGTTTTAATTGGACCTTTTTCAAGGAAAACAAGGATGGGTATTTTCTGGTCCCAAAAGACAGTCTGTAAGACATTCTTTATTGAATATAGTCCCGGAACATTTTCTTTACCGGAAAGTTAGTGTGGATTTCAATTTTTCTTTTTACTCAAACCCCTATTGATGAACCCAGGTTTACCCATGAATAAACATTCTTTTTACTAAAACATGCATCTCAGTTCCCATTATTCATTCTTCTCTAAACTTCACATGTTTTGCACTTCTAAAACACCAGATTTTGATGAGAGACCTCTGTTTTAACTTGGAGCGTTTTGCTTGATTTGCTGCCAGTTTGATAAGCGTCAAAATGAATATTTTTGTGTGATTAACATAAAACAATAAACCAATTCCAAGCAATGAAGAGGGTACATGCTTGGGAAAAAATCTAAAAATATTCATATTTCTTTTTATAATCAATTTATCATTTCATTAGATGGCTTTCGCACACACACACACACACACACACACACACACATATACTTATATATATATATATATATATATATATATATATATGGGTCGTGCATATTTGTGTGTTTGTATATGTCAGTGCCAATATGTGCTTGTATGTGTAGTGGGAGGAGAAGAAAGGTACAAAATTAACTAAGGAAATGATTAACCTTAAATATTTGAATATCGATTCGGACAACGGGATAGTTTAATTTCATGAACTCCAAAAATAAACATCTCAATCAGAATATTCATATTATTTTTTTGTCTTTTTACAAAATAAGGTTTTGATTAAGTTGTTCTGTTTCTTGTTTTTTTTTTTGTTTGTTTTTTGCTTTTTCTCGAAGAAAATCATTTTATATTGCAAAGAAGTTTTTTTTTTTTTATTACACTTGTCATTTTAAATGATGTTTTACGAAGTTTTATCCCCAATCATGAAATTAATCAAAAATATCGTTGTATTAAAAGAAAAAAAAAAGTTTTATTTAGTAACAATACCGAATGTTTTGTTTCCAAATTTAAACAACATTCATGTAGGCAGAAAGATACATACCCGAGCTGTCGGGGTGAAAAATACACTCAAGCAACTATGAATTGTTCGTAAAAGAAACCCGACAGAGACAGAGAGACAGAGACAGAGAGAATGCGTGAGCAAGAAAAAGAAATTAGATAAAATATTGCCTGCGTGTGTAATCGTGAAAGAGAGAGGAAGAGAGAGAGAGAGAGAGAACTGTGGAAGAGAAATATAGTTCAGAAGGAATGGGAATGTTCTGACATTTTAACTTGGAAGGCAAACATTTTTTTTTTTATCGAAAACGTCGATGTGAATGCAATAGTTAAAATCCGAGGATGAGGCAAATAAAATGTATTAAATTGAAAGAGAATCATTGGCGTATGCACATGGACTGAAATTATACGATTTGTGAGGCGATGATTTATTTTAATCCCTCCTAATGTGAGATAAATTCAGAGTTTGTGACATTTTGATGCGCTGCTGAGGCGCTATTAATTTGAGATAGTGATTTTTTGACATCTAAGAATTTGCTGCTTCAGAACAGCAACTTTTCAAGGCTTTGTTGACCGAGCATTTTTAATGATTAACGAATGCTGCTGTTATATATTTTCTTTGTGCTAATCCTGTTGCCATACCAAGGTAAAAAAAAACAAAACAGGTTGCCCTACTATTTATCCGTAGCTGGGGAGAGAATAGTTGTATTTATACCCTCCCCATTGGTGTCAGTGCTATTTTAAAGGCAGACTGCATTGTATAGGATTTGAACTTGAGTCACCATGTCCATTTCCTACGATGATATTCATTACACCACAAGCGGCTTCCGTTGAGTTTGGGAAATAGTTCGAAAGCTTAGAATAATATGGCAACTTCACAAAACTCTCGTTGTAAATGTGAGTAGCGGTCAAATACGAGATTCGGTGCTTTTTGAAAAGAGTCGATAAACGATAAAGCAACAAGTCACGACCTGAATTCAGACGAAAAAAAAAAGAAAAGAAAAGAAAACTCGACACAAAAAGGATTGGATTGCGATTTGTAAAATAATGCATCATTTAATTATTGATTTGAAAATATCACTTCACGTCACATTGGAATAATGGCTGAAGTGCAGAACTGCGACTTTGATATGAATGAGATCGAAATGCACTCACGCTTTTACGTTCATTTTTGGACTCCTAACATTAAGAAATGTATTGAAACCCCCCTTTTTCCCCATGTTTGTATTAAATAGTATCAATGCTGTTCTTCTACAAGGATAACTTCGGAGGTGCCCGTGGTGTAATAGTTATCGTCGCAGGAAATGGACACGGCGACACCAGTTCAATTCCTGGACGAGACGGATTGCATTTGACATAGCACTAATACCCTTGGGAAAGGTACGGATTCAATTATTCTCCATCCAGCTATGGGTAAATAGTAGGGTAGACTAGCTTCTTCAGCCTTGGTTAGGCAACTAGTCTTGGAGAAGGAAAACTCTGAATTCAAACCTGTAAACTCCGCTTAAAAATTGACCTTGTATCATATCCTGTCCGAGCGGAGGGGTTGGTAAATATGTACAAGGATAACTTTGGCATTGAATAACCTACGTAGTTTGATATTTTCACAAAACGCCAAACAAAACCTGCCACGTCTTCCTATTTTGAGAGAAATGGTGCAATGTCAGCAGCAACAAAATGAGAAAGTTTTTTCTGTGACCACGTATATTTGAATTTTCCCCTCTCTATATGAAAAACTTCATCTCGTCATCATCTTTTGATTTCAACTTCGTTTGTTCGTCTCCTTCAACTTCGATTGTTCGTCTCCTTCAACTTCGTTTGTTCGTCTCCTTCAACTTCGTTTGTTCGTCTCCTTCAACTTCGATTGTTCGTCTCCTTCAACTTCGATTGTTCGTCTCCTTCAACTTCGTTTGTTCGTCTCCTTCAACCTCGTTTGTTCGTCTCCTTCTTCGAGACAGTTGTAAACTACGCACAATTCGAAAACGATTAGAATTTAGAAAGTTTACAATCTTCAGTCTTGTGATTAAGCTAGAAGCTGTTGCCGATTAAAACAAAAAAGTTACCATTAGGTGTCGCTATAAGACACTTCTCAAATAGGAGACATACCACCTCGCAACGGGATAATTATTATGCCATGCGGGCACTTGTGCCTGAATCTATTCCTACAGATTCCATTTGCGCGGGGAAAATCAGTTGAATTCAGATTACACATGATAGCCTTGAGAAGAAATTAACATCTAAATATTCATACTTTTCAGTTCAGAATTTCAAGTTTTAGACAATTTCAAGTGATGATTTCTGAACATATTTTGTAAAGAACATTTTTAACGAGCCTGAGTTCATTTGTTTGCACATGGTTAAATGATCAAACACTTCAGTTTAGCATTAGTACACTTTTTCGGTTTAAACACAGTTAATACTAAAACAGTTCTATTTAAAACAATTCCGTTTAGCATAAATATGCAGTTTAAATGCTAAATATTTCTCTGTCAAGCAATTCAGTTTAGTAAAAGTGCACAGTTTAGTTCTATTTGGCCCATAGGTAAGACCTTATCAGGTCAACACTGGGTTGTTCAAAGACTTAGCAAACTAAATAATAAAATATAATTCAGGAAAAATGATTAATATAATTAATCATTATCTTACTTCTATAACAGTCTGACCTATGACTCAAAAGCATCTGTTTAGAATTATTTGTATTCGATTAGCAAAGTACAAGGAAAAACTCATAACAACTGCACAATAAAAGTAAATATGAACATACAATGAACGTGATTCCCTAACGTTAAAGGCATATAATAACACTATTTTGAGTGATAAGTCGTTGAATCTGATCAATGATTCATATGAACAAATTTAATTTGGTCAATTTATGAGATTTATTTGATTAAATATTCATTTTCTTTTACTCTGTGACGGACAAATTGTCATCGGCTTTTTAAGGTTTCTTTGTTTAATGGCATATCAACCTTTGTAGGTTATTTAATACCAAAGCCATTCACCCAGAAGAACAGTAGTGATACTATTTAACCCATAGCTGGGAGGATAAGGGGGTTCATACCTTTCCCAAGGACATTTGCTCGAAAGTTAAGGACAAGAGTACGAACTCGCTTACTACGATTTCGCAATCCATCGCTTTAACCATTACACCACGAGGACACCCCCTCAGCTTTTTAAGTATAATCATGTGCCTTTATAATCTTGTGTATCATCCACTGTCCTAAAAGATCCTATGAAAGGGACGTTCGTGTCACAAAATCTTGATGACCTTTTGGGTTGTGGTATAGGGTCATATGCTTTTAATATTTAAGCTACATATATCAAGATTAAACGATTATCATAAGAGCCTTTATCGATCATCTTAAGATTTGCAGCTTAAAAGCGACTCTAATATTGCTACCGGCAGTAGATTACTTAGATAATGAACCCGGGATCAAAGAGGCTTTAGGAATTGAAACATTGTCTCCGGTAACGTTGTATGCTATAGAGAAAAAGCATAGTGCCAATGGACTTAGTCGGTTAAACTTCACTCATGTGTATAAAAACAGGATAGTCACAAATAAATAGTTTTAATTCATAATCGATTTCAACAATTTGCAACACGTTTTTTTTTTTTTTCTGAATCCTGCCCTATCGGTGGGTAGGGTAGAATACACTGACGGTATCCCGTACAAAAGAGTAAAAGCTCCATGAAAGAGAGATATTGTGGTATGACACTAAATTGCATCTGATGGTTAGACTATAGTTCTTGAACACAGAGGAGTTTAACGTACATCTTCATTGACATATCTTCTAGGTTCATTCTAATTCAGAGAGATATTACCTATTTAGTTCAAACCCAAGGATTAAATAGTTATAAATAAACATTATTCGTATTTGATTGGAATAATTAGTGATATAACTGTTAATTAATTGTATTAGGAATCGTTACTGGCTTTGAATTTGGCTTTACCTTCGCAGATTTAGGTTTCAAGGATTTGATTTTTCGTGAGTTTGCCATCAATTCAAAAATGGGATTTTAAATAATTGTTCTTAATAGTTTTTTTTAATCATATATCATCATGTGTAATAAACAATAAGAGATGTTTACAGGGAATGGAGTAGCGCCCTCCCCGACAACTCGATGTTGTAGGTATTGAAAAGGGAGTCTTCTGGTCGCCCTTGACTACGGTTACCAACTTTATTATCCATGCTGGTGGCACGACTAGATGATGATGATCCTGATGATCAAGGGTTATTTTACTTGTGGTAAGTGTGTACATTTCCTTATATTGCTAATGAGGAGTTCTAATAAGGAGAATAATTACTTCCATTTCCATTAGTAATAAGGCGAAATCAATCCGTTTGTTTTAATAATTTCACTTTTAATAAAAAAAATGACTCTCTGGAAAAACAATGCATGAACTGATATTTGCTAATTTATTTACATTTATTACTCTGACTGGGTAGGAGGTGAAGTGGCATGAAAATTATTTACTTATCAAAATTGAAATTAGAATCATTGAATATATATATATATATATATATATATATATATATATATATGTGTGTGTGTGTGTGTGTGTGTGTGTGTGTGTGATAAATGTTGGTTGTCACCAAATCACCCTGGGTTTGTGACGAACCAACTGCAATATAATATGGAGAGTGCTCAATATCTAGGATAGAGCTATTATATAACAACAATAAATAAATATATAAATCTTATATATATATATATATATATATATATATATATATATATATATATATATATATATATATATATCCTTATTGGTTTTGGATTATATGTTCTATGAAACTTTAAAATAAAAAGTTACTTCCCATTTATACTTTTTCTTTTCCAAATTCTGATCTTTATGCTTGCTACAACTACTACTACTACTACTACTACACACACACACACACACACACACACACACACACACACATATATATATATATATTATATATATATATATATGTGTGTGTGTGTGTGTGTGTGTGTGTGTGTGTGTAGTAGTAGTAGTAGTAGCAAGTATAAAGAAAAAGTCTAAATGGGAAATAACTTTTTATTTTAAAGCTTCATAGAACATATTATCAAAACCATATAAGGATATAATAGTAAATTATCTAATTCAAAAATATAAAACTCAATAAACCTATTTTGATAAATTTATAAGAAAGATTATACAACATTAAAAAAAGCATAGATAATCAAAAACATCAGAATGATTAACAGAATCATACTATTATAATGGATAGTTCATATTGAGGTTTATATTTTAGAATTATATAATGTATCTTTATATCTTTAATTTTCCTTGATAAAATGTTCTATGAAGTTTTAAAATAAAAAGTTATTTCACATTAAGACTTTTTCTTTACTTCATTCTGATCGTTATCCTCGCAACTGTATATGTGTGTGCGAGTGTGTGTGTGTGTGTGTGTGTGTGTAGCTAAGCAGTAGTCTTTCATTTAAGCCTGTTTGATTAAATAATGAAGATATATTTTGTCTATACTATTTTATTAATACCTTTCAAGTTTTCTGACAAGTATACATGGTTTTTGTTTAAAATTGGTTGATGGATTTGCCAAAATTGTCCCGAGTGATTTTGAACCTCTCATATGCCATCAGCATCGTTTGCATGTGGAAAGAGTGTTTTTCTTCAGAATCTTAAAGAGTTTGTTTTAGTTTTTTTTTTTTCATAACAATACAAAATTACATAAACGCAAAGCAGGATAAACTTGACAAAATGAGACATCGAACGAATTCAAAAGAGAACGCTATCACCGGAAATCGAATATTATCAAGAAAAATAGAATATTAAATAATAGTAAAAATGATTAAAAGCATTTCAAAACGTTGTCGCTATTTTCATAATTAATTGTATTGATACAAGGTTTTTCTTATGTAGGGCTTCAAGAATTTCTTGTCGTAGTTTATCAATTCCATGTGCTATTATAGTGGTGTTTTCAATTAGAATTTTTGGGAATTAGGATTTGAGAATAGTGTGTGTTTTCAGATGTAAGAGTACGGAGCAAGAATCATTAAGGTATATAGTAAGACGTGTCTAAAGAGTCGTAGTGGTAAGACCAACGTAATTATTGTCTTAAAAACCTCTTAAAAACATTTTTTACACATGGAAACAACTGCTACTGAGAGCCTATGAAAGGTCCAAATGCGCTCGGAACCATTTTGGTATGTCCCTCTACCAATTTCGACGAAAAATCAAGACACATATTAGGTAACTTGAAAGGATCTTCATAAAATTACATAGACAGAATATGTTTTAATTATTCAATATATATATATATATATATATATATATATATATATATATATATATCGTTCTCTTCAGGATAATTGTTGTTTTTATAAAACGTCATGAAACCTGAAGTCACAGACAAGCTTCCTTGCTATTAGATATATATAAAAACTAATATATTTACACATTATTACTATTATATAATAGTTCTACCACAGCTATTTAGCACTCTCCAAATTATATCGCATTTGGTTAGCTACAAACCCACGAAATGATATAGTGACAACCAGAACTGTTACATCACTGTATATATATTGTAACTGAAAAGTGAATTGCTACTGCTGCTTTTCCAAAAATATTTTCCATGACTTGAAAGTGATTCCGATAAATATCAATAATCCTACAAGAAACCTGACTGATGCTGTTGATGGCAATTTCAATTAACAGAAACCACAAATAAATAAATTGTTTTTTTTTGTTTTGTTTTTTTTTGTTTTATCGGTACCATATATATATGTAAAATAAAGAACGTAAGGGAGACTTAAATATGAGGTTTTATTCAATTTTACTTCACTTACTCAAAATAATCAGTTTCTCGAATTAAAATCCTGGACGACGCAATTTGCATTTCACTTTCTGGTCATGTCGTCATAAAAAAGCATAAATATTCTTGTTTCCCTCCCAGTTATGAGTAGCTTTTTAGGTTCAGTGGGTTTTTAACCTTGCTACAGAATCAGTCTACGTGAACAAAAACCTTGAATTCGTAGGAGCTCTACTTCAGACTTAAAATTGACGTCGTGTCACATCCAGTCCGTAACATAAGGTGTTTGGAAAATAAATACTCACATTGGAATCTGGAGTTGATAAAAAATTCTAAAAATGTGGATGATTACTTTCGCTTTCATTTTTAAGAAAGGGGGATCATTCCGATTCCTTTATTACGACAATGTAGAGAAAAAATTGATAACAATGTAACCTGTGCAGAAGGAGAGATTTATTGAAAAAGATTATCGACACTATTACGTTTCGGTTCTAATGATAATAATAATACGAGCTGAGACAGATTTTTTTGTGATGTTAAATCAACGATGGATGTTAAAAAATTAATTTAAAAAAAAATAGGGAAAATAAGTATATCGGTAGATAGTTGGCAGTTTGATCTGTAAATCAGACTATGTTTTTAAAATGACCTGATTTGTTGGGAATATTAGATAGACATTATGTGTTCCATTTGTTCAATGAGAAAAAATTTGAATCGAAAGGAAGAAGAAAATGAAAAAGAAAAAGGAAAAGCAAAGGAAATAAAGGAAGAAGGAAGGAAAAGAGAAGAGGAAAACGAAAAAATAAGAGGTAAGAGGATAGAAGAAAAGCTGGAGAGAAGGAGAAAAAATGAAGAGGGTAACACAAGTGAAACAAACATCAATTGCCGATTAACAAATAAGGTAAATCCTGATGATGGTTAATAAGAATCGAAACGCTTTTGTGTCGACTTTGTTTCTCAATAAATCTGTCCTTCTGCTTTGATTACTTTTTTATCAATTGTTTCTCTATATTGTCGGATTTTACTCCATAATTTACTTCCATGACCACAATATCTAAAATTATTACCGGAAAAAGAAAAACAACCAGATTTTCCTCCCAGATAAATAAACACTAAAGATACAATAGAATCCTCACAGAAAAAGAAAACTTCTATAAAAGAAATACAACACAATTCAGGGTTATCAGAAGAAAATAAATTGACTCTTAACAACAACTAATTTTAAATCATTGCAGTATTCATCTTTAATCTGATATTATGAATGATAATTTCTATTTGAAAACAATATTATCATGTATATACAGAGAAAAACAAAAGATCATAAGGATAAGATGAGATGTATATCTACATATCCTTTGTGAATATTGATCTTTAATCGTAATAGTTGACTATAAAACCTGCTGGAAAAAAATTATGGGAAAATTCCTCAGGCAATTTCAAATGGCCGAAGCAGTAAACCAGTAATCTATTTCCACCAGTGTATCAGCCATTTTCAATGAATTGTATAGTAGATATTTTGAAAAATTTGAAAAACAAAATAGCTGTGGGATTATTGGTTAGTTTGTTGTTTGGGCTTTATGGCATATCAACCTTTGTTAGTTATTTAACACCAAATCAATTTTTATGTAAATAATCAGTTCTATTTCAAGTAATTCAGTTTAGCTTAAATTCGCAGTCTAAATGTGAAAAACATTTCTATTTCAAGCTATGCAGTTTTTTCAAGCAGTTCTAATTCAGCTAATTCAGTTTCGTATTAGTACAGATTTTCTTAACACAGTTAAATGTCAAAACCGTTCTATATTAAACAAATCAGTTTAGTGTAAGTACAGTTTAATGTCAAAAACAATTCCATTTCAAATAATTCAGTTTAGCATAAGCACGCAGTTTAAATGTAAGTACAGTTCAATTGTCAAAAACATTTCTATTTCAAGCCATTCAGTTTATTCAAACAATTCAGTTTAGCATAAGTATGTTATTAGTTCTATTTAACCCAGAGACAGAGCCCTAAAGGTGCTATAACCCCGGGCCAGAGTTGACCTAGGAGCGATGGCAATGAAGAGGTGCTCTGCATTCCCCAAAGTCCCAGCATCACTGGAATCAGATCGTTTAGTGTCATACACAGGATACACAGGTGGGGTCTTACCCCTCTGCAGAGGTGCAGTCAGTGTATTTTACAGCCCCTGCCGACTGGGCAACATGTGGGGTTAGTTTAGCATCATACTAAGTTAAGTTAAAAATTGAATAAGGAGAGAAACAGAAAGTCACTAACTGCCACTGAATCTGTGTCTTTTCTATATAAGTTTAGATTTGCATCGCTGATATTGAATATTCTTTGGTTGTAAAGATAAAAAACTATACCCCCTCGTTCTCTATCTTTGTATATATATATATATATATATATATATATATATATATATATATATATAGTGTGTGTGTGTGTGTGTGTGTGTGTGCGTGCGCGCGTCCAAGTAAAATGAGAATTATCCGGCTTACACCCAAGTTAGAATGACGTGATGTCAGGTTAGAGTGGGGGTGGGTATGCATGAATCGAGACTCATGTATGGCCGTTACAAAAAATGCTTGATCACTTCGACATTCGTCTTTTCGGGCACCGTCCATAAACATTACCTTGCTAAGCTGGTATTGCCATGGGAAAAGGTCTTCTAAAACCAGATAATCATCTTACAATGGTTCATCCAGTGCAAACCCTTAAAGGGCTCACTTGGAGCAGGTATACATGTATGTACAGTAAATACAAGTTCCAGCAGAATCATTTCTCACGTTTGGAACGAAAATAAAGAAGACAGCACAGATTCTATTCAAAATATTGTGCAAGAAGTAACAAAATTTGCTCTTTGGCTATATCATTTTCATCATTTTTTTTTTTGTAATGACTCTATTGTATAAGTTCTTGTCTTCACCAGAAGATACACACGACTGAATCCTATTGAGTTCACTTTGCCATTGACAGTGTAGCGTTATTTCGAACGCTTCAAGGTCTAATCCTTTTTTTAAGTGGGAACTTCGCTCTCTCTCTTTCACTCCCTGAAATTGTACACCTAAACAATATGGCTTCCCGGTCCGAAATTCTTACGTGTAAACCTACTCAGAAATGTTTTGCGTTGCTAAGAAAGACACATGATATTTCTATAAGTTTCAATTACATCTATAAAATATACAGCATACCAAGTCATGATAGTAAGTGAAATAAATTAGCTGCTGCTCAAAGACGCACGTCCGATACATGCTACAAGCCTCTGCCAAGACGCATTTGGTTATCGACCCTGAACTGTTTATGTGCTCAGATGGCAATGGTTAACATAGTAGGAATCGTACATGGTGACAGAAGTTGAAATCCTGAAGATGCTTCGTTCATTTCACATATCGCTAATATGCTATGCAAAGTCATGCATACTACTGTACTCTCTACGGCCACTTTTAAACAGTTGGGCAGGATGGGCATTTTAACCGTAGAAGAGCAACCAGTCTAAGAGAAAGTAGTCTCTCAATTAAAACCTGCTAAACTCCGCTTCAATATTTACTGTTTTATCGTGTTAGAATCTAACACTATCTAATTGCACGCATACACATGCATATATACATATATATATATATACATATATACTTTTGCCATGATATATATCCATTATCAATACACGTGTGAATTATATATATATATATATATATATATGTATGTATGTATTCGTATGTAGGTGTGTGAGAAGGAATTAAACGAATCAGAACGTATGTAGAAAAGACAAAATGGATGAAAAATAAATATTGATGGAGTTTTGGTTATTTGTTTATTTATTTTACTGATTTTTATGCCAACACGTTTCGACTTAAAAAAAATAATGAATGCAAAACCTTTCTATAAACATTATCTTAAGTGTGAGGTCGAAAACTAATATGAAGGTTGATGTTATGATCACTTTATTTATCATACTTTAAATAATTTAAACATAATATTTTGGATTCAATATTCAAAAGGGTGAACGCTTTGGCATAAAAGTAAACGAAATAAATAAACAATATACAATCATCCAAACTACACCAATATATTTTTCATTCGTTTCCCTTTTATAAACACACACACACACACACACACACACACACACACACACACACACATATATATATATATATTCGTATTATCCATTTTTTTTATTATGGTTTGCGTCTCAATTCTTAAGGCCATTACCATGCTGAATGTTAATGTCACACACACGCACGATATGTATATATATATATATATATATATATATATATATATATATATACACATATATATTTCTGGGGGGGTGAGAATAATTTAGCTATAGAAAATATCCATTATCAGTACACACACACATATATATATATATATATATATGTGTGTGTGTGTGTGTGTGTGTGTGTGTGTGTGTGAGAGAGAGAGAGACAGACAGACAGACAGAGTGTGTTTGTTGGTGTACATGTGTATGTATATGCAAGAGTATATATATATATATATAGAGAGAGAGAGAGAGAGTGGGAGGGAGAAACTATAAACGACATATTTAACTGCTTATATAATTCTGAACCACATTCTATGTACCTATTTTCATAGATATTTATTAACCACTCCGCACAAGCAGGATGTTTTATAAGTTCAATGTCTTATAGCGTGATTTAACAGCTTTCAAATAAGTTTTTCTTTTTCTAAACCGGCTGCTTTGCCAAGGATAAAAAACTCAATCTGCCCGAGTATTTACCCATAAATCGAAGAAGGATTCTTGGATGCGTACTTTTATCTAGGGTATTAGCGCTATGTAAAAGGCAATCTGCTTCAAGCAGGATTTGAACTTGGGTCGCCCAGTCCATTTCCCACGACAATATCAATTACATCCCAGCACCTATTTATATATGATGCGGCGAAAATTGAAGTAGTGCCTCAAAAACTATACTCATTGTATTTGGCATGATTTTGTTTAAATATCATCATCGTTAATCCAGACATCCTAAATATTCCTCTACAAAATGCCAGATTTTGCCGAACCTCCTCTGGTTATTTACATATCATCTTTATAGTTTTCGCATTTGTGCCAGTTTTTGCACTGTTAACAGTGATGTTATATAATTATGTAATGATTTTTTTATATTAGTCATTTTTCGTTAATTATATTCTATCATTCGGTTTGGTTGGTCTTTGAACTATTCGGCTCTTAGTGCAGGTGCACACACGTTAAGTACTGTTCACGATCGTGCGCAGAGAATATGACAATCACAAATGTCATTATAAAAACCCCAGATAGAAAATGGAATTGGGGTTTGAATGACGTCATACCCGGAAGCGATGGGCTTAGAATTTGGTGATTTTGAAAAAGAAGTTAGTTGAGATCCGACTTAGGGCCGGGCCTGTCCAGCTGGAGGCTACAGGATGCGCAGCGGGTTTGTTGAGTCAGATAGTACAGTCAGCAAAGTAAAAAATGGTGTGTCTCTCTCTCCTCGTGTCGAAAAACTAAAGTCAAGAAGTTAATAAACGTTTCTTACCTGAACAACGGAGAGTCGTCAGTGTTTCGTATTTCCCTGCATCTGTACATTTGTACAGTTGTATTATGGCTGTACAACAAGTGAGGGGTTGATGAGGACAAGTGATGTTGACGCAGAACTGATTATCCATTTGTTTTGAGTGTTTCCTATATTATTGTTCCTTAGGTTGACTGTTACGTGTTTTATTTATCAATATATATTTTTATAAAACAGCAATAATACTATTTAACCTACAGCTATTGTGATAAGTAAGTTTATACTTTTCTGAATGTTTTTTTTTTGTCCGAAAGTGAACATAATTGCTCGACTGGAGTTCGAACCTGTTTACTTCGAGGCCATCGTCTAGCACTTTGGTCCTCACACCACAGGAACTCCTCTTCTTTGTTTGTGAACATGTTGGGTACGCAATAGTAGAATGTGATAGTGAAGAAAGGCAATGAGATAAATGAAAATTTTGAATGTCAGCAGACTTATTCTAACAATAACAGGAAACGAGAATCGATTTAAATGTATTGAAAAAATACTTTTTATATTGGTAGACAACTAATTGTACTTCGTATTAAAAATGGAAAGGAGAAAGTTCATCGTGCACTTTTAATATGCCAATCATTGTATTAGATAGCCATCTTGTCTCCTCGACCGTCGCTCGTTCTTTTCATTGCCTTATCTTGTTCACTGCTCTTCTCTGTTTCTTTTTTCTTCATTGGATATTCAAAACTAAGACATTTTCTTTTTATGTGCCCAATCTTTATTCATCTTCTTTGACGTTTTTTTACATGACCGACCTATAGGTTACCTGAGAAGGCTCTGGACCTTAGATAAAAAAAATGATGACCGCTTTCTTTAATTGTTCTGGTCTAACTAATTTAAAACCTCTTGTTTAACTTTAGAATTTTTGTGACCTGACTTTACAATCCTCCAGGCACAAACAGGCTTTTAAATTGCCCTTAACAATTACGGCCTGTTAATTACACTTATTTGACCCAAGCTACGAATACGTTTTCTTGGTACTGCCGTTTAATTATTTCAAATTGCTACACTACATGGCAAAAAAATATTTGGTCAATCTATTATTTAAAAAGTGACGTCATATGAGAAGATATCTAAAACACCCTATAACTTAATTTGACGAATGGGTCAAAGTGACTTAGTTTTCTTTATTCAAATTAAAACTAAGTAAGCAAGCAATCAACCAAACAACTATCCAACACACAAACTAACCACCCAATCATCAGGAACATGGACATTACTAGTAAGAAATGCAACACTTCACTTTCGTTGATAAAATTGGCGACCGTAGTCGAGGGCGACCAGAAGGCTCCCTTTTCAATATCTACAACACCGAGGTGTAGGGGAGGGCGCAACTCCTTTCCCTAGATTGCTCCACTTTACCCTTAATACGTACCTTATATTGCCGAGTGTTAAGCAAGGAGGTATCAAGTACTATTTTTTAAGTCTTTGGTATGGGACAACCTGGGATTGAACCAAGGTCTCCCGGACCATTGGCGAGTGCTAGGCTTAGCATATGCAGAGGACGATTCGCATTTTTTTTAACTTGAGAAACGAATTCTATTTTTTAAACATCTCTCTCTTAAGCAAGTCAGAAATTCCGAGTGCATTTCAATATTTTCAATTTGAAAGAGCTTCCACAAATTAAAACTGAACAGTCAAAAAAAATTATTCTCCGTCATTAGCAGATAATCACCCAGATAGGCTTTTGCAGGGCACAAGAAAATACTCACCTGTCACGCTAATCTTCAGATTTTTTCTTCACAAAGGTCAAACTCGACTCACATTCATATCCACCATGAATGTTTGTTGATGTCAGACGAGGGAAAAATAGAGGAATATACATTCTTGTCATAGATTAAGTAAAAGTTGGTGACCATAGTCGAGGGTGACCCAAAGGCTCCCTTTTCTATAGCTACTACACCGAGGATAGGGGTGGACGATACTCCTTTCACTGGAATGCTCCACTTCACCCCTGATCCTTACAATATAATGCTGAGTATTAAGCAAGGCAGCATCAAGTACCATTTTTGAGTCTTTGGTATGACTCGATCTGGGATAGAACCTGGTGTCCTGGCCCATTAGCGAACATATTAACCATTATGACAGACGATCCAAACTCATTTCCAACTCTACAATAGCCTATATTTATGGAAGTGGGTTAACACCCCCCCAAAAGGGTGTTTTGATTATAACACAAAAATGCCCGCAAATGCGAGGCACCAGGTCAGGAGTTCTGAGGAGTGTAGAGTACTCCTTTCATTGCCATTATTCCCAGTATTCCCGAACGGAAGTACCTTTTGAGGTCCAATCTATGGGTTAAATAGGTCTAAATAGAAAACGATTGCATTTGGTTGGAACAACTTTTATTATAACCTCTTCAGATCTCTTTATAAACAGCAGAAAATATAAGCATAAACCAACAGTCTGAGTATCAATTTTATTGCGGACTTTTGTCCTCATCTTGGTAGGTTTTTTTCTCACTGTGAGAAAAAAACTTCCAAGATGAGGAGAATAATTGGATTCATACCTTTCCCATGGGTATTAGTGCTATGTGAAATTCAATCAGTCTCATCCAGGATTTGAACTCGTGTCGCCGTGTCTATTTCCTACGACGATAACCATTACACCACGGGCACCTCCACAATAAAATTAATACTCAGATTAAGAAGCCTCATCTCAAAAAAGGATTCCCAATAAAGAAAATCATAAACCTACAGTAAACGCAATTGTCTTGTTGACACAACTCTAAACGGGTTGACGTGCAGTTAAAATCAATCTATCAATAAATCAGCTCTTATTCTAGAAGTAAAAAAAAAACAGTCAGAAAATGGGAAAAAACAGATTAATTTAACAAATCAGGTCTCATCAAGTTATTGGAAAATTAATAAATGTGTTATTAAACGTATTGTACTTCTTTTATTCAACACGGATATAGTTCATTTTTGTGTTGTAAAGATTTGCTATTGTTTTAATTACATTTTAAAAGAATACAACTCTTGCTGTTTTTCTTCATATACTAATTGATTAAGAATAATCTAATTTATAATAATTCCATTGAACATGTTATATATATCAGATAATAAAGGAACACCTTGTATTAGATTAATGTTTTATTTTAAAAACGAAGTTTCACTTAAAAACAGATAATAAAACCGAATCAGTTAACCAAACTAGAAAAAACAATTATAATCTAATAATGAGAAATTGCATGAATATTGTTTAATAAAAGAAAAAATGCTGATTTTTCACCATCAAAATTAAGTAAACTCCTAAACATATTTATTTCCCAAAAGAATTACTGTTGATATCTTAAATATTTTGTGCATTTTTTCTTTAACAATCAACATACTGACATGTAATCTAAAGTTAAATACATAAATTCGATGTGATAGAACATTTTATATCTTTAGGGATTAATCTCACGTGGAAAGGGATAACACAGTGTGCTGCAGAAATACCTCCCCTATTTTTATTTGTCTTCTTCGTTTTGAAAGTGAATTTAGATAACGGATAATGTTAGCTTCATCTACCTTATATTATGCGGATTTTTGTTTACCCTGTCGGCTTGGGCTGTAGAAATGGTAACATCTGATAGGATCCTATCTATGGGTTAAATGGAACTAGCCTTTGTCCTTTTGCTAAATTGAAATGATTGAAATAGAACTGATTTGAAATTTAAACTGTGTTCTAATGCTAAACTGAACTCTTTGAAATACAACTGTTTTTAGATAAAACTAATCTGTGCACTTATGCTAAATTGAATTGTTTTATGAAATGAACTGAAAAGGGTTGATACGCCGTGGAGGTACCCGTGGTGTAATGGTTATCGTCGTAGGAAATTGACACGGTGACACGAGTTCAAATCCTGGACGAGACTGATTGCATTTCACATAGCACTAATGCCCTTGGGAAAGGTATGAATCCAATTATTCTCCCTCCAGCTATGGCTAAATAGTAGGAGAGACCGGGTTCTTCAGCCTTGGTGAGGCAACTAGTCTAGGAGAAGGAAAACTCTGAATTCAAACCTGTTAAACTCCACTTAAAAAATTGACCTTGTGTCATATCCTGCCCGAGCGGAGGGGTTGGTAAATATGGATACGCCGTAAAAAAAAAAAACAACCAACGAAACAACAACCGATTTTTGTATTTATAAACAACCAGTGACGATCATGGTCATGCTTAGTGCACACCATGAGAGTTATTTATGCTACACCCACTATAAAGCGAAAAAGAAAATTATATAAAATGTCTGAAAAATAGTAGGATGAGCTAAACATTCATTTAATGACGTCATATCTGCTGTTATTGACTTTTTTGACCAATGGGATCCAAGCACTGCAATAGTGATGGAAGAAGTATGGGGACAATGAGGTCCTATGGTGAAAAATAACCCCATTTGTTAACATTCTTGGGGGATCTTTGTCAGGCTATGAACTTTTCAGCTTACCTTCGTACTTTGAAAAAATAATTTTTTAAAATAAATTGATATCACGAGATTTTTGAACAAGAGCCTCACCATCGAATGCAGTCTAGTGTCAAGGATAATGTACCAAGGATAATGTGATTAGGAAGATGGTGTTATGGAAATTCAAAGTTTTAGTGATGAGTCGAATGTAATTACAATGAAAGAAAACTTCGTTTTCTCTTCAAAAATCTATATAAGATCTAATATTTAAAACACAGTTTTAAAACTTTGTATCTTGGAGAGAAGGTAACTCAAAATAATCCAATGACAGTAACCGTAATATAAACATCAGAACAAGAGAAAATGTTTTTAATTTTTGCTTTTGGTGATTCATCTGCGTTGGGAAACATCTGCATCATTGCCCAGCTGGCTGGGGCAGTAGAATACAAAGATTACACCTCTGCAGAAGGGTAAGACCCCCCACACACAACGACTTTCCTCTTTATGACACTAAACAATCTGATGGTGAGGTTCCAGTAAGGCTGGAGTTTGGGAAATGTGGAGCACCCCTTCATTGTCATCGCTCCCGGGTTCACTCTGGCTCGGAGTAGTTAAATAGAACTAATCTGCATACTTATGCTAAACTAACTTACTTGAAATAGAACTGTTTTGATATTTAAACTGCTTACTTATGCTAAACTGAATAACATGAAATAGAAATGTTTTTGACAAATAAACTATGTACTCATGCTAAAATGAATTGCTTGAAATAGAACTGATTATTGAATAAAAACTGATTTGGCATTAAATAACCAGCAAAGGTTGATATGTCACAACACCAAAACAACCAACTTGAACTGCGTAGTTATGTTAAAGTAAATTGTTTGAAATATATATGTTTTTACATTTTACTGAATGTAAACAAAAACTGTACCTTTGCTAAACTGAGCGGTTTAAAAGAGAAATGTTTATATGCATAAAAATGGATTTGACATCAAATAGCCTAAAATGGTAGATATATCATAAAATCAAATCCAGACAAAAGAAATACAAGCATGAAAAATTTAAAAGAAACAACATGCTTTTAACAGGTATGCATTACAGTCCAGTCTAAAGATATAGGACAAAAACGAACATATATAGGGGTGTTCTCGTGGTGTAATGGTTAAGATGGTAGAATGTGGAAACGGGGTAAGCAAGTTCGAACCCCACTCGTAATATTACGGTAACTTTTAGAAAAAATACCCACGGGGTGGGTTAAAAATTACTACTACTGTTCTTCTAAAAGGATGGCTTTGGCACTAAATAACCAACAAAGATTGACATGCCTTTAACAAAAGAAACCAAACCAAAACATGATACGGATATGTGAAATAGACATAAGGAATCCGAAATATACGATATTCCCGAAATTGGTTCAGGTACGAGTTAAAGGTAATTCAACATGAGGAAAAAGAGAGGCACAATCTTTTTATGCTGACTTTTCCATCTGACCGCCCACCACCACCACCACCACCACGTGCGGAACCCTGCCGCAAACTACTGGTCTAGTCTCGGCGAGCACCGAAAGTCAACCTTCTTCCTCCGAGGCAAGAACTCAACTCATTGCTTTTCTCAAATCCCCAAATCCTCAGCCCACACTTCCGGGCATGACGTCATTCACATCCCCTAGTCTAATTTCCTCTCTGGGATTTTTATTTTGACATCTCTGAATGACACATCCTCTCCACGTACGCGTGAACACCTGTGCTCATGTTTGCACCTAACTAACCCATGCACTGAGCCAAAAGGTTCTCATCCTAACTAAACCGAAAGGCAAGATATACAAAACGAAATTCCTCCGAAATTATATTACAATATACCTTAAATTTTGAGCCTGTGTTGATTTATCTAGTGATCTAATAACAGGAATATAAATATCTGTCAATCTCTTTGAATTAAATTCAGCAATCTTATCCTTGATGGCCATTTGTTATATAATTCATTTTTATTTTAGACGCTTAACAGATGTAGAAACTTAGATCAATAACATGAATATGAATGACATAAGTATTCTCTTGTAATTGATGGGGTGGGTAATATATATATATATATATATATATATATATATATATATATATACATTCCCCACCCCATCAAGTCGAGTCATACCAAAGACTAAAAAAATGGTACTTGAGGACTCTTTGCTTAACATTCAGGATTATACGGCACGGATTATAGTGGAACAATGCAACGAAAGGAGTAGCGCCCCCCTACACCCTGTGTTGTAGTTAACGAAAAGAGGGCCACGGTCGCCAATTTTACTTACTTACTTATATATATATATGTCAGTGTAATTTTTTTAAGAATATCACCAAATATAACGTAAACTTAGAAAAAAAAAAACATATACATATTTTGAATTCTTCAACTTAAGGGGATTTATCAATTTAATTAAAATTAAGCTGATTTGATTCATTGGATATCCGCTCTTGAAAACTTAGAAACGTTGTTTACAACGGCAAAACCAGATGCGAACTCGAAATGTTAAAAGAAATATGTGTACATACAACGAAGCCAAAATAAATATATACTATATGAATATAAGAATGCATACGAAAGCACATATACTCATGCATGCATACATATATACACACATACCCACAAACACTCATAACGGACACACGCACTCATATATATATATATATATATATATATATATATATATATATACGTATGTATGTGTAATTATTTAAAGTTAGATTAATTATTTACTACCCTGAAGTCAAACATCGTTTAATTAGTTTCATACCCTTCAAAAACACATCGATGATATAAACAGGTCAAAATTATATTTGTTATTTACTAAAAAAAAAAGTTAAGAAAACTTATCAGACACAAGGTCTGTATGTTAAAGGTTCCAGTTCAATCAATTTCAGTTCACTTTATTTTAACTCTGCCATATATATATGTTAATCTTGATATTGTATGGGATCCAGAAGATATTTCCTGAGATTAAAAGCGTCTTCGAGACAAACAAATATAAGTTGGCGTTCATCTTTAATGAGGAAATAAAAAACTGTGGTATTTAAGCTTGCGTTGATTTTACACAAGGTCATTATATCTGAACACTTGATGAAATTGAAACTCGCTGAACTATCGACAAGGACTTTTATTAGTAGCATCACATTAGGCGTCAGAAGAGATCGTTATAAAGGCTGCCGTATTTGGAGAGAAAAAAAATGACCGAACTACCCTAATACATAGGACAGTAAGATAATATTGTAAACAAATGATACCACCGTGTAGCAAGATATGCTTTATTTAGCACACTGGACCGCGTGAGACAGGGTCATCTGCTACTGGATGTCACCCAAGTCAGGTTACTGAGTACAGACAGGTTGCCCCAATTTACCATCATGCCTTAACGGTCATTCTCTGAGGGCTTGCTACTGTTAATTCAAACGAGAGGATAGCAGTCATCCCACTTCCATCGTCTCAGTGGGATATCACGTGACAATAGCTACCACACCGTGGTTTTGGGGAGGTTGCTACTCCATTCCCTGGATTGCACGACGTTACCCTTGATCCTTACCTTAAAAAAGTTGAGAGTTAAGGATCAAGTGCCATCAAGTGCCATATATATATATATATATATATATATATATATATATATATATATATTGGCATCCACCAACAGAGTGTTTCAATGTATTACAACACACAACTGTAGTTAGATGCACGAGGTACTTTAAACTGGGATCGAAACCCGCCTTAATTTACACCAGAGCTATTAGCATCCTTTCTATTAGCGAAGGAATTATTAATATATATATATATATATATATATATATATATATATATATATATATAATTTTTCTTTGTTTATATATAAGCTTAACAGCTACTGGAATGCTGAATTCATTAAAAGTGCTTTGAATTTCGCAACCGGTAATTCCTAGTGAGAGTGCTCAACCGGGGATGGTAAGCATATAATTACTTCGAAGGTAATATGTGAACTTTGCTATATCCCAGCGAATGAATAAGGGATAAACAACAGCCATAGATTGATCACTCATATAGATTTATATTATATTCCTCATATACTGCATTCTATAAAAAAATAATATACAACCAATGTCTTTGGACGCTGACTGGATATACATATATATATATATATATATATATATATATATATATATATATATATATATATATCCTATGTGTGTATGTGTGTGTGTGTACAAGGTTTCGCAAATAGTGTAATGGTTAAGCCTGGATGGATTCGATTCGACAATCTTTGACGAGGATGTTTGCATTTCACGTAAAGCTAATTAATACTCTCAGGAAATGTATGTTTGCAGCTATTTTCCCTCTCTTTGTGAGTTAATAGTTGGGCAGACTGTGTTGCTTGATCTTGGAATGGAAACTGATCCAGAAAAAAAAAACTCTTAGTTTAAACCTATTAAACACTACTTAAAAATTGAGATTGTGTCATATCCTGCACCCATTAAGATATATATATATATATATATATATATATATATATATATATATATATATATATATAATCCGTATTTGATGTCGGAAGTTTTTTAGATGTTTGAGCTAAGGTAAAACACAAAATGGTCTATAAACAGAGAGTCTAAGTACTTTGAAAGATAATTTAGAAATACTTTTTAGAAGTCAAATCCCAGTCGGCTAGAATACACCAACTGTATCTCTTCAGAAGGGTAAGACCCACCAACGAGGGTCCTGTCTACGACATTATACTATCTGATGGTGAGGCTCCAGGAATACTGGAGGTTAGGGGAATGCGGTTTACACCTTTATTGGTATCGTTTTAAGGTACACTCGGTCTCGGAAAGGGTCCTATCTTGAGGTCAAATGGAATGATTTGGCATTTAAATTGAGAGCAAAAAAATGACTATTGCTTAAATTAATTATTTAAGACAGATCAGTTAATTAATTTAAGTGTATGTAAATAAATGACTGATGATTAATTGAATTGTTAGTGATACATAGGAATACTTTGAACTATTTAACTTTGTTGATTTATGTTTGCAAATCATAAATTTCATATATATGAATGAACTCGATTTGGCATTAAATAATCAACATTGGTAAGATATACCATAAAACTAAACCAAACCAAACCTTGGCAGCCAATTTTGTAAATGAGATTGTATGGTTGAAAAATAAGCCAAATTAATTGAGTTGATAGGAATACTCTTATTCAAATTGTTTGACCCAAATGTAAATAGTTAATTAAGAATTATTCTCACGTTCCATTAATCTACGCGTTGTAAGAATAGCCTACAAAAAGTACGACCGATAAAGTACGTTTTGTTTTTAATAGAATGACCAGGTTCCTAATACAATTTCGGCAAATCTACGAAGGTGCAGTGAGGGGATGAATAGTATTAAGGAAAAAACAGTTCTTGAATTCTAAAATTCATCAAATACTTTGATTGGTTTTGTTGTTTAATAGCATATCAACCTTCGTAGGTTATTTAATGCTAAAGCCATTCTCCTAGAAGAACAGTAGTGGTACTATTTAACCCATAGCTCGGAGGATAAGGGGGTTAAATACCTTTCCCCAGAGTATATGCCCGAAAGTGAACGTAATAGCGCGACTGGAGTACGAACTCGCTTACTATGATTCTGCAGTCCAACACTTTAACCATTACACCACGTGGACACCACCAACAAATGCGTTGAATCATATTTGCAGTAAATTATTATTGCAGTGTAATGGTCACTCTTGTAGGAAATGAATACGGTATAATGACCAGTCTTGTGGAAAATGACCACGGTGTAATGATCAGTCTTGTAGAAAATGAACACGCTGTAATGATCACTA
The DNA here is from genome assembly GCA_963585895.1 of Sepioteuthis lessoniana. NCBI lineage: Eukaryota > Metazoa > Mollusca > Cephalopoda > Myopsida > Loliginidae > Sepioteuthis > Sepioteuthis lessoniana. The sequence continues at coordinate 21,405,559 of OY757928.1, read as the reverse complement.
TAGTAGATAATGAACATGGTGTAATGATCACCCTTGTAGAAAATGAACGCGTCGTAATGATCAGTCTTGCAAAAAAATGAACGCGCTGTAATGATCACTCTTATAGAAAATGAACGCGTTGTAATGACCAGTCTTGTAGAAAATGAACATGGTGTAATGATCACTCTTGTAGAAAATGAACGCGCTGTAATGATTACTCTTGTAGAAAATGAACGTGGTGTAATGATCACTCTTGTAGAACATTAACACGGTGTAATAATCACTATTGTAGAAAAGGAACAAGGTGTAGTTATCACTCTTGTAAGAAAGGAACACGGTGTAATCGTCACTCTTTTAGGAAATGAAGACGGTCACCCGAGTTCAAATCCTAAAGGTGATTGTTTGCTTTTTACATAGAGATAATACCCTTTGGAAAGGTATGAATCTAACTGTTCGTCGTCGAGCTATGGGTAAAAGTACGGCAGTCTGGGTATTTAACCACGGTATTGCAACTGGTCTAGGAGAGGAAAAGCTCCTTTATTCATACATTTTGAACTCCGCTTAGAAGTTATCCTTCTGTCGTATCCTACACATGTAGATGGCTTGTTAAAAATATATTGAAGATGTATTAAAAATAAAAATCTTAGTTTTACTCATGATTAATTGACGCTTAGCTGGCTCCCTAAACAGATACTTTCAGCCCTGAGACCGGGTGAACCTGGGAGCAATGGTTAAGGGGTCACTTCACTCTCCCCAAACTATGGAACTCCCGAACCAGAGCCTTACCACTGGTTGCAGTTTAACGTCTTACCCAGGAATCAACGGAATTAGTTTCCCTTTTCAGTAATCGGAGTCATATAGACAGTGTACGAACAAATTCGACAAAACTACAAGACAAGGATACCTCAGGTTGTCTTGATATGCACTTGGATACCAACGTAAGTATTTCTACAACCCGAAGTAATGTGCTAGATGGTCATTTAGCAAAAACCTTCCTCCACCCTTTGACAGGTTTTGCTTTTCTTTCTGCGGCGTGTCAAGCCACCCTGCTCATCAGACAACATGGTGAAAGTATCAGTTCATGAGTTTAGAAATCAAAGAAGTACGACGTGTCATTCCGAAGTTCAAACAAAAGAAAAAACCGTTAACCTTTATAAACGGAATGTAACATAATATCATTTTATATTTTAAATATAATATAATTTAAAAAAAAAAAACAAAAAACTCATACATTAAAATTACATTGGATGTTAAAGAAATTAGAACAGTTTATTTTTTTCGTAACTGATTCAACCGTAATCATATTTCACATTTCAAACGCAGTAAAATTACGAAAGATAAATCGAAAAGAAAGAATATACATAACTCTTGGTGAACAACTTACTTATTCAATAATACATTTTGACATAACGAAACGTTCTAATTCCGCTTTAAATCCAAAATAAGCAGTAATAAACACAAGAAACACAGAGAGTTCATCCGTGTGAATTTGAAATTAAGTAATTAAATAATAGATGAATAAAATTATATTTAATGAATTCATAATGCTATGGAGAATTATAGTGATGAATCAAATTTGAGTGATATGCATCAGAAAAGGAAAGAAAATGCTACAATAAATCTGTACATAGAATATTAAATTATGCATCAAAATTATATTTTATCAACGTTCAAATATATCAAATACAACAAATCATACTCTATTATAAAAAAAGGCATTAAAATTAAAAAACCAAAATTTTACTTATAATATTTTGCATTAAATATCTACTTTGGAACAAAAAAAACATACGATGTATATTTACGTTAAAAACTGTTACATTAAGAAAGACGTTCTTACGGAGTATCGAAAAAACACGTCATACCTGAATATATATATATATATATATATATATATATATATATATATAACGTACCGTTCAAAATATTTTTGAGTGTGGTTTATAACTTTTGAACGAACCTCAAACATATCTATATATATATATATATATATATATATATATATATATGTATATATAAAGATGGTTGTTGTAGGTCTAAAACAAGAGTAAGATTTGTATTTATTTAAATTATTTATTTTGTTCTTACATACGTTTATATAATATATATCTATGTTTCCAGCTTCCTGCTTTCGTCAGAGGTGAAACCCAAAACTGCTCGAACGCCAATTCACACACACTCAAACACACACACACACACGCAAGCGCGTGCGTGCGGATTCACACTCAACAATAAACATATCAAATATCAAAGACGGGTAAAGCAGACTAAAGTATACACACTCCAGGAAAGAAGGAGAATAAGCCCTATGTAAACCCACCTGACCAACTAAATTCCATTCAAACTGGAAACAAGGGTGAGTTCTAGTCTCATTGAGTATGCCATTAACAAGGCCTTGTGCCACATTTGTTCTCTGACGAAAGCAACTTGCTGGAAACACACATTTATAATACATATGTAAGAACAAAATAAATAAATTCACAAAATACAAATCTCTTCATGGACCTACTTATATATATATATATATATATATATATATATATATATATATCGTGTATTTTGATATCATTATATACACGTGGTGTCTTCAATAAGTTTCAGACCCTTTTGTACAGGCATTTAAAACTGTCGTAGACTCTTGAAAATTCAGTATGTTATTGCTATATATCTTGTGAGATGACTGACCAATTTTTATGATTTCAACTTCAAATGAACTGCTACAGCAGCAACTGGAATACACCCTACTAAAGCCTGATTGTCACCGCTGGTGAATTTCAAAAATGCAATCTGGACGTGAGAACACTTTAAAAGAATGATATGCAATGAAATTCTGTTTTAAACTTGGAAAAAATGTCACTGAAACGTATGGAATGCTTCAGACTGCTTTTCGCCTATCTTGCATGAATCAAGCATCAGTTTTTGAGTGGCGTAAGTGATTCAAGGAAGGCAGGGAGTCTATGAGGGATGATGAGGGGTGTGGCAGGATTAAGGATGTCAGTACATCAGAGTTGATTGGCCAAAGGGTTAAGGTTAGGGTTAGTGTTACAATGTTGAGATTTTAAGGGAGTTCAGGAAGAGATTCCTCGGGAAGAGGCCAGCACTCTTCAAATCGGGTCAGTGGCATTTCCACCCGGACAATGCACCAGTCCACAACTCCATCCTTGTCACAGACTATTTGACCGAGATGGCCATCAAGACAGTTCCTCACCCTCCCAATAGTTCAGACAGTGCTCCCTGTGACTTTTGGTTATTCCCTAAGCTCACTGGCTGTCGTTATGAGACAATTGAGGAGATGAAAGAGGCTGTGACAAAGTTCATTGACACGCTCACACAAGCTGACTTCCATGGAGCCTTCCAGAAGTTGTTATAACGGTACAACAAGTGCATTGCAACCGGAGGTGATTACTTCGAAGGGGACTAGAGTTTTATGTGTGTACTATCAATAAAATTGCCCCTACGAAAAAAGTCTGGAAATTTATTTAATGATCCTCGTACATATTATATACTATATACGCATATTATATTTCACATATTATATGTACTTATATATACAATATTTCATAATCAAATGATCCAATGCCCAAATGTATATGTTTGTATCTAAGTATGTTTTCATGTATATCTGTGCATACACTCATATATAGATACGTTTATGCATTTTATTATTTGACCGTAATATAAAATGTGCCTGCTAAATCTAATGTTAGAGAGTTGAGCTTTGTACAGGATGAAAGTAATTGTCACAATATAACAATGTGGGAATCAAATGCATTTGCTTCATTGAAACTGGGGACATGAAGTTATGTAGTAATAGCCATAGTTAGCAAGAACTAAGTCCTTTAATTTGTCTTGTACGTTACACAATAAATCCTTTTGAATATCAGACCCTCTGCAGCCACAAAAAAAAATATGGCTCTTATAATCGAGGCTGACAATAATTTTCAAGCAAGCCTTGCAGTTCATTAATGCAGTTTTGTGTTTGAACATCCCACACAATTGCGCATTCAGCCTTCTGTCGTGGTAAACTAAACAGAGTTAATAAATGCGTCTCGTCATGAAATGGCAGTTGGCAAGATAATTTTGCATATAATTACAACGCTTAACTTTGTGCACTTCGTACTTTTTTCATATATACAGTACCGAAAAAAATGCAGCACACTTAATATATCTACTGATTTTGTCCAGCATTAATTTCAACGGTATATCAAACAATTAAAGGTTATATGGTGCTTAAAAGTTCTAGAATAATGTTTATTATATTTGCATGATAACATTTTTCACGTAGTTGTTTCTTTATATTTTTGTTTAGTTTTGTAATTTTATATTCTGTACTCAGTTCTATTGAATACAAATTATTGTTAAACAGGTTTATTCACACTATAAAGGAAACCCTGACCAATACTAACTATTAAAGTCAGAGAATACCTAAAAGTAATGGTGATAAAAGTATACTCCACATTTGTCATAAGTGCAGAATTGGAGCCTCACCTTCAAGTTCCTTTTAGTGTCATACATAAGACATGCATTTTTCCTGGGGTTTCTGTACGTCTGCAAGGGATAGAGACAGCGGATTCTAAGTCCCATCGCTATGATAGTTTCGCTAATGGAGTGTATACAAGTGGTCTTAGTATATTTTTCAAAACCAATTTTCTAAGCTAAGCATGTATTGATATGCCATTTATTGTAATCAATTCATGTTACATACATGTTCAATCTTGATTAAATTTTAAGGTATATAATTGGCTAAAATATGTTAGTGCCTCATGTCAATTCGAGGAAAACTAATGATTACAATTTATTTTATTACAAAGAGGATGCTAACAATTCTCCATTCACAATCCCCGCCGAAAGAACTGGATATTTTTTTTCCTAAAAAAATAACCAGAAACGTTCTTTGGGGAATGTTATCTTACTCTCGTGGTTCATTGCTAAGGTCAATATATGAGCAAACTTAAACATTACAGGAAACATTATAATTATTGGAAAGTTTATTATTTATCTGTGCTATATATATATATATATATATATATATATATATATATATATATATATATATATACTTACAGAGTCAGAAAAAAATCTACAAAGACTTCAACTAACCGAATCATCGGAATGATTCTGACCGAAGAAGGATGGGGCATTTTACTGATTAAAAGACCACTAGAAAGACTAGAATTAACATTTCAAAATCCATACCCTATATAATATATTGGAAAAAGTTGCTTTTTTTTTCGGATAAGTTTGACTTCCATATGATGGATAATTAATCAATGACAGACCATGTCGTATATTTATGTCATTTTCAGTTGATGAGATGCTGCTTCCAAGGTACGTGAACTCATCCACTAGAAACAAATGAGGGAGCCATATTTATTTTCTAAAGTTAAATGTTGTTGTGATAGGTCTCAAATTGGAGGACATTGAGCCGGATTGTCCAATCGATGGAGGAAAGGACATGCACTTTCCTTTATGAGCCCTTATTCCGTCTCCAACTAAGTCCCAAAATACTTGACTTATATTTTTGGATTTTGGTCCCAAACTAACTTTGAATCTACTAAAGCTCTCAATCTCAACGTGACTTCTCCAGCTTATGAACAAACAGCCATTGCTTCACCAATCTTGAACTTAGATTTTTCATCTATAAATTGTCTCTGCAAATGTCTGAATCATCTTATATGCAAAATTATGAGTGAGTCGGGGTTATTCCATCACATTATCTTTTTTTTTGGCAGGGGTGATCAATGTGTGTATTTACTCAAACTCTCAACCATTGGCTGGATGTGACATAAGTTCAATGTTTAATGCTGTTTTAAATTCAAAGGGCTACTTCTAATTGACTCATTACATAGATAAGTGTAAATAATAATAAGTCTGTCCTGCTGAATCCAAAAAACAAAAACAAAAAAAAACAACGTAGGCAGATAACAGATTGGACATTTCATTCGAAGATATATCCCACTAGTGGAACGATCAGCAGATTGTTTCGCCGATAGCCCTGGAGACCAGGGTTCAATCCCATGGCGAGTCATACCAAAGACTCAAAAAATGGCACTTGATCCTGCCTTGCTTACAATGCTGTGCATTATAAGGTATGGATCAAGGGAAAATTGGAGCAATCCAGGGAAAGGAGTAGCGCCCCCCTACACCTTGGTGTAGTAGCTATTGAAAAGGAAGCCTTTGAGTCAACCTCGACTAAGTTCGCCAACTTTACTTACTATTTACTTGTAACTAGGAGAATAACTGATGTGAAGTCAAACGTCAACAGCTTCTTCAAGTATTTGATCTAGGGTCAACGATTCGATTTCCTACGACCATAAATGTTACGAGAGGCCCACATTTTTTTTTCAATAGTCTTTTTTAAGAGTGTTCTTGATATAACATTAAACACTCTAATGGAGATTTGCAGAAAGCAAAGTCCCCCTTCTTTACCATCGTTCCCACTTCCATTCTGACTTGGAGTGGAAGCATATTATTGGGTCCTATCTATGGCTCCAATGGAACTGTTTGATATTTCAATATGTGTGCAATTTCATTGTGTGCAAGCAAATGAAAAGCTAAATTGAATTGCTGGAAATAGAAATGTATGAACATTTCAGTGTGTGTCAAGAAATGACAGATATTTAATTGAAATGTCAGTGATACTATTTACCCAACCCCTCCGCTCGGGCAAGATATGACACAAGGTCAATTTTTTTAAAGCGGAGTTTAACAGGTTTGAATTCAGAGTTTTCCTTCTCCTAGACTAGTTGCCAAACCAAGGCTGAAGAAACTAGTCTGTCCTACTATTTACCCATAGCTGGAGGGGGAATAATTGGATTCATACCTTCCCCAAGGGTATTAGTGCTATGTGAAATGCAATCAGTCTTGTCCAGGATTTGAACTCGTACCGCCGTGTCCATTTCCTACGACGATAACGACTACACCACGGGCAGTGATACATAGCAATACTTGAAACAATTTATCAGTGTTTAAACGAATGAGCAATTTTTAAATAGAATTATTAGTATTAAATAGCAATACTTAACTGTGGGCCAAAATTTAATCCCATAGCAATACATGGAAACATTTAACTGTGTGCAAACAAATGGTTATTATTGAATAGAATTATTAGCGTTAGATAGCAATAATTGAAACCATTTAACTTTGTAGAAACACCAGCAATACAATTGTGCAACAGGTTATCAAATAATAAATAAGTGAATAAATGATTTAATAATATCGAGGACTTTGGGGTACAAAAGGATCACCTAATCACTGAGTGAAGAGCAGGCATAGAGCTAATAAAAAATAAATACAACTTGTCATCAAGAGTATTTGGTGTTCCAGCGGAGCACACAGTGAAAATAAAAGAAAGTGAAAAGATAGAAAAATACTTGGCACTTGGCAACTTAGAACTGTTGCCGAAGAATTGAAAATAGGATTGAAACAGCTCAAAATCAGAGGAAGAAGAGAAACCATTCAGACTGTCCCAGTCGGCTGGGGCTGCCAAATACATCAAATACTTCTCTGCATAGGGATAACACACCCCTAACGAGTGACCCAGTCTGCTGTGGCGGCAGCATATACCGGCTTCTTCTCTGCTGAGGGGTTACATTCCCCCTACAGTCGACTGGGGCTTCAGAATATATCTGCAGACTATAGACTGCTTCTCTGCAGAGAGGTAACACTCCTTCAGCGTGTGTCCCAGTGGCTGGAGATGCACAATACACCAACTTTTTCTCTACAGATGAGTAAGATTCCTCCAACGAATCTCCCAGCCGGTTAGGGCTTCATAATACACTGACTGCTTCTCTGCAGAGGGGTAACATTTTCCCACCGAGAGTCCAAGTCGGCTGGAGATGCACAATACACCAAATTCTTCTCTGCAGTGTGGTAAGACAACCCAACGAGTGGTCCAGTCGTCTAAGGCTGCAGAATACACCGACTGCTTCTCTGCAGAGGGTTAACTCTTCTCCAACGAGTTTTCTGATATGACACTAAACAACCTGATGGTATTATTTACCAACCCCTCCGCTCGGGCAGGATATGACACAAGGTCAATTTTTAAGCGGAGTTTAACAGGTTTGAATTCAGAGTTTTCCTTCTCCTAGACTAGTTGCCTCACCAAGGCTGAAGAACCTAGTCCGTCCTACTATTTATCCATAGCTGGAGGGAGAATAAGGGGTTTCATACCTTTCCCAAGGGTATTTGCCCGAAAGTGAACGTAATAGCGCGACTGGAGTACGAACTCGCGTACTACGATTCCGCAGTTCATCGCTTTAACCATTACACCACGAGGACACCCCCTAAACAACCTGATGGTAAGTTTCCAGTAATACAGGAGCTTTTGGGAAATACTGAATATCCTTTTATTGATATTTTTCTCTTGGCCACTCTGTCTCGGAATGGTAGTGTCTGATAGGTTCCTGTCTACGGGTTAAATAGAACTATACAATGTACTTATGCTGAATTGTTTGAAACTGAACTTTTTATATGTATAAAAATGAATTCAACATTACATAAATGTAATTGTTGATATGTCATAATCAAAACCTAACCAAACCATCAAGAATTCAACATTGCTTAGATCGACCAGAATACACAAAAAGATTATTGAGACCTAAAGAGACTTGCAATCACACAGATTCTAGTGAGAGCCCACTAGCTCAGTTTGGTGTGAACAACTCACAACGAGTAAAATAATCAAATAAAAAATTATGCAAATAAAAATTAGAATATAAATAAAAACATGAATCATCGTCTTGTCGTGCCGCAGACACGGATATCCCTGACCCTCTCGCCAATTCTCCCTATCGTTCATCGCCTCTGGTAGGTCTACAGGGCCACATCCAGTATCCTCAGATAGTTGCTGAATGTATGTTCGAGCTGGTCGTCCTGCTTTTGCCCTGCCATATGTGGGTGCCCATTGGAGTACGTAACTTATGAGCTCGTCCCTGCTTCTCCAGCAGTGTCCTGCATGTCTGGTTCGTCTAACTAGGATAGTTTTCGTGATGGGAGGCAGGTGGCCGAATAGTTGGTGCCTCGTGGGGTGTTGGCGCCAGGACATGAATAAATTAGAAATAAAATCAAAATAAAGAAAGAAAAATAACCAATAGATAAATGAAGTTGATAAATAAATAAAAAAGCAATACATGAATAACCAAAAGTATATAATCATTGCAAGTATGAGTTATTTGCAGAAAGATATGAAACAGTTAATCACAGAAGTGGATGGATGCAGAAAACGTATACAAAAAGAATACAAGACAAAGAATGTCAAAGTGAGGAAGGTGATCCGTTAAGAATTCTTCAAGAGATTCAAATTTATCCATACAACCAAATGCTCTAGGCACAAACCAGAATCTGTCCTGATAAATGAGATGAATGAAATTCCCTGGGATTCTGAGATACTAAAGAATTACCTGATCCAGGCTGGCCCAGTCGACTGGGGCAGAAGTATACACTGAGTGCATCTCTGCAGAGGGATAAAACCCCTCCATAGAGTGTCCAAGATATAACACTGAGCATTCTGATGGTGAGGTTCCTGTAATGCTGTAGCTTTGGGGAGTACCCCTTTATTACTATCACTCCCATGTTCCATCTGTCCCGGAGTAGTAGAATCTGATAGGGTCATATCTATGGGTCAGTTAGAGTTAAAATACGTACTAATGATAAACTGAATTATTTGAAATAAAACTTTTTTGGCAGTTAAACTGCTTAGTTATGCTAAATTAATTTTTTTAATTCAACTGGGTGTAAATAAATGACTGATGTTTAATTGAATTGTTTGTGATACATAGCAATACTTGGAATCATTTAATTTGGTTGACAAAACTGAATAATTTGAAATAGAACTGTTTTGACATTTAAACGGCGTACTAATGCTAAACTGAATCGTTTTAAATATAACTTTTTATATGTATAAAATGGATTTGGCATTAAATAACCTAGAATGGTTGATATGCGATAAAACAAAACTAAACCAATACAAACCAAACTGATCACGGATAAAAGACACAAACTAAGTATAGTATAGAAAGAAAAAGAACTTGCTGCTACGTCTATTTTACCGGTTCGGTGGCTCACTGGGTAAAAATAAAAAGATAGAAAAATACTTGAACTGCGGCAAAGAACTAAAAATCTGTGGAACATGACAGTGACAATGATAGCAACTGTAGGTGTTGCCTTGGAACTGTCCCAAAATTCTTCAAAAAAGAAGAGGAACATTGTGTAGCGTTTTGTTCCGTCACTCTCGCCTCTTGCTATCATAGATCTTTGTTTCGTTACATCTCTTGCTATCTAAGACCTTTGTTGGAGGTGCCCGTGGTGTAGTCGTTAACGCCGTAGGAAATGAACAGGGCGATAAGAGTTCAAATCCTGGACGATACTGATTGCATTTCACATAGCACTAATACCCTTGGGAAAGGTATGAATCCAATTATTCTCACTCCAGCTATGGGTAAATAGTAGGACAGACTAGGTTCTTCGGCCTTGGTTAGGCAGCTAGTCTAGGAGAAGGAAAACTCTGACTTCAAACCTGTAAAACTCCGCTTAAAAATTGACCTTGTGTCATATCCTGCCCGAGCGGAGGGGTTGGTAAATAGTATCTAAGATCTTTGTTCCGTCACGTATCTTGCTATTGTAGATCTTCGTTTCGTCATGTATCTTGCTGTCGTTGATTTTCGTTCCGTCACGTATCTTGCTATCATAGACCTTAGTTCTGTCACGTATCTTGCTATTATAGACCTTCGTTCCGTCACGTATCTTGCTAACAGAGACCTTAGTTCCGTCACGTATCTGCCTTAAGTGCCGGAACTACCTCTTTATATACTACCTCTATAGGAACACAACTCATATGCGTAAGGATTCACTTCTGCTGCACTCTATAAATTCCTTGTGTCGACGGCAGCCATTTCTTCTGTCAAAACGACCCAGAGCGCTAGTCACATTTTCACGCGCTTTGACCGAGGAGGTAAATTATCTTTCATGACAAATAAGGAATAAGAAGGAGGCGAATAACCATCCAGATCACAGCATTGCAAAGAACGGCTCAGAAATGTCATGTAGACCTGAGGTAAAAATGAAAAAGAACTGGAGACTCTGGCACAATCATAAAGAATATACAGCCAGAATATAGGAATGGAATTTGATCATTTAATGTACATCGAAACCAATATATTTGTTATTTACCTGTAGTCAGGCATAGCATAATGAATATACAATAGGCGATTGGTAAAATAACGTTTTAGAGAAACCTTCTGAATTTTGCAGATTCCATCCTGACTAAAATAAATAGAAAGTTATACTTACTAAAGCTTAACACTCGAATCCAGTTATGGTTAACGGAATTAAAACAATCGACTCTGGACGATTAAATGTGGGTTTCGCTTCGGAAATCGGTATAGGCATCCTAATCCGGCAAAGAAAAAGCAACAACAAAAAAAAACAAAACAAAAAAAAAAAACACCAGAAGAAGGCCAAAAGACGAGTCCGCCAAACCTTTGTGAACAAAACAATAAAGATGAAAACAATCCTCCGATAACAAGAAAGGATAAAAATTATCAAACTTCATCTCAGAAATTTAGACTAATAACGTATATATATACATATATATATATATATATAATCAAATCTTGCTGATACCACGGACTCCCATTATTCTCTTTCTCTCTCTCTCTCTCTCACACACACACACACACACACACCATATATGTCTTTACTCTAACGCACCTGAAGCACCTTCAAAATTACTTCTAGTGTCTTCAGAAAGCTAATGTATTCAGATATTTTCCGGTCGGCCAACACTCGTGAATGTCCATGTGAGTTAGCCCACTAGAGAACCTCGCTGATAAGTTCGCCCTTGCTTATACATAGTACTCATCATGTCTTGTTTGTCTGTCTTGTGATTAATGAGATAGGAAGTAAGTGGGCATTCAGCTGCTCTTCTGTGGTGTGCTGCTTCTAGGATTTATTCAAAACAGTAGGTAGCATCTTTGAGTAGTTTGCATTTAGCTTTTTTCTCCAAGCGTTTCGTTAATTTTTAGCAAATGAATCGATGAAATAAAACCGGTGCAAATTAGAAGAAACCATGTTCGGTTTTATCAGATTGACCAGATTTCTGCATAAATGAAAATCTGTCGTTGGCGGTTCGTGCCTTTCTTTTGTTGACAATACTTCCACTAGATGAGATATGACTATTGCTTTATGAGAAATGATCTTAATTTAGACACTTGTTTAATGTGTAGATGGCGCCATCAGGTCTAAAAACATGAATTCTATTTTTGAGTTCACGTAGAGGCCAATACCTTTTTGTTGTATACTCATCTACAGCATCATAACGACACAATAATAAAGACGCAATGAGTGACAAAGACAGATGCATGAAGGAAAACGCATGAAGACTTCTTTAACAATATTTTACCTCTCACTTTATTGCAAGGGTTCGAAACGGTTGTTCAAGGGTTGCATGTGAGAGGGAGCTGGAGACCGAACATAAAATGTAATATCTTGACCCCACTGTTATGACCCTCACGTTGTGTCTTTCTTGTTCTCTAGGGCTGCCCAACCGGAGCCCTAGGGCCCACTGATGGATGCTGGCTTTCTTTATTGCATCTTATCAGCATCTTCTCTGGACCCCAAACTCCATCGGGGTATCCGAGGACCCGCTCGGTCGGGTGTGGCTTTCCCTACCACATCTGGTCTCTAACTGTCTGGAATTCAACTGGCAACTGCTTCTTGGACTCGAACTCAACTGAGTTAAATAATAACTCAACGCCTACACGATCGCCCACTGGATCTTTGAAATCGAATGTTTAATCGTCATCAAGCGGAAATAACTGTCTTGCAGTTCAGAGGTCACTCTCTTCCGGTGCATCAGTCTGTATTGGCACAGTGGAACCTCCACCTTGTCCCATATTATAAGCCTTAATCCGCCCACGCGATCTCTTTCGATTACTGGCCATTGGAATGTGTCACTTCCTTCCGGTGCATCACCTTGGAATAGCATATTTTGGGCAGGGTCGAAGGTCAAAACATAACACTCTTGCTAACTGTACAGGGATTCTGCAATATATATAAAGTTGGTGACTGTAGCCAACGGTGACCCGAAGGCTCCCTTTTCAATTTCTACTACATCGAAGTATACTGGAGGGCACGACACATAGCCCTCGATTGTTCCACTTGACCCAAGATACGTACCTTAAAATGCTGAGTGTTAAGCAAGTAGGTATTAAGGACCATGTTTAAAAGTCTTTGGTATGAATCGATCTAGGATTGAATCCCGGTCTCCCAAGCCATTGGCGAACACTATACCCACTAAACCAATGTATATTTAAAGTTAGATGACAGAAGGAGAAAGCAACCCAAGGCTACCTTTTGAATATACATATTGCATGCTCACACACACACACACACACACACACATATATATATATATATATATATATATATTGTAGTTTGCTATATTAATGAATTAAGAGTGCTCCATATCCATTATAATGCATATGTAGATCTCAGGATACCAGTGATACAACCAACAACATTTTGTGACAATTTCTCGGTCATGTGACAGCCAATCAGAAAGCCGATGATATATTTATCAATCTATTTATCAATCTCTCTTTCTCTCCCCCCTCTCTCTATATATATATATTCTGACACACAGAGACTAATATACACACACATACACACATATGCGCACGCACACACACATACACACATATGCGCAGGCACACACACATATATATATATATAAATTATTGTAACTTTGTAATTTGATTTCCACCTTATTTTTATTTTTATTTTATTTTATTTTTTTTATTGTTTATTTTTTCTATCTTTATCTTTATTTTCTGATTTTTTTATTTTATTTTTTAATTACCCATTTTATCTTCTGAATACGAACTGTAACTCCACATTCGCTACTCTGCGACAGAAGAGAGCATGTAAAAGTGTCATCTGACGAGACGGAGAATATACCAATAATATTCTCCGCCGAAATAAATTTATTATGACGGCTTAACCGAGTTTGAGTATCCATTTAATTGTACTATATATATATATATATATATATATATATATATAACCGTAAAGGGATTTTATACGTCTTATGGCCCCCTCTTATACAATCTTACTTTGTCCAGACATGTGCCACTCAATGCGATTCAGTGGTCATTCTGATATCTCGAATTTGTTTTTGGCTACGGATCTGATGAGTTATACTGACGCCCTCTCAGTCAGAAATTGTCATGTGTAGCGTTTCCTATGAACGAAGAATCTCAGTTTATATTCTCCTGTTCATAAGCTGTATATAAAAGTATTCGACATGCTAAAATGTAGGGAAGAAATTTTCGTTACCACGCCAAAATAAATGAAAAACACCAATCTCGATTATTTTATAGAATATTTAAAAACATGTGGCCAAAAGTATTATATGCTATATCAAATACATGTGGCCAAAATATTCAAATACAAATATGAAGTAATGAAGATTCAGAGACTGCCAGTCTATGTTTTAGATGCATGCGTGTGTGTCTCAAATACATGCATGTGTGTAGTCGACGATGGTACACAGATGCTTTCTTCTCAGGAATTTTGGCCAAGCTGCTCTCATAAGCAAAAATGAGTTTCTTATATGTATATATCATTCGCTCCCGTCATTCAAACCCACAATGAAAAGATTCAATCATTGAACCCCAAATGTGAAGTATTTTGTTTGGGTTCAAATATCATTCCCGCTTTTCGAAGGCGACAAAAACATTAAGCTCATATTATTCTTAGATGTCAATTGTATAATCACCATTCCTATTTTTCCTAACTACGCATTTAACACCCATCCCTACACCTCTGTGTAATAGCTATTGAAAAGGGAGACTTTGGTTCACCCTTAACTACGGTCACCAAATTTGCTTACACATTTAATTGCTATTTTTGCTCTAACAATAAAAAATTACACTTTGACTAATACAATATTCGCCAAAAGATTTAGTAAATCTCGTATTTCCGTTACATATGTATGGCTTACTCATAAAGTCTTGCAGTGGTTTTAAAAGTTTTAATTCAGCAGATATCTCTTTTACTAAAAGTCATATGAAAGTTAAACCTATGAAATATTATTCCTGTTGTGCATTTTGCTTATTTCAGTTCAATATGACTTGACCACAATCTTTTCTTGGTTAATTTCAAAACTTCAGTGCCACAAATAAAATATTAGCTATTTGCTACAAATGGCTTCATTACGATCCAACCTCTCTGTATAATATTTTGCTGTATTCACAACTTTCTTGTAACAGTTAATTCAATGATGTAAAACTTTGATTAATTGATTAGATGACACATCTATGCGTTAAACAAGACCAAAATTATCGTAAATTTTATATGCGAAATATTTAATAAGATCTAAATAATGAATCTTTGATTCAGTTATGTTAATTTGAATTATATCACGTGATGCCAACATTTTATTAGATTGGGAATTCAATGCAATGTTCAATCTTCTACTTTTTTAAAAAAAAATTGGTAACCCTCACAGATAAGCAAAAGGAATTCTGAGTACTTTTATCGATATAGGTGAAGAGTTTCATTGAAATGGCTAAGCATTTTTTTTTTATCTAATGATTTTATTATTTTATTCTACGTACACATAAAGTGTGCGTATCGCGTTTCTGACTTCTTAAATATATGTGGAAGTCACTGTTATTTCCTAACATCATTCGAAATTTCCTGGAAGTGGCGGTAAATAATATTAAATACTTGAACGTGAACTATATCGAAAATTATCTACATTTAGTTCCGAAAGTATGCATGATTACTGAGCCATTATCCGATAATTTTTTCGTTGGCCGCACTCCCTTGCTTTTTTATTTAGGCGGAGAGGCTTCCAGTGTTTTTAAATGCATATACACACACATACACACTTGCATAATACCCCCATATATATATATATATATATATATATATATATATATATATATATATTGTCATCCACAGACAGACTGTTTCGTTCTATCAGAACTCTTCAGTGTGGCTAGACACGCAGGACGATCGAAGCCGGGATCGAAACCCGTCCTACTTTACGTTAGACTAAGTTTCCGAACTCTCGGCCACTAAGTGGACCACGTTGGCTAAGGGAATTTTTAAGGTATTTATTTAGCAACAGCAGCAGCAGCCGTTTGTTCACGTTTTTTATACCCTATCGGCTACCTGAATGCTCAGAGTGACAGAGAGACAGAGAGACAGAGAGAGAAAAAATGAGTGAGTTCGCTGTGTTAAAAAATTAGAACAGTTTTCGCAGAAATTGAAGGAGTTCGTGCAGTAAAACTTGAGGTATCACTATTCTTTGTAGATTTCTCCAAGGCATTTGGTTCCATAAAGAATGGAAAGATGGTGCAAATATTTATAGTTCGTAGTTGCCCTTAAGAAACTATTACAACCATAATGATGGTTTATAGAAACAAGTAAGTCAATCTTTTCTCATAGGATAGAGGCACAGACTTCTTCGACATTGTTGTGAGGGTTTTGCATGAATATACCTCTTCCTAGTCTACCTACTTCGAACCTCGATTGATACAATAAAAGAAAATGGCCTGATAGTTGAAAAAGCCCAGGATCAAACGATATCTGACATACACTATAACGAACACAGATAAGGCAAATAACAAAACGCTTCTTCCAAATACACCTACCCCAGCTGAATTCCGTTTGCATAGCTTAGACTATGCAGAAAGAACCAATAGCTTCTATGTGAACGCAAACAAAACGTAGAAGATCTCCACTGCAAATAGCAGTCCTCTGATATATGTAGACACGTTTAGCTACCTTGGCAGTAGCGTCTCATCTCATGAAAGTGATGTTACTCGGCACCGGGTGAAAGTGTGGACTACTAACGAAAGGCTATCAATTATATGAAAGTCTGCTCTATCCTATAAAATAAAACAGAATTTCCTCCCGGCATAGGTTGTGTCAACACTACTGAATGGATTCACCACATGGACGCTGACAATTCACATAGAGAAAAAGCGAGATCGTAACTATACAAGAATGGTTCGAGCTATACTGAACAAATACTGGAAGCAGTACAACAGCAGTACGGCCACTTACATCCCATCTGGTAAACCATCCAATTAAGACAAACAAGACACGTGGGACTCTGCTGAAGGAGCAAAGGTGAACTCGTAAGTGACGTACTTCTATGGACCCCTACACGGCCATTACCTCCCATCTCACAAACCATCCAAGTAAGATGAACAAGATATATGGGACACTGCTACGGAAGCAAGGACGAACACATAAGTGACGTTCTTCTATGGATCCATTCACATGGATGCGCTAGTTTTGGCTGACCTACAAGAATTTATTTACATCAGGTCTGTGCTAACACAGAATGTAGTCTGGAAAACTTGATGGGAGCGATAGATAATATGACGGATGGTAAGAGAGAGAGAGAGAGAGAGAGAGAGAGAGAGAGAGAGAGAAGGGATCAGGGAAATCCATGGTGTCAGCGAGCCTTTGTCGCATATTGTACCGCGGGACAAACAACGAAGGACTCGCAGATATATAAAAATATAATTTATATCATTATTCGTCAACGGCGACGTTTGTGAAGTTGGAATACAGTCAGAGAGAGTAAATATCTTTCTTCTATGGCGGCCGGACAACACACACGGGGGAGCTGACAGGTTTGCTTGGGTGACTAGCGGATCTCCTTCTTCACTTGAGAGACTGGCGGATCTCTCCTCTTCACTAGAGCGACCAGCGGATCTCTGGCTTCAGTCCAAAATTACAGACCTTATATTGTCTTTCAATTCCCACGTATTATCTCTTTATGGCTGGATATTGGAACTAACATTCTTCTGTTTTTTCCGGTAATTTGTTGATCTTCC
Source organism: Sepioteuthis lessoniana (assembly GCA_963585895.1). Taxonomy (NCBI): domain Eukaryota; kingdom Metazoa; phylum Mollusca; class Cephalopoda; order Myopsida; family Loliginidae; genus Sepioteuthis; species Sepioteuthis lessoniana. The sequence goes on along the minus strand of OY757928.1, from coordinate 21,387,722 downwards.
CTGCGAACGGAAATATCTGTTATTCTATCCACAGGCAAAAAATTACGTTCTCGACATCATCCTTTTTTTTTCTCTTTTCTTGAGAAACCACTTTGTTGATGTTATCTTGCGACCGCATTGAATCAACTAAGTTCACCAGCTGGGCTAGTATATTATACCTTGATAACGATGATAATAAAAGAGTACTTAATATGATTTACAGAACGAATATATCGAAGTGAGAATAGTGTAGACCTCATGACAAATGCTTGGTAACAATCAGCTTCTCAACAATACCTTCAAATGAAATGTTTCCAAATTTGTACATCGATTTAAAAAAGAAAACATTTAACTTTGATTTAAGATTAAGGACATTGAGTTAATCATTTAACAGATGTTCAAAAACAGAATCAGAGTTTATTATTATATATATATATATATATATATATATATATCCACTGGAAGATGAGTTGGGAATAATTCAAGTAGAGATCTTCTTAATCCTCCGTAATTCACAAGATACACACAAATATATAAGAGGATTCTAATAAACCTCCAGGATTGCTCAAAGTAAGATAATTTATAAATTTCATACATTGTAAATTTCCATATAATTAGAAAAAAATAAACTCAACAAACGGCCATTTGGCTATTATAAATTTATTACAGCTGGCACCTCTATAAAGGAGACCAGCTTCATCAGATAGCTATCATGCAATCCATTGTTGTGTGATGACTATCCAATGAAGTTGGACTCCTTTATAGAGGTACCAGCTGAAATAAATTTATAATAGCCAAATCACGGTTTTTTTTAGATTTCTCTGCAATCATATATATATATATATATATATATATATATATATTCCTGGCCAAACAGGATTTTCGATATTATTATCATGACCATCCTCTTGAGTTCTGTGCTTGACATTCCTTCTGTACTTACACTCACTGGTTTTTAACACATATCGTTGTCGTTTTTTCATATGACCCTAATGTTAGAGAAGCCTCAAAATAATCTCTACTTTTGGTTACCTGATAAAGTTAATGTATTAACATAAAGAAATAAAACAGAGAAGATAATTTTCCGATTTAGTCAGAGTCTTTTAAACTAATTTAAAGAAATCTAAAATATTATGACCCAACAATTTAGAGTGCCTTTTTTTTAATTCGATTTGATTGTTGATCGTTTCAAAATTTCTTTTCCAGATTCTATGTACCTTTTTTAAAGATTTTTGATGTAGGTTTTCTTTAGTTTTGCAAAACTTAGTCACTTAAATTCGGTTTATAATCAATCTTACATTTCATTGAACGTAGGTATGTACTAAGTGCAAAATTGTTTGTTTGTTTGTTTGTTTGTTTGTCGTTTGTGGTTTTATGACATATTAACTTTTGTTGGTTATCAAGTGCCAAATCCTGTTTATACGTACATTAGATACATATGATTTAAAAACAAGTAGATTGTAGGTAATATTTTTAATGAGCTTGAAAACGTTTGTTTGTATTGTTGATATGAGCTTGTATATTGTATGAAAGTCTCATGGAATATATATTTTTGATAGAAAACCAATTTTTCTCAAGAAATTTATTACATTGATACAAGTAGATCTTTCTTGCTTGTGGCATTGTGGAAAGTTCATCGAATAGGGGAGAGTTGTTAGGTTTCTTTCAATCTATCCTTTAGTGTGAATGCTTTTCCATTTAGAAATCAGTGATTTGTTTGTTCAGAGTTTAAATGTCAAACAGTTCTATTTGACCCATTGATAGGACCCTATCTGTGACAACTACTGAGGTTCAGAGTAGACCTGTGAGTAATGAAAAGGAAGGGGTACAGAGCATTCTCCAAAGTTCTAAGACTGTAGCCTCACCATCATGTTGTTTAGTTCCATATCTTGGATACTCTTTTGTGAGACTTGCTCTTCGACAGTGACACAGTACGTGTATTCAACTGACCAAGCTGACTGGATTTGGCAAAATTGTTCAATATTGTAAAATACATTTAAAAATGAAAAATGCAAAAACCTATGGAAAATCTGTATATATATATATATATATATATATATATATATATATATATATATATATATATATATATATATATATATATATATATATTTGTTGATATACAGATTTTCCATAGGTTTTTGTATGTTTTGTATTTCTAAACATCCATCCTTGATTTAGCATCACTAATATAATCTCTCACAGACCTGATGAGGGTTCATTAGAACCGAAACCCTAAAGAGTCGTATATGCTTCTCAATGAATCTCCCCTTCTACTTGGATTACCTTATTATCAATTTTTTACTACATTGTCGGATTATACTCCATTATTTACATCCAAATATATAAATATATATGCACTCACATTGAGACACATGAGAGTCGTTGGAAAAGTTGTAAGATTCACCATGAAAGAAGAATCATCACTGATGATTTTCGTTTTAGCAACAAACGATATACGAGGGTGATTAAATAAGTTTCCAGACTTTTTTCGCATGGGCACTTTTATTGATAGTACACACATGAAACTCTGGCCCCCTTCGAAGTAATCTCCTCCGGCTGCAATGCACTTGTTGTACCGTTTCAACAACTTCTGGAGGGCCCCATTGAAGTCCTCTTGTGTGAGCGTGTCAATGACCTTCGTCACAGCCTCTTTCATCCCTTCATTTGTCTCATAACGACAGCCTGTGAGCTTAAGGAATAACCAAAACTCACAGTGAGCAAGGTCTGAACTATAGGGAGGTGAGGAACTGTCTTGATGCCTATCTTGGTCAAATAATCTGTGACAAGAATGGAATTGTGAACTGGTACATTTTCCTGGTGGAAATGGCACTTATCCGATTTGAAGAGTGCTGGCCTCTTCCCAGGGAATCTTCTCCTGAACTACCTTAAAACCTCAACATAGTAACCCAAACCCTTACCCTTTGGCCAATCAACTCTGGTGTATTGACTTCCTTACTCCTGCCACACCTCTCAACATCCCTCATAGACTCCCTGCCTTCCTTGAATCTCTTATTCCACTTAAAAAGTGATGCTCGATTCATGCCAGATGGTCCAAAAGCAGTCCGAAGTAATCCATACATTTCTCATGCATTTTTTCCAAGTTTTAAAACAGAATTTTATGGCATATCGTTCTTCTAAAGTGTCCTCACATCCAGATTGCATGTTTAAATTCACCAGCTGTGACAATCAGGCTTTTGTAGGGTGTATTTCAATTCCTGCTGTAGCTGTTCATTTGAACCTGAAATTATAACCCTTCGTCAGTCATCTCATAAGATGTATAGCAATAACATACTGAATTTTCAAGTGTCTACGACAATTTTAAATGTCTGTACAAAAAAGTCTGGAAACATATTGAAAGCACCACTTATTTTTGAAAAACTAGAAAAAAATCCAATTCAGATTCCTGAATTAAATGCTCTGCGTGTGAGGCCCCTTCAACACGAGAGGCGTGCAATAAATCTAAAATGTAGGTGTGGCTTAAAAGTTTTTGAACGACCCTCGTATACATGGATATGCATTCAGTACATATATCATCGTACCGTGGTTACCTCACTGGATGTAATGCTTAGCGAACAAGATTAACATACCTTAGGAGGTTCCCGTGGTGTAATGGTACTATTTACCAACCCCTCCGCTCGGGCAGGATATGACACAAGGTCAATTTTTAAGCGGAGTTTAACAGGTTTTGAATTCAGAGTTTTCCTTCTCCTAGACTAGTTGCCTAACCAAGGCTGAAGAACCTAGTCCGTCCTACTATTTACCCATAGCTGGAGGGAGAATAAGGAGGTTCATACCTTTCCCAAGGGTATTTGCCCGAAAGTGAACGTAATAGCGCGACTGGAGTACGAACTCGCGTACTACGATTCCGCAGTTCATCGCTTTAACCATTACACCACGAGGACACCATGGTGTAATGGTTATCGTCGTAGGAAATGGACACGACGGCACGAGTTCAAATCCTAGACGAGACCGATTGCATTTCACATAGCACTAATACCCTTGGGAAAGGTATGAATCCAATTATTCTCCCTCCAGCTATGGGTAAATAGTAGGGCAGACTGGGGTTTTCAACCTTGGTGAAGCAACTAGTCTAGCAGAAGGAAAACCCTGACTTCAAACTTGTTAAACTCCGCTTAAAAATTGACCTAGCGTCATATCCTCCCCGAGCGGAGGGGTTGGGTAAATAAGGAGATTAACAGACCTTATGTCACATCCTGATCGTAGAAGGAGAGTTGGGTAAATATCTGCACAAGAAATTATACCTTCTAATCCTTATTGATTCGAAATATTAGTTTAGAAATGTTTGTAAGTCCAGAATTTCTAAAGTAAAGTGAATATGATTTTCCACAAATTATCATCGTCACTCCGATTACCTAAATGCAGCTAAAAGCTTGAAACCTTATATTGAGAGTTTTTCTTAAGCTTCCGTATTCAATCACTTTGTTACTAAGAGATTACCGTTTCTTCAAACATGTGCCACTTTTAAACAGAAAATATCATGGAAGATACAGGAAATGTTTTTACAGATTTTCAGCATGTACATTCCATAAAAGTATTATTCATCTAGTTTTTTTTTCTGCCAAAGATAATAATACAAATGGTTCATATTCTAACTGATCATATATCTTGTGCCTGCCTTTATTCCCTTTACAATTTGATATTTCAATACAAGTATTATATTCTGAATAACTGAATAGAACAACATATGTACTACAAAAATAAACTCTGAGCTAAGATGACACTTATTAGAAAAAAATCTGTTCCTTGAGTTGGAACAGACATAAAAATCGAATGTTAATGTGGTTAGTAAAAAAAAATGTTAGAAAAATTGACGTGAAACCGTTAATTATAGTCTAAATCAAGAAGTAGTCTGTCTAAAATGAATCAAGCGAAACACAGCTGTGCAATAAAGACAACTTGGTATAATTTTCCTTTTCGTCAAATGAATTATGTAAGATCCATTACGTTAATTACATTTCCCGCTTCATTATATTTGAGGGTAAATGAAGAATTACCATGCTTGTCTTTTGCAGAATGAAACATTGAATTTACACCTGCAAACAAACAAATGTCTTATTTGCTTTCACTGCTACATTAGGAGAGTTACAGTTTTCAAGTTCGGGGGTGTCGTCATAGCATAGTGAATAAAATTCAGGACTGCGATATCAGAGTAAGCTAATTTGAACTCCAAGTCTTCCAATAAGTTCACTTTCGAACGAATACGCATGGCTAAGTATGAATCCTCTTATACTTTACAGTTATCGGTTAAATAAGTAAAGTTATCGACCGTTGGCGAGGGTGACCGGAAGGCTCCCTTTTCGATAGCTACCACAACAAGGTGTAGGTAAGGGTGCTACTGCTTTCCCTGGGTTAATCCACTTTACCCTTGATCCTTACCTTATAATGCTGAGTGTTAAGCAAGGTAACATCAAGTACCATTTTTTGAGTCTTTGGTATGACTCGACCTGGGATTGAACCCCGGTCGAACACTCTACTCATTAAGCCAATGGCCCGGTTTGGTTTGGTTTGTTTGGTTTCATGGCATATCAACCTATATAGGTTATTTAACGCCAAATCCATTTTTATGTAAATAATCTGTTCTATTGAAAACAGTTCAGTTTAGCATAAGTACACAGTTTAATTGTCAGAAACATTTCCATTTCTAAATATTTAAGCAGTTATAGGTAATAATTCGGTAAGTGTAAATACAGTTTTAATGTCGAAAAACAGTTCTATTTGAAATAATTCATTTAAGCATAAGCACACAGTTTAAATGTAAGTACGTTTTAATTGTCAAAAACGTTTCTATTTCAACCTATTCAGCTTACTCAATTTATTTTAGCATAAGTATGCTGTTCTATTTAACCCATAGATAGGGCCCTATCTGGTGCTACCACTCCGGGCCAGAGTGGACCTGGGAGCGATGGTAATGAAGGGGTACTCCGCATTCCCCAAAGCTCCAGCACTGCTGGAGCCTCACCATCAGATTGTTAAGTGTCATATCCAGGACACTAGTTGGGGGTTTCTTACCCCTCGGCAGAGAAGCAGTCGGTATATTCTACAGCCCCAGCCGACTGGGCAAGCCAATGGCCCGGTCTAAGTATATATATATATATATATATTGGCGAACACTCTAACCACTATGCCAATGTCCGGTGTTGATAGCGTTGGCGTTAAATAATCCACAATGTTTAATATGCCATGAAAATTGAAACCAAACTAACAACTTCGCCCTGGTAGGATGTGACGGAAGGTTTTTTCTTAGATAGAGTAAGGTATATACAAGTATTACTATTGCTTCAATACAACTGAATAGTTTCAGTCATTGATATTTAACACAAATTTTGCTATTGATCACTATTCGTTTTTTCGTACAAAGTTAAATGGTTCCACGTATCGTTATGCATCAGTAAATTCGCTGTGTATCACTAAAAACATCAGTCATTTGTCTATACACAGTTAAATATTCCAACAGTTTTATTTCTTACAATTGTGTTTAACATAAATCTTTTGTTTGCACTCAGTTTGAATATCAGATAATTCTATTTGACGCAAAGATTGGATCCAATCAGGGCCTACTATTCAGAGTCAGAGTGGACCTGGTAGTAATGGCAATGAAGGTGTACTCTACATTCCTCAAACTTCAAGGACTTAAGTTTCACCAGCATATTGTTTTGTGTCACATTCAGAACACTCGTTGGAGGGTTTTACCAAACTGCACAGATGCAGTTACTGTATTCTACAACCCCAGCTGAACGGGCTTCTTCCAACGTTGTTGTAGTGCTTGGATTCCATTGGTCAAAAAATAGTCAACAGCATATATGACGTCATCATATAAATTTTCAGCCTATTAAGATTTTATCCCGTAGCATGTGTAGTTTGAATAGAAGTATTGTTATATTTTTTGGAAATCTTTTTCAGAATTGTTTGGTAAACAATATTGTTTGAGTTCTATAGAAAAAAATATACTTGGATTGCAATTTTCCACTTTAATCCCCCTCTCTCTCTCTCTCTCTCTCATTTCTCTCGAATAAATATTGTTCACTAGTCGTTCAAGCCAAAAAGCTATAAACTTTCTAAAGTTAATTTACGTTTTAAATGCCACAAAAAAGTAAGGATACAATGATATAAAATTTCATTGCAAACAAATTCACTCTTCACTTCCCGCTTTGCTTATGCTCCGATATATACAATAATTAAAACTTAAATAATACTTGGTGGTGTCCTCGTGGTGTAATGGTTAAAGCGATTGACAGCGGAATCGTAGTAAACGAGTTCGTACTCCAGTCGCGCTATTACGTTCACTTTCGGGCAAATACCCTTGGGAAAGGTATGAACCCCCTTATCCTACCAGCTATGGGTTAAATAGGACCACTACTGTTCTTCCAGGAGAATGGCTTTGGCATTAAATAACCTAAAAAAGTTGATATGCCTTTAAAGCAAAGAAACCAAACCAAAGAATGCTATTATATCTTAGTAATTAATATTTACTTTTTTCTTTTAATTAAATGGCAACAAATTCATATGTTATATTTAGAACATTTTTACCTTATCTATATTTGATGTCACTGCTGGAGAAATCAAGTATAGATAAGGTAAGAATGTTCTAAATATTTATATACTTGTCCGTACTTCTGATTGTCTCTCTGTTTATGATGGGGATATCATTAATTTTTGCAACTTATGAGTAGATGAATGAATTGTTCAATAACTTAGAGAACGTTTATTTTAGAAGAAGAAGAAGAAGAAGAAGAAGAAGAAGAAGAAGAAGAAGAAGAAGAAGCTGTATATAGTACTTAACAATGACCAATTAAAAAAAGGATCGAAACAAGAGTTTTAAATAAACATTTCTGGTTTAAAAATTCATTTAATACATTTTTCGAAAGGATTTATAGGTATTATGGTGGATACATATTGGAAATGTTACTTACAGATTTGCGATGCAGTAATAATGAATACATAAAAAAATTGATTAACGTTTTGATTATATTCCTCGAGATGATATTAAATGATTGCAAGTTTCGTTTAAAATAAAATTTACTTTGACAAAATATAAGTTAGTGCGTCATCATTTGGGGGTAACTATATATACATATAAGTCCCTGTGTGTTTGTGCGTATATATATATATATATATATATATATATATATATATATATATATATATATATATGTTGAAATAGAATTGATTCAAATAAGAAAAGCATTAAAAAAATATGTATTCTTAAGATTGATTCTTTGAAGTTTTATTTGGCACACCCGATCATCTGGTGGAAGTGTGTGTGTGTGTGTGTGTGTGTGTGTGTGTGTGTGTGTGTGTGTGTGTGTGTGTGTGTGTGTGGAGAGATAGATAGTCAGAAAAAGATAGATAGATAGATTGATAGATAGATAAAGAGAGAGAGATTGAGAGAGAGAAAGAGAGAGAGAGAGAGAGTACTTGCATTGAGTAAATTTTCCAAAATTGTAAGATAATATATAAAGCAAATTTTGTATATATCCACTGATATACTAATTGTGACAGATGAACTAGCGTACGTCATATCAAATACATTGGCTCATTATACATTATTTAATAATTTCAATGTTAAATGAGTTTGGCAATTACCTAGACATTTTACTTCACTATATTAACCACAGTAATGAAATCTTCTGCTGCTAACATAATTCTTATTTTTTATCATCAGGTTAAACTTAAAAAACAATGTCAACCATTGCATATCACTTTATACTGATAGATCTTTTCTCCGAATTCAGCTCATTATTGATTCCTATTTTGTCGGATATTTAACTTTAAACCAGGTGTACATTTGACTCTATTAAAGAACAAGTCTAAAGTGTATTAAATAAGATAAAGTCAATTGATTTAATTTGAAGAACTATAGAATTTAATTCATTAGAATTCTTACAATGGTGTCAAAAAATGTGAAAAAAAAAAACTTGATATAATTCAGATTTCAATGAAAAATCTCCGTGTAAAACTTTTACGAAATTTTTACACTGAGAAAAATGATAATAATCTTCAGTAAACAATAATGTCTTAAAGTAACAACAGTATCAAATCTTTTCTAAGCATATAACTCGATACAATATATTTATTTTTGTTCGGTCTAATATTCATCCTTGCACCGGATATACATTCTAGTAAGGAAGGAATATATTAAATAAGTTTTACTGTCCAAGGCTTTAAAGTGAAGCTCTATAAAAATTGATTTAGAGTCATTGGGCTACCGGTGTTTAAATGAATTTCATGGTTGAATACTAAAATGCAGAAATAAAAATGTTCAGCAAAGCGACCTAAAAGAAAGGAAGAATTAAAAAAAGTTATTTTCTTTAAGTGTAGAAAGAAAAAAAATCTAGAAGGCGACAGAAATAAAAAAAAAAAAAAGATGTGGTTGAATTGGAAAAACAAAACAAAAAACAAAAATCCCAATAAAACGGAAGCTCTACTTCAACATTAAAATCAATGCTCTGTCTTCAATAGGTTTCTGTCACAATGCGATGCCAAAGTTTGATAACATTTCCAATGTAACTCGCTCGAGCGAAAGAAAAGTATCTTGTTTTTGTTTTGTTTTGTTTTTTTTGTTCTTTTTGGCTTTTTTGTTTTGATTTTTTTTTTTTTTACTTCTATTTTTATCCATCATATCCATTCATTAGTCGTTCAGTATCTAGCAATAAAAGAGCCACTTTGAGAAAGGCGAGCTAACCCACACATCTACAAAATTTAATGATTCCGTTCTAAAGTACTCATCCTCACACATCTAGCTTCACTTGATGGTGGAAAAAGGAAACGAGTAAGAAAGAGAAAGAGATCGCTATTATATCAGATAAATGATCACATGACCATTCCCGACATTCAAGCGCCAGCAATAGAGTAAATATGCTCACTCTCGCTCACATGCGCAGACACAGACACTTACAAACGTTTGTGCGCATGCCGATGTCATCTTGCGGCTAAATAAATCGAGTGTGACATTGTAATTAGAAAGAGTTCACAAACTCGATCAACACGAACCTAATAAGCTATGAGATTATATTTTCGGTTTTGCTGGCTTGAAAGTACAAATAATTCATGCTGCTAAAACAAGATTGTATAGTCATCTATTTGTGATCTGGTTGGAATTTATCTTGATACGAGTTTGCACTCTCATGTTAATGGTTTTTGTTTTAATTTCAGAACCCATTTGGATTATTTCCCGGATGGCTAAGGCTGTAAAATACACCGACTACTTCTCTGCAGAGGGGTAAGACTCCCAAAGAGTGGCCTATTATCATATTTATCCAACCCCTCCGCTCGGGCAGGATATGACACTAGGTCAATTTTTTAAGCGAAGTTTAACAGGTTTTAATTCAGAGTTTTCCTTCTCCTAGACTAGTTGCCTCACCAAGGCTGAAGGACCTAGTCTGCCCTACTATTTACCCATAGCTGGAGGGAGAATAATTTGATTCATGCCTTTCCCAAGGGTATTAGTGCTATGTGAAATGCAATCAATCTCGTCGAGGATTTGAACTTATTATGACACAAAAAAATCTGGTGATTAGCTTCCAGTAATTCTGGAGCTTTGGGGAATGAGGAGTACTGCTTTATTGCCATCGCTCCCATGTTCACGCTGGACTGGAGTCGTAGCACCTGAATGGGTTATATTTATGGATAAAAAAGAACTGTACTTATGCTTAACTAGATTACATGAAATAGGGCGGTTTTGATAATTAAACTGTGTACTTATGCTAAAATAAATTGTTTGAAATGGGACTGTTTTTGTATGCTAAACTGAGTTGTTTGAAATAGAGTGGTTTTTGACATTAAAACTGTATTTACACAAAACTCAGTTGTTTGAAATAGAACTGTTTGACTAAACTGAATAGATTGGAATAGAAATGTTTTTGACAATTAGAATATGTACTTATGCTAAACTGTATTGTTTGAAGTAGAACTGTTTATTTGTATAAAAATGGATTTGGCATTAAATAACCTACAAAAGCTGATATATAAAGCCCAAACAAATAAACAAACCATTTGGTTTAGTTGCCACTACCCATATATATATATATAATGTTAGGATATCATAGACATTGAGTCAACGATGCTTGTCTACTGTCAGTCTCACGCCTATGCGATCATCGAATCAATCTTTTGAGGGAAAAGATTTTACATATAGACATATATGACTCTGTAAAAAATACTCGTGATGTGCAATAGATAATTCATTTTAAAAATGAGGAGGGGTACAAATTAACAAAGTGTAAATTCTAGCACGTCCTACTGAATAGCTGCAGTCATCAGACTCAATACACCATCTAAGTGTCGTTGTGGGTGTTGCGAATATGGATTAACTCCTCTTTGATAATCCAAGCTATAAAAGCTGTACATTTCCGCTTGTCATGTAGACGAGTTGTAAGATTCTTAATTGAATAAAAGATTAAAAGATAGAATCTCTTGTCCTGTTTTCTTTACAGAGGGGTTCCGATGAAACCTGGCCGAGACAAAGATTAGACGAAGAGATAAACTTGAGTTCATTGGAAATGAAACATTCAGTCATGTGGTCATAGATAATACCATTCACACTGTTATCAATTTTTCTACTTCCCACTTGACTGGTCAAAATATAAAAAACGGGGCGATATTAAGAAATATTCTCCAGTAGAGGAAAGAATTATCTTTTGGTTGAAAAAAACTAACCTTCTTATAGCAACCAGAATTATCGGCCAACAGAAAAAAATAAAATATTTCCTCACTGCAATATTTCACACCGCAATATTCCACAGCCAATCAAAATATTTAGAATCAAACTGCGGCTTATGCGCGTTCCACGTGCAAAATTTAAAATATTTTAAAACCAAAAAAAAAAAAAAAAAAAATGAATTTTCCGCTTGTTGTCGAAAAGTTAAGATACATTTTCTCTTTCCTATTTTGGCTTCATTTCACACCATTTCTCAGGCATTCTTAATTTACTTTTGACTTAAAAATACACACAGATATCTTTCTCTAGATTGACTGGGACTTTGCTTTTAGAGAAGACTTTTTTTGTAATTAGCGTACATTATAAACTTTTCATTCATTCTTGTGTCCTTTTGTTTCAATACATAAAACATTGTCTTCTTTAAATGTCAGTATGTTTATAGCATTCATTATGTAACCCTATCATGCATATTTCGTTTACATAAAAAAAATAGATAAACAAAACTATGATTAATGGCGGGTACGTTTTTGCTGGCCCCTAAGTTGTTTCTTGTGCCCTGTCGGTTACTAAATGACTAACTCTTTACACAAACTCTAAACTATTATATTTAACAGCTTCTCAATCTTCCTAAGATAGTTTCCGTGATATATATTTTCTTGGCCATCTGCCAACTCGGTATTACGTTCATTAGTAACAGGAGGCGGCCAAGATATTTCAAAATGTCGAACTTGTAAGGCGGAAGTGTGTGTGGGTGTGTTCAATGGTATCTGAGTGTCGGTAAAAGAAGCTGTGTTTCTCACAACTCATTCTTTTCCGAGTTTGGCAACACTAATTGACCAGCAGTAGCGTGAGTAGAGAGTGATTGAAGCATTTAAATATACGATAATAGCTGGTTTCAACTGAAAAGAAGGTACCTTTCAGATTCTGTTCTTTAATAAATCCAACAGATTTCCATGAACTCAGATAGACTTCTTAAGAATTAAGGTATGTTGTTCTTTTACCTCTTTTTCCCACAATCAGCCAGGGACAACACAGCAGTCCTCTGTGAAAGGGATACACATTTAAGAATTTGGAAAACTGAAGAATTCTGGTAGATATGGGTAAATAAAGATTTGTTAGTTTTAAAGTTATAGCGATTAGGATAAAATTATTATTATTATTGAGGTTTTGAGGTTTAAGCTGCTTTTGCGTTGGTTATGTTGGTATTTCGTTGGTAGTTATCCCCTTGCTAAATGTTGATGGAAAAAAAAGGTGGTGGAGAAGAACGAAGACGTCGTTAGGTTTTAAAGGAAGGTTTAATGGCAGCATGAAGTAAATGGTTTTACGCTGGTATGCTGTGAGCCTCGTAGTAAAGAAAGATGGTAGGAAGTTGTTAGAGTGTATCATCTAATTTGTTTTTTAACTAGAATCTCTTGGTCTTGAAGAATAGACCCAAAGGGTGCATAAAGTAAGTGGCTCTCCTCATAGTGTATGATGCTGCTACTCTATTCAGGAACAGAAGTTAAGACGTTCGTTCCCGTTGGGGAAGAGAGCGAGAGAGAGAGATTCGCGGGCTTTCTAGGACAAGTCATCCTGATTGGGTGAATATGTTCGGCGACACTAACGGTCAAATTAAATTACTCGCCAAACGAAAATTTAAGTTTCTTTCTGCTACAAAGTATCTCAAAGTAAGAATTCATCTCTTCTTCATTCAATATTGGTAAATACAAAACAGACTGAACTCTTTAGCCTTGGAACGGCAACGAATTTGCATAGACTGTTTCAATTCTTTTCTTTCATATTAGTTCAGTTGTAGCTGTAAAAAAATCATATTTTTTTTTATTAAAGTGATATATTTTTTAATTTACAATTACTTCTTTCAGGATTTGATTTTGAAGATTACATTGGTTTACGTTTTTGCATTAGTTAGAGTTTAGTCATGGTTTTGCTTCATGACAATACTCGCACATGTTATAACATTGCAGAAACTCACGAATATGAGATGTTACCATATGCACAATATTATGCAGATTGTTCATTAGCTGATTACATTTTTCAAGAATCTGGACAGTTCTATTTGACACTTAGATAGGACCCTATCAGGTACAACCATTCTGGGCCAGATTGGACCTGGGAGTAATGGCAATGAAAGGATACTCCACCTTCCCCAGAGCTCCAGGACTGAATTCTCACCATCAGATGGTTTAATGTCATATCTGGGACACTCGTTGGGAGAGGAAGGTCTTTCCCTTTTGCAGAGATGCATTCAGTGTATTCTATCTTCCCAACTGACTGGGCTAATTAACATTTCATAGTTATCTCGGTTATGTCTTACAGAGAAGGGTATTTAAACCAAATCCAGGGTACCATCATCATCATCATCATCATCATCATCAACTTATGCTCTCTCTCTCTCTCTCTCATTATTCATCTTTGTCATCCATCACTCCTAGCAGGTCTTCTAGGCTGCATTTTCTTTTACACTAATAAACATTCCATTTCAAAGAAGAAGTAGAAACCACTTTTAAAGATATCCTGGTGGCCAAAAAAAAATGTGTTTTATCGTACAGAGGTAAATAACCTTGATCGACTTCGTCAGAAATCGCAGAGATGTTCAGGGATCATATTCTGACTGATCAAATCACTGTTTATATTCATTAATTTAGAAATAAAAATTTAATATAGAGTTGGATATTATTTTCGAAGAAACCTTATATTTGTACACAAGTTACTCATTGACCATTTTGTCACATACTGCCTATTGTTGAGAGGCTGGATAAACATGAACTTGGACAGATTGTTTAATGCACTTGATTTTATGTAGCTTCTCGTAACTAATGATAATAAGGGTTTGTAAAAAAATCATAGTTTCATGTAACTGTAATTAATACAATAAACAAAATGTTAATGTTAGTATCCAGGACTTAAAATGCAGATTTTATAAGCAGGCAGGCAGACTAAACCCACTGGTAATATTAACAAAAAATCATCCTTTCATTTTCCTCCAAATCCATGGCTTTTACTGCACGAAGCTAAGATCAGTAAATATAAAAAAATGATGGAAAAAAGTTAAGTGCAAAATGGAAACTAAGTTAATTAGAAAAATAAGCAAATCAAGAAAAGACCAAAAGAAAATCTGATCATAAGAAGAAGGAAAGGAAGAACTGTTGGACATTTAGTTAAACATATATATATATATATATATATATATATATATATATATATATATGTGTGTGTGTGTGTGTGTGTGTGTGTGTGAAAATGTATAGAGATGTAAAAAAAAAACAAAGTCTTCAGAGGAAGATTTCATTCCTAAAAAATTGCCGACGTTAAACGTTTCCGCTTTTAGAACTTCATCAGGGCTGGTGAGTTTCTAAATAAAAGGAAAAAGATCAGATATATCTAAAACATTCCATCTTCGTTGATAGCATTAGGTACCAAATTTGGGTTAGTACTGCTGTACAAAAATTAATCGATAAATGATGGATGCATATGCATTCACTCCCATTTAGTGTCCTGAAATAATTTGACTCCTAATTATTGACCTAAAATCCACTGAACCCCATTTAATATCCTAAAATGAATTCACCCTCATTTAATGTCATCAAATATATCAAAGCCCATTTGATGTCCTAAAACCTTTTCACGCAAATTTAATGCCCTAAAATGTATTCACCCTATATTTCGGTCCTTATGCTAATGGTTTTCAAAAATACCTATTTCTTTCATTGCTGGGAATGTAACAGGTACTTCGATTGTGAAGCTGATGGTTTTCAAAAATACCTATTTCTTTCATTGCTGGGAATCTAACAGGTACTTCGATTAGGAAGCTGATGATTATTACAAGCATTAGCCGAGTACGTCAAACTGACACGATAGTTTCAGTTAAAAACTTACAGTGAGAATTTGGATTCACATTAATGGTACAATGATAAAGAAGATCATTACGTTGTATCTTTCAAGTAGCTAAACTCTATCTCTATCCCCTAGGGACAGTTTGCAAGACGTAGGGCATAACAGCCTGGACTGTGATGATCGTAGTAAGCGAGTTCGTTCTCCAGTCACGCTATGGTGTTTACTTTTAGACTAATACCCTTGTGAAAAAAATGAATCCATTCATTCTCCCAGCAAAAGGTTATATAGTACCACTTCTGTTCTACACGGATGGTTTTCGTATTTAATATCCCTCGAAGGCTGATATACCATTAATAAAAGAAAACAAATGAAAAAGTTATCTTCTTGTTTAAACGTAAAGCAAAGATTGCAAATGAGTATTGTCAAAGCAATATGTCTGCAAAACTTAAGCTGTTTTAATAAAAGCTACTTAAATCTTTACCAATGTCTGCATTTCAGACATTGGAAATATCATGATCACTAAGGCGTGCGGACAGTATATATGCTGCCCTCTCTGTCTCTGTCTCTCTTTCTCTGTACCTCTCTCTCTTTCTTTCTTTCTCTCGGTCTTTTTCTTTTTCATTCTCTCTCTTTCTCTCTATCTATCCATCTGCCTTTATCGGTCGTCATTAGTGGATGGTCTTCCAGACGGAATCCAGTGTCCACACAGAGTTGATGAATGTGTGTAGGGGAATTTCGCTTTTGCGTTTCTCCCTACTTTTCCAGCAGCATCCAATATGTATTGCTCTTCTTACTTGAATGTTTTCTGAGTTGAGAGTAAGGACGCTGTGCTTCTGTTGTTTTGTAGCATATTGTTTCCAAGATTTATTGAAAACGGCACACAGGATCCTTGCATAGCCATCATCTAGCTTTTTTCTCAAGGTGTCTCGTTAAAGGTTGAGAGGTGCAACCATACAACAGAACTAACTAGGTTTGGGAGTATTCAAATTTCATTTTATCAGAGAGATCCGATTTCTATATGTATATCACCAGCTATTTTTAAGCTATTTTTATATAAACGCATTAGCTATTTCAAAAGACTCAATTATATATGTATTTATTCTATGCACTTAATAAATGCTATTTGAAAGTGAAAATGATTTTATATCAAACGAGATAGACTCGTTCATAACTACCAATGCTTGGTTACCAAATGATCAGCCATATATTCAGGCTGAGGATTTTATGGTGCAGGCGTGAAATAATATCTGGTGTTCATGTTTGAAGCAAACCTGTCGGAACGCTGTAATCAAATTCAAAATAAATCCTGCGTGTAATTTAAAATATCTGATTTCTCTAGAATCACACAAGTTTCTTTGTTAACATTCCTTCTGCACTGTTTTTGCTCAATACTAATTCACAGCCTCTATCACAAACACGAACAACGTATTATATTAAAGCTTTGTTTTCGTATGTTTTTTTAATCGTTGATCTAAATCCGTCGCCTGTGTTATCATCTTATGTAATTACTTAAGTAAATTATATATTGTTTTCTATCGCATGAGACTTCTTTTTCTTCAGTTTATGTTATGCGATATAAACCCGTTTTGTTTTGATTTTGTCACATTCGCCTTTGATTGAAATGTAAATGACTGAAGAATTATAATTGTCTAACTTGATTATTTTCTATTCATTTCAAAATTAAAACTTTCTTCTTCAAAATTTCTTGACATTTTCCCGAACTATTTGAATCTCCATTTATCATCATTTCCCCTTCATCTTAGCTCCATCGTCATCATAATCATTAGTACCTTCATCCGCGTGGGGGGTGGGCGTCGTGACATTCGGGATAAATTGATTGTATTCACTTTCGGACTAATAACTTTTAAGAAGATCTTAACCACTCCCTTATTCCCTTAGCTGTGCGTTAAATAAATATGCTTCTTTAATATGCTTCTACAAAAAAAAAACTTAGTTTTAAATAATACATAAGGTTTGATATTAAATAAAGAAACGAAAGAAAACCTTCTTCTTCTTCTTCTTCTTCTTCTTCTTCTTCTTCTTCTTCTTCTTCTTCTTCTTCTTCTTCTTCTTCTTCTTTCGGCCCAGTAAATGCGGCTTAGACTGCGCTAATTGTATCCTCTGTAGACGGGTAAAAATGATGAATCCTCGGGATGAAACTAAACTGAATCAGGTGGTGAGTCTCCATTTCTATAACTCTAGTGAATGCAGAATGTGTCTTTATTGCAATTACTCCCAGGTTCACTCGGAGTGGTAGTGCCTGTTAGAGTCCTATCTATTGGTCAAATATATGTTTGCAAAGTTAATAGATATTGTACGTTCGGCTCCAGTCAAATAGATCTGTTTGTAAAATATTTGTATTTGATAGAAATACTTGATATCCGATAACTGTGATCTCAAACTCTAAAGTATCAACCTAAAAATGTAAATAAAGACGTACAATATAGGCAATTCTTTAACGTGATTGGCTGATAGGTCGTTTAAATGATTTCTTCTTCTTCTTCTTCTTCTTCTTCTTCTTCTTCTTCTTGATTTTAAATTTCTCGACTTTTGCTTCACCGCTTTAAAGAAAGTTAATTCATCCTTAACATTTCTTAACTTCTTCATAGCACTTTTCAACTACTTTCTTTCTTTCTTTTGGTTTGTCTGGGTTTATGGCATATATACCATTGTAGTTAATTTAATGCCAATTCTATTTGTACACAAATAAACAATTCTATTTCAAGTCCTGGCGACAACACCCCACGAGACACCAACTATACGGACACTTGCACCCCATCACGAAAACTATACAAGTTAGACGAACCAGACACGCGGGACACTGCTGGAGAAGCAAGGACGAGCTCATAAGAGATGTACTCCTATGGACCCCCACATATGGCCGTGCAAAAGCAGGACGACCAGCTCGAACTTACATACAACAACTATGTGAGGAAACGGGATGTAAACCTGAAGACCTGCCGGAGGCGATGAGTGATAGGGAGAAGTGGTGAGAGAGGGTCAGGGATATCCGTGCTGACGGCTTGACATGATGATGATGATTTCAAATAATACAGTTTAGCATTAGTACATAGTTTAATTGTCAAAAACATTTCTATTTCAAGCTATTCAGTTAAATCCATCAGTTCTGATCCAAACAATTCAGTTGTGTATAAGTGAAATTTCACTGTTTGATGTCAAAACAGTTCTATTTCAAACAATTCATTTTTGTGTTTTCGGTTTCAATGTCGGAAATAGTTATTTTTCAAACAAACCAATTTTGCATACAGAAGCATTTCTAATTCAAGCAATTCAATTTAGCATAAGTACGTAGTTTCAATGTCAAAACAGTTCAATTTCAAGCAATTCAATTTTGAATGAGTACGCAGTTTAGTTCTATTTGACCAATCGATAGGACGCAATCAGGTGCTACCACTCTGGGCCAGAGTGGACCTGGGAGCGATGTCAATGAAGGGGTACTCCCCATTCCCCAAAGCTCCAGCATAACTGGAAGTTTACCGTCAGATTGTTTAGTGTCATATCTAGGTTATTCGGGGAGGGCGATCTTACAACTTGGCAGAGAAGCAGTCGGTGGATTCTACAGCCCAAGACGACTGGGCAAGCTTTATGTTCAGTTGTAGCCGAACATCGAACCGCTGTTATTTCAACTTTATTGACTTGAACTCTAAACTGATTTACTTCACCAGCCGATATATCTTATCGCCTGTAGAGGAAAATTAGTTGGGGACGTTTGGTTTGATTTGGTTTGTTTGGTTTTATGGCATATCAACCTTTGTAGGTTATTTTACGCCGAATCCATTTTTATGTAAATAATCTGTTCTATTGAAAACAGTTCAGTTTAGCATAAGTACACAGTTTAATTGTTAAAAACATTTCCATTTCGAAATATTCAAGCAGTTATATCTAATAATTCAGTTAAGTGTAAAAACAGTTTTAATGTCGAAAAACAGTTCTATTTGAAATAATTCAGTTAAGCATAAGCACGCACTTTAAGTGTAAGTACGGTTTAATTGTCAAAAACGTTTCTATTTCAAGCTATTCAGTTTACTCAATTCATTTTAGCATAAGTATGCTGTTAGTTCTATTTAACGCATGGATAGGGCTCTATCAGGTGCTACCACTCCGGGCCAGAGTGGACCTGGGAGCGATGGTAATGAAGGGGTACTCCGCATTCCCCAAAGCTCCAACACTGCTGGAACCTCACCCTCAGATTGTTTAGTGTCATATCCAGGATACTCGTTGGGGGGAAGGCTTACCCCTCTGCAGTGAAGCAGTCGGTGTATTCTACAGCCCCAGCCAACTGGGCAAATTTGGGGACGTGTTGCCTCCTACCAAGATTGAACATAACTTTACACACGATAAACAATAAGTACGCTATTGCTCAAGTAAACTAAATAGAAAGAATACAAAAATAGTAAATGTTAACGTGTGTGTTGAAATGTCTTCATCGTACGTACGTATACATGGATATTCAAAGTTTTAAAAGTTTTTGAGAAACTTACGTATTTGAGAAGTTTACTTTACATATGACTGTTGGTGGGAAAGTAATCGCAGATTATCGTATGCCTGTGGTGTAATGAATATCGTCGAAGGAAATGGACACGGCGACACGAATTCAAATCCTGGACGTGACTGATTGCATTTCACATAGCACTAATACCTTTGGGAAAGGTATGAATCCAGTTATTCTCCCTCCAGTTATGGGTAAATAGTAGGGCATACTAAGTTCTTCAGCCTTGGTGAGGCAACTAGTCAAGGAAAAGGAAAACTCTGACTTCAAACCTGTTAAACTCCGCTTAAAAAAATTGACCTTGTGTCATATCCTGTCCGAGCGGAGGGGTTGGGTAAATAAGTATGCTGTGTATTATTCTGTGAAGTCATGCTTGCTGTGAGATTAGGTTAGTTGGGACGAAAACATTTTCGGGGGACGAATAAAGACTTGAGGCATACCGCAACTAAAAGAATTTGATATGTGCCCCTTTTTTGGTAAAACTATCAATCAGTCATTAACCGATAACATTTCAAAGGCAAGGATGTTAATCCCACACGTGTACATGCTCACAATCAATTTTATTAAGACTCGCTGATAGCAAAAACTTATTAGCAAACTACTAAAAGAGGATAACAATATGAGATGTTTGAATTTACTGAACCCCTCTAGCAAGGTCATTTTTAAGCAGCATAAAGCTGATTTAGATTTAACATTCCTTCTCTTACTCTGGTTTGGTAAACAAGGCAAAAATAATCATTTTTTCTCTTCTACGCATAGTTTAGCAGGAAAAGAGATTTATTTCCCACGAAGATAACCGTTAAGCAAAGTACGTCACTTACCCGTGACTATGAGATACAGCAAACCAATTGAGAGGATGATGAGACAGTGGATAATGATGAACGTAAGAAGATATGGATGAACAAGGAATAACTCATCATTATTGAACTTATACGTAAAGAGCTCGGTGTAATGAAAAACAAACACGGTACTTTTTGGTGTACATTTTGGTGTCCCAATTTCGGCTATTCTTGAATACAAAATGTTTAATAGAAAATTCACGGAGTATTAATAATATGAAGAAATCATGTATTCGATTCAGAAAAGCCAGTAATGTGGGTTTTTGACTGGAAATTCTCAGTTCTAACTTGATCAATCACATTTATATATTTTTACTGGGAAAGTCCCAATCAACTAATGCTGATATTCATTTTTTGTCTAATGTGAACAGAAAAACATTTTATTTTCATTGGCATGTTCGGGGTTTACCAATCACTAAATTATTATACAATTTTTTTATCAACTCACTTCGTTACTGGAAATAATGTTTCAAGATCACCTGCTCGATCATTTTGACACTTCTTTAAATAGTGGAAATTTACTAAGCATTTTGCTTAGATGTGGCACAAGGCCATATGAAAGGGGCACCCAATGAGACTCGAACTCACTCGTATAGGTTTGCTAGTCGAGCTTGCTAACTATTACATCACTAGAGGCGCCTCACTTCTTTTTTGAATGATTGACTATAACCTCGAGCTTTTCTAATTACTGTGTTTCTTCTTCTTCTTCTTCTTCTTCTTCTTCTTCTTCTTCTTCTTCTTCTTCTTCTTCTTCTTCAATATGGATATGATTAATATAAAGTAAGATTTATAGTTATTTATGTATTGAATTATTCCTTATAATAAACTAAATAGAATGTCTTTTTCATATTGACTTCTTCATTCTATTTTGATGATAGCATGACATATTTCCATTATGCGTTGTTGACTAAAATGCATTCCTTTTGATACGAAAGAAAAATAAAGAAACCATGTCATAATAAGGCAAAAACTTAACTTCTAATATCTACGGTGGTGTATGTGGTGTAATGGTTAGGAAACAAGACTAGCAAACCTACACAAGTGAGTCCTACTTCCTTGTGCCATATCTTAGCAAAAAAAGCTGAGTAAGTTACAACTCCTAGCATCTTTTGCGACAACAGCTAAATTTTAAAGATAGTTTCAGCTGTAAGTAAACAACCAAATAATGATCATCATATATATATATATATATATATATATATATATATATATATATACCAACCCCTCCGCTAGGACAGGATATGACACAAGGTCATTTTTTAAGCGGAGTTTAACAGGTTTGAATTCAGAGTTTTCCTTCTCCTATACTAGTTGCCTAACCAAGGCTGAAGAACCTAATCTGCCCTACTATTTATCCATAGCTGGAGGGAGAAGAATTGGATTGATACCTTTCCCAAGGGTATTAGCGCTGTGTGAAATGCAATCAGTCTCGTCCAGGATTTGAACTCGTGTCGCCGTGTCCATTTCCTATGACAATAACCATTACACCACGAGCATCTCCTAGATATATATACTAATGTCAAGTCGAAGTCTTTATTCGTATATATATATATATTTAAGTAGTGTCTCATCAACCGAAAAAGACATCGACACACGACTGACGAAGGCATGGACGGCTATCGATAGGCTCTCGATCATATGGAAATCAGATCTGACCGATAAAATCAAACGCAGTTTCTTCCAGGCAGTGGTTGTGTCGATACTGCTATATGGATGCACTACATGGACGCTAACTAAACGGCTGGAGAAAAAACTAGACGGAAATTACACAAGAATGGTGAGAGCAGTATTGAACAAGTCCAGGCGACAACACCCCACAAGACACCAACTATACGGACACTTGCCCCCCATCACGAAAACTATACAAGTTAGACGAACCAGACACGCGGGACAGTGCTGGAGAAGCAAGGACGAGCTCATAAGCGATGTACTCCTGTGGACCCCCACATATGGATGTGCAAAAGCAGGACGACCAGCACGAACTTACATACAGCAAGTATGTGAGGACACGGGATGTAACCCTGAAGACCTGCCGGAAGTGATGAATGATAGGGAGAAGTGGCGAGAGAGGGTCAGGGATATCCGTGCTGGCGGCACGACATGATGATGATGATATATATATATATATATATATATATATATATATATATATATATACACTATTATCCATAAAAGTATCTTCACCATCATCATGTCGTGCCATCAGCACGGATATTCCTGAACCTCTCTTGCCACCCCTCCCTGTCGTCCATTGCTTCCAGTTGGTCTTCAAGACTGCATCCCGTATCTTCACAGAGCTGCTGTATGTAGGTTTGAGCTGGTCGTCCTGCCTTTGCTCGGCCATGTAAAGGGATCAACTGGAGTATATCACTTATGAGCTAGTCCCTGCTTCTCCAGCTGTGTCACGCATGTCTGCTTCATTTAACTTGGACAGTTTTTGCGATGGATGGTAGGAGGCTGTACAGCTCCTGCTTTGTAGAGTGCTTCGTCCAGGACTTGTTCAATATTGCTCACCGCATTCTTGTGTAGCTGCCGTCAAGCTTTTTCTTCATACGTTTAGTTAGCGTCGATGTAGTGTATTCATATGGCAGTATCGACACGATCGCATTTCATTTTATAGGTCAGATCTGACAATTTTTGACAATTAAACCGTAATTCTATTTAAACTTCGTAGTTATGCTAAACTGAAACCGCACTTACAGTTAAACTGCGTGCTTATGCTAAACTGAATTTTTTTGAAATGGAACTGTTTTTTGACATCGAAACTGTACTTGCGCTGGGATGATTTGTTTGATGTAGAACTGTTTTGAAATTTTACTGTGTAAACAAAATATGCACTTATACTTAGTTGAATTAGAGCTACATGACTAAACTGAATAGTTTGAAGTAGAAATGTTTTTGAAAATTAAACTGTGTACTCATGCTAAACCGAATTGTTTGATATAGAACTGATTATTTACATAATAGATTTGGCGTCAAATAACCCTCAAAGGTTGATATGCCATGAAACCCAACCAACCAACCAACCATTTTATGATATGATTTTAAAGTCTCCACTTGATAACTATCCTCTCTATAAATTATTAGAAATTTCTCCTATGGGGTTCCATAATATCAATTTTTTACTTTAATAAAGATCTTCAAATAAAAATGTAAACACATTTCAATTACCTACGCGTGGCTCAAGGAATGTATCGGCTGGGATTGTGAATGTATGGACACGGAAATTATATGATAAATGTTCTCCCATACGGGTGTAAACATTTCTTAATTACCCTCTATATAATTGGCATATCTAATTTCTAACTAGTGTATATTCATATAATTCATATGATACCGGCTCATTAGCCTAGTGGGTACACTGTTTGCCAATGGCTCGAGAGACTTGGGTTCAATCTCTGGTCGAGTCATACCATAGACTTTAAAAATGGCACTTCAAACCACCTTGATTAACACTCTGCAATAAAAATTACGTATCAAGGGTAAAATGAAGAAATCCAGGGAAAGGAGTAGCGCCCTCCCCTACACCTTGGTGTAGTAGTTATTAAAAAGGAAGCCTTTGGATCACTCTCAACTTAGGTAACCAACTTTACTTATAATTTATTTAATGATAAATAAACATATTATATTTGATTATATAATATTCCACAGTATATGATGCAATTCTAGTAATTTCAGTTTAGGAGAAAGTAAATATTTTTCTAAGTGATAGACATCTATTTATTCCTGTGCAATCCTATATATATATATATATATATATAATCATCCACAGACTGACTGTTTAGTTGTATCATAACTCTTCAGAGTTGTAACCCACGTAGGATGCTTAAGCTGGGATCGAAAGCCGCCAAACTTTACGTTAAACTTAGTATCATACCGCTCAGCCATCGAGCGAACCACGTCAGCTCGGGAATTATAAGGCATTAAGTAGTAGCTTTCGTTTGTTTACATTTATATCTTACCGGATAGCAGAGTGCTCAATTCGTTCGACGATCTTTGAATTATGCGAGTGGCAGCCGTAAATTCCTTCGCCAGAGTTCTCAACCCCCATGGAGTTGGGTATGTATATATGATCATTAAATAAGTTTCCAGACTTTTTTCGTATGGGCACTTTTATATATAGTACACACGTGAAACTCAAGTCCCCTTCGAAGTAATCTCCTTCGGCTGCAATGCACTTGTTGTACCGTTACAACATCTTCTGGAAGGCACCATTAAAGTCCTCTTGTGTGAGCGTGTCAATGACCTTCGTCACAGCCTCTTTCATCTCCTCAATTGTCTCATAATGACAGCCACTGGGCTTACGGAATAACGAAAAGTCACAGGGAGCAAGGTCTGGGCTATAGGGAAAGTGAGCAATTGTCTTGATGCCCATGTTGGTCAAATAGTCTGTGACAAGAATGGAGTTATGGCGTGGTGCATTGTAATGATGGAAATGCCAATGACAAGATTGCAAGAGTGCTGGCCTCTTTCGACGAAATCTCTTCCTGAACTCCCTTAAAACCTCAACATACTAACCCTAACCCTAACCCTTTGGCCAATCAACTCTGGTGTATTGCTTTCTTACTCCCACCACACTTCTCATCAGCTCTCACAGATTCCCTGCCTTTCTTGAATCTCTTATTCTACTCAAAAATGGATGCTCGATTCATGCCAGATGGTCCCAAATTAGTCTGAAGCATTCCATACGTTTCTCATGAATTTTTTTCCATGTTTAAAACAGAATTTTATTGCATACCGTTCTTTTAAAATGTCAGATTGCACTTTGGAAATTCTTCAGCTGTGACAATCAGACTTTAGTAGGGTGTATTCCAATTCCTGCTGTAGGTGTTCATTTGAATATGAAAACATAAAAATTGGTCAGTCATTTCATGATATGTATAACAATAACCTACTGGATTTTCAAGCGTCAACGACTATTTTAAATACCTGCACAAAAAAGTCTTGAAACTTATTAAATGCACCACGTTTATATATATATATATATATATATATATATATATATATATATACGTTTCCCTATATATATATATATATATATATATATATATGATAGAAAATGATTGACATCTATTCATTCATGTGTGATACTATATATATATATATATATATATATATATATATATATATATATGGTATGTGTTTCACGTAGGTGTCATATATAAATGTGTTAAAGATATCATAGCCAATAAAATCAAATAACGCTAATAATATAATATACTTACATCTCTGGCCGCTGAAGTGGAAGCATTTAAAAATAAAAGCGTGTTTTCTCGTGATATTTTGTGGAAAACTTCCCACTTCATCTGACAATAAAAAACTGAAATAGATACTTATTAACAACTTAGATGCTATATTTTTCAACCACTAACTAGACAGAAACACACCAACGACGCAAGTTGGACAATTTTTTTTCCTGTTGATGACATCACACCGATCTCAGAGCATTTTTTGTTATTGTCAGATGAAAAAGGAAATTTTTGCTTGAAATATCACAAGAAAACACACATTTATTTTTAAAAGCTTACACTCCAACGGCCTTATATAAAGTACATTAATTTTTTTCAACGTTTTATTTATTTTATTAGCGTTATTTTACTTTTTAGACTGTTATCTTTAACATACACTCACTCTCACACACACAAAAATTCATATATATATATATGTGTGTGTGTGTGTGTGTGTGTGTGTGTGTGTGTGTGTGTGTGTGTGTGTGTGTGTGTGTTGTGTGTGCTTTTATAGCATGTGTTTAGGTATGCGTTCATGTCAGTGGTATATGCTCACTAGCGTAGATCAATAAGTACATTTCCACAACCCCTTTATTTGCTGAAAAGTTTATCTATGAATCTTCAATCAATCTGGTTAACTGTTGAATATAATATGTTAGCAACGATAAGCATTATTTTCGAAAATAAAAAGTTGCTGTGTAAAAAACAAATGGTTTTAATTAGGCAACCGATATATCGATGTATCAAATCTCCTTGTTATTATAGTTGTAATCATTTGAGGGAATAAAATTTTGGCTATGATTTTTGAATGAATTCTGCCTGTGATATAGCTTTTATAAGCAACATGAATAGATAGATGGCAATGAATATCTATGCATGATTTTAAAAAAAAAAAAAGTTTTGGCAATATTTTTCACTGCTTGATTGCAGTTTTGGTGTCATATGAATGAAGCAGCGCACGTCGTGAAAATTATAGTGATTGATGGTGTGCTGACACGTTATGTTTTTTTTTTTGCGGGTTGAAAACACCACAGATGAACGTATAATGTCTTTTAACTTGGGAAATTTTGCTTTACGAGTTTCAACTAGGCCATAAGGTCGCAAAAGCAACGGAAAACATTTGTTGTGCGAATGTTGGAGGAGTAGCTGATCATAGTGTAGTAACTAGCTGATTCAAGAAATTCCGTCCAAATTCAAAGAACCCCAATAATATAGCAAGTTCAGGTAGGCCTAAACACAAATATTGCGTCGCCTAACAGTCCAGTGTTGTCGGCCAACTTCACAACCTTTGTAAGTTTATCGAAAACTGGTGTATTGTGCCTTACGTTACAATAATATGGCATAATTTTTGACTCACTCGAGTATTTAAATCTGTATCTGATTATAGGAGTGTATTCATTTTTAAATGTATTTTTAATCCTTTCTACGCAGAATGACCACTCCTGGCCAGCTAAAAACGTGTTTGTTTACAACCGAATCTAATCATAACAAATGTCTTTAGGGCGGTATAGGCTATAAGAATTTTTTTTTGTTGTTTCAAATTTCATTAGGAGGATCTTTTTTTTTTCAGATTTGTTTAAATCTACTAATCAAGTCTCAATGAGACTTCGTAAAAACAGAGCGACAATTATACTTTTTTATATCCCTGAGGAACTTTGGTTTTAATAAGCATTAAACTATATATATTTTCGTGTAAGGATCGATATTTTACGACGAATTTTTCACCTCTAAAACAAATGGTCGTTCATGATATGATATATGTTTTAAAATCGTTGAAGCTTAACTTCTTTCTAGACCTAACTTTGCTGCAATATTTTCAGTTATACTTTTCACTATCATATTACTGCTAACGGACGTTAATGTTAACTAATCCACCGGTTGCTTTTGACTTTAATTGAACTTACAAACGGTTTAAAGGTACCAATTATTACTCGGTATTTTTGCTGTTTTTTTTTTTTTAATAGATATTGGCTATAATAATAATTCAACCTTACAGTGAATTTAATTGGTTAAAAAAAAAATAGTATGCTCTATTGAGTACAAACAGTTTATTTTTACGACGACAGATTGCGAGTAATCTGCTGACCCTTGTTTAAAACTTCGTACATAATGTCGTTTGATATTTTATTACTAAAATGTAGATAATGCCTCGTAAACATATCTAAACAATTAAATACGTAATTATTATATCAATAATGCTCTTTTATATCAGTAATGATGTTTTAGTGTGTTAGAATATCAAATTATAGAGGATATGCAACATCATGTCCTAGACTTTATTTTTCAATATATTGGATTTATTTTTATATTACAGAAAATTGGAAATAGGTTTGATGTTGATTTTTGATTTCTTCTCTTTATTATTTCTATTTAAATTGGATTCTCAAAAAGTACGTTTTCTTAGGTAAAATTCGAGTCATTATGTAATAAAAAAACATTTGTATATCCTTTCGCGTCTTCCCAATTATTTTAAATATCTAGTGAAAATAGATTTTGGAGCAAAAAATCACCCATTAAACGTTGATACAATGAATATTCCGTGATGTTATAATTTGAATACATATATCCCATGGACTTCAGGTCATATTGATTTTAAGATTAAATTTAGATGTTAAATTTGTTTATTTGCGTTTATGTAATTTAATTTCTGTTTTCAAGTAAAAGAAAAAAAATTAGCATAGACAATCTTCAGGGGAAATTAAAGATCTTCCGAGAGAACTGAAAAGATTTTACTTAGATTAAACAAGAACATTTTAAAATTCTTGGCTGAGTCAAAAGATTTCCAATGTTTCGGTTATGTGCGACACAATTCGAACCACATTTGATGCAGAGCTCGCAAGATTCCTTCCGAGTACTTTTCGCCGGCTTCAGTAATCTGGCTATTGTTACTTTCGCGGCGTGATGGCCTTGTTTAAACACGCGAAGCATAAGTTTCCGAACTATCCTAGCTCTTATGTTGATCTGTGTGGCTTTAAAATCATACACGGAATGAAGGAATACACAGCATGTCAGCGCACCAGCTACCAAGATACCACCAACCAGAGCAGGTACCTTAAATGATTTGAACTGCTTCGTGCATATAATATATATGCTGTAAACTAACAAGATCGAAAATAATGCCAAACTTGTTTGAACATTTGGTCTGAATTAGACAGGTTATAGAAAGAGTTAGTATTAAATGCTAAAATTGTTTATTTTCAGAAAATGATACTAACGTTTTTCAATATGAAATTGTTCTTTGTTGAAATCAATCAGTTCGGCTTGAGATTGGTTGAAAATCTTTCAACAAGGAAAGCAACAATTTTCAGACGATAATAACAAGTTTCTAATGGCATTGATTCGTTTTACTCGAAGTCACAAATTGATTTTGACGTAGCAGAAATGAAGAAGAAATCTCAGGATATTTGCTCGGCCAGTTATTATTAAATAAGGTTTTTATAGTTAATGTCGAATATCGCACACAAGAAATAGTTTTTTTTTTTTTTCAAATCATTCATGCGTAATGACGCATGGGGAATTCATACGTTCCTATCCTCTGAAAGATTGTCGTTAGTAAAGTTAACGGAATAATCGTTAGCCATCCAACAAGTAATTATCAATCGAAATAGGAAAATTATCAACAAAAACATAAAAAAAGCAAGTAAAAAAGAACGGAAAAAAAAAAGAAAGACTAAAAACAAGTACAGAAATTCTTCTAATTCAGAAATCATCCAAAATACTGACCATTTTGCTTCAGTGCTTTGAATGCCTAGATTTGTTTTTACAGTCGAATATTTCCTAATATGAAATACCTGAATTTTATTCGCGAAAATTAGCAATACATTGAAAGAGTTGGCTTGCGATTTTTTTTACTTCACCGATACTCTTTCCTCCAACCATATATCATCATCATCATCATATCGCGCTGGTAGCATGGATATACCTGATCCTCTCTCGCCACTCCTCCCTATCGTTCATCGCCCTAGGTAGGTCTTCAGGACAACATCCCGTATCCTCACATAGCTGCTGAATGTATGTTCGTGCTGGTCGTCCTGCTTTTGCACGGCCATATGTGTGGGTCCATAAGAGTACATCTCTTATGAGTTCGTCCCTGCTTACTGCAACCATATATATATATATATATATATATATATATATATATATATATATATATATATATATAGTTACGGTTAGGGTTATATTATCATGTAGGCATGAAAATAAATTTCTACTAAGCCACCTGAAAAATAAAAATCAAATGTATGTCTAGTAAGTAAAGTAAAGTTAGCGACCTTAGTCGAGAGTGACCCGAAGGCACCCTTTTCAATTGCTACTACACCAAAGTGTAGGGAAGGGCGCCACTCCTTTCACTAGATTGCACCACTTTACCCTCGACGCTTATCTTATAATTCTGACAGTTAAGCAAGGCAGTATTAAGTATCATTATTGAGTCTTTAGTATGACTCGTCCTGGGATTGAACTCCGGTCTCCCAGACCATTGGAGAACACTCTACTCATTAGGCCAATGAAGGCTGAGATAATAATAATAATAATAATAATAATAATAATAATAATAAATCAACAAAAAAAAGGGAATTTGCAAAATTGCCGACTTTGCTGTCCCGGCAGACAAAAGAATAAATCTGAAGGAAAGAGAAAAGAAGGATAAGTACCTCGACCTTGCAAGAGAATTGACAAATCTGTGAATCATGAAAGTGACGATTGTGCCAAATGTGATTGTTGCTTTTGGTACAAAGACTAAAGGATTATTAAAAGGCCTGGAGAACTTGGAAGTTGGCGGACGGGTATAGACTATCCAAATAACAGCATTGCTGAGAACGGCCAGAATCCTGAGACGAGTCCTGGAGACTTGAGGAGACTTGGTGTCACGCACACTCCAGTGAAAAACCATCAGCTAACACTGATGTGAGAAACTCTAAAAGAGTAAATAATAAAAATAATTCCAGTTCCACTGAACTCCATTTTCCCTTGTCTATTTTCCAGGTCTTTGGAGGTCACTGCAAGGGCACCGTCAGCAATTGGTATCATCGTCAATTTCATCTTACAAGATAATGGTAAGAGGCTATTCCTATTTCCTACATTTTCGCGCTGAGCTTCTCTGGAATAATAAAATCTATTTGGTGAAAAGTATTTTTTCTTGTTAATTAACACTATTTTTAGCCTGCTGGATTGGATCAAGTGATCCATTTAAATCATAAAGTCCCAGAAAATGTTTATCTATCTCATTTTCAAGAATTTCTGGTGTGTGGATTATTCATTTGTCAGCATTGTCCGTTTTCTAATCTCTTGAAAAATTCCCATTAGATCTTCATTCCTGCCTAGTCATGCATATTTGTGTATTCCTTTTGTGTTAATTTACAACAATGGCTTATTATACTATTTGCTAAGAAGAGTGCTGGACATCTAAAGAGACTTGATGTCACTGAGACCACAAAGTAAAACCACCGGTTAACACCGTAGTTAAAATACTGAGTACAAAAAATAATCGATTAAACATTATACAGTAAATATAGAAACACATCATGAAATTATTATGATATAGACACGTAAATTACAGTTCCGTGTAAACTAGACTACTTTTTAAAACATGGCCTACAAAAAGGATCCCCCTTCCCATCAGGATCCACTAAAGGGTATATAAAGGGAGAAACCACCAATATATATATATATATATATATATATATATATATATATATATTTGTGTGTCTGTGTTTGATTAAATAATAAAGATGCATTTTGTTTATATAATTTTCTTAAGATCTTTTAAAGTTTCCTGACAAGTGTCTTGGAATTTGTTGATGAATTTACCAAAATTGTTCGGAGCGCTTCCGGGCTTTCATACGC
>OY757928.1:21325808-21350808 GCA_963585895.1 Sepioteuthis lessoniana | reverse complement strand
TTTTTTGTTTTTGTAATCTATCTTGAGATCTGTCTCTCTGTCTTTCTGTCTATTTCTCTTTCTCTCTTTCACTCAATATATATATATATATACATATATATATATATATATATATATATATATATATATATATATATATATATATATATATATATATAAAAAGAGAGAGAGAGAGAGAGGAGGAGAGTTGTGAGCGTGTATGTGTTTATAAAAATACTTATTTATTTTAGGACACATATATATTCATATTTTGAGTTAAAGTTTAACTTAATTCAATAACGGAAGAAAAGGAGTTATAAAGATTTTTAAAAATTCGGTTGTCGACTTAGGGGAAATGTGCATGTGACACCCCATTTTCCAAGCAAGAAAAAAAATACAATGCTAGAATCTATATTAACTCCAGTTCTACACAAAGTTTAAAACCTAACCAATATTTCAAACCAACCAATATCCAGTAAATATACAAGGTAATATTATCATGATACAATATACGCCTACTGCTTCTAAAAACAAACAAAAACATTATATCAACAATTCCGCCAGGGCCAGGTGTTGTTTTGGGAAGATACTGTCAAAACTATTAACCAAGGGACCACCAGCTCTATCTTATTTATACCAGGAGACTTAATTAATCTTCCGTCACATCGTGGGGATGCTAGATCACGATGCAGCATCTTCGGTTTATCCAGTCTTTGATTCACAACTTTCCGCCAACAAAGTATTAATTCTGTGATGTACGATTTTCATTTAATGAAATAGCAAATCATTGCACTGAACGTGTACAATAATAGAATTTCCTTAAAATTCATGCACAGAGTCAGTGGGTACATTTTTAATATGAATCTCAAAAATTAATATATATATATATACTTAAAAATGAGGTGCCCGTGGTGTAAGGTGCCCGTGGTGTAAGGTGCCCGTGGTGTAATGGTTTTCGGCGTAGGAAATGGACACGCCGACTCGAGTTCAAATCCTGGACGAGACTGATTGCATTTCACCTAGCTTGGGAAAGGTATGAATCCAATTATTCTCCCTCCAGCTATGGGTAAATAGTAGGGCAGACTAGGTTCTTCAGCCTTGCAGAGGCAACTAATCTAGGAGAAGGAAAACTCTTAATTCAAACCTGTTAAACTCCGCTCTAAAAATAGACCTTTTGTCATATCCTGTCCGACCTGAGGGGTTGGTAAATATGTATGTATATATTAAAATGAATTACACGCCACGTGTTCCAGTCGTCAAAAAAGATGGATTTCTTTAATAGTGATGTCATTAGGAAAGAAATAAACCCACTTCAATTCCTTTCATCAGTAGATAAAATAGGACATATTGGTTTCTCTGGCCTTGTTAGTAAAAGAAAAACATAAACGAGAACCCTAAAAAAACTGTGATGCTTGTACTTGAATGGAAACGTGAACCTATAAATAAAGTTTTGCAAGATGTTCAAAGGGGTGCAATTTTCGTTTGTATTGGCTTTTCCGTGCCAACTGTCGGCTGGGGCTGTAGGATACACCGACTGTACATCTAAAGCCTGTTAACACCCACGCCAATTAGTGTTCGGGATAAGACACTTAACTATCTGTTGCTGGGGCTTTAATCCACGAGATATGGCAAATATAGGATACCTCTTCATTGACTTTACTCCAAGGACTACCCCGAACCAAAGTGGTTGTGCCTCTTTGGATCCTATTTCTGGGTCAAATAGAATTAGAAATAATTAATTTTAAATTAAATTGTTCGTGTTACACAGCAATACGTGAAATCATTTAACTCAATACAATTTTTTAGTATAAACAGAATTATTGGAGTTTGAAAGAAATGCTTAAAA
This sequence comes from Sepioteuthis lessoniana, assembly GCA_963585895.1. Lineage (NCBI taxonomy): Eukaryota > Metazoa > Mollusca > Cephalopoda > Myopsida > Loliginidae > Sepioteuthis > Sepioteuthis lessoniana. The sequence continues at coordinate 21,348,983 of OY757928.1, read as the reverse complement.
CCACTTAACTATGTGCAAACAAATCAGCTCTGGATAATTTTGAAATGTTACCTAGAAACTATACTTTTATAAATTACACACACACACACACACACACATATATATATATATATATATATATATATATATATATATGAAGAGGATTTGGCTTTAAATAATCAACAAGTGTTGATATGCCATAAAACCCAAACAAAGAACTGTGCATCTCAAAATAGTACTGATGATTGTTTGCACCACCTCTCCAGCATATCCATCTTTATTTTCCAGCGATTTTCTCATTTCTTCCCAGAAAATGAGTTCGGTCACGTCGATATAAAGGACCTGAATAATTAAATAACATATAATTTTATATTTAATCAATAAATTGAATGGACAATTTTAAGTATTGATCCTAACGCTTTAAAATAGATATTTTAACAGTTTATCTCGTGTCGTTTCTGTTGTTCAAATTAACAAAATTGCAAATATTAATTATCTTTTCAAACAAGTTATATTAGTAAGATAATCGTGTAATATCCACAGAGTTAAGATATGATCTATAATTATATGGCTTAGTATGTTTTAATAATTGGAATCAGTCTATCTCATAAATTGATCTGAACATGAAGAAGGAATTTATGCAAATATTCAGTGAATTATATTTCACCTTGGTTAATACAACAACTTTCTTAATAACCTAAGTAGATGTCATTTTTTAAAAGTATACTGTTTTTCTTTTTAAAAGAAGTGTCGATATGCTAAGACGAGATATTAAAAATTTTGACGGCAAATTGTGTACAACTTTTCATATGTAAAGTACATATATATATATATATATATATATATATATATATATATATTTATAAGTGAAATGCATGTGAAGTCTATTGAGATGTCGTTGTTTTCTCAAGTTCACATCTCAGGAAATTGCATTTCAAGACTTCCGAATCGCTGGTTTCTTATGCTTGATTATACAATTTCATATATGAGTGTGCGGTAAGGTCAGTGAACAGACATTTAGTTGAAACCTCCTGACAAAATGAATATCAGTAGAAATTTGACGTATAATTGTCTGCTTTTTATGTGTACTTAAATTCTCAGGAGAAAAAAGAATGAAATATTTGTTATTTAAAATTAGGCTAAGGCAATAAGGATTCGAGTTTGAGAGAAAATTATTCGAGTAAATGTTGTGGAGATATCCTCTTGGGAAGATTTAGGGTACTCAGAAATAAATTTGTAAAAAGGTCAGTAAATGCATAAACGTGTGGGTATTATGGTAGGTTTCATTGAGCTTCGTCTATCCCTTCATCTACATAACACATTTCAACGACGAGCTTAGGTTTACAGTTTAAATTATACATTGCCAGTCACTTAGCTTCTCGGAGTCGAGGGCAACCGGAAGGCTTCCTTTTCAATAGCTATTACTCCAAGGTATAAGAGAGGGCTCTATTGCTTATCCTAAATTGCTTACCTTACCCTTTATCCGTACCTTTTCAGTGCTGAGAGTTAAGCAAGGAGGTATCTAGTACCATTTCTCAAGTCTTTGGTAACTGTGACGGCAAATCGACTAAAATCCCAAAACGGGACTTTATTTTCGCACGTGTGAAGACGGGGCAGGTTGGCACTTGATCCCCTACAGAAATAAGTCCTGTTCAGAGTTCTTCTCTCAGTCATATAAGAACTGGCATATTACATGAGGGAATAATTTAGGGCCAGACTGGCCACCGCTGGCAAAGGGGTCCAAAATTTCACACTATCACACACCCACCAGGCCGCTAAACTTCTTTCCCTTAGAAAATAGAAGAATACGGGCCTATAGGTCTTAGTCGTAATAATATTAATATTGTTGTAGTCGGCAACTCCGGTTTCCCGTGTGATACTTTAGGAATTAATAGGACAGTTCTAAGCAAGATAATATAAGGCGAATAGAAGCTGAAAGGAGAGCATGAAATAACAACATAGACCACATGGTAAAATGAAAATACATAGGTTCTTTACTACGGTTATATATATATACGTTCAAAGTGTCAAAACATATAATTGGATAGTCCATGAATATAAATGTCTTTTCTTGGCTTTTATCCTTTTTCAAATTGAGAGAGAGAGAGAGTGGTAAACAAAATTTGGGTGTAAAGGAAAAATGTCCCAAAGTTACTTATCTTATTTTTTTGACGGGGTTCCACTGGAGAATTTTCTTCTTTCACGGGCTACTAGACTTTGTACTGTTTTTAATACTGGCTTGAAGGACTTGGGGTCCTTCGTGTCTCAGCTAATCTTTTGTCTTTAGCCCGGAGTAAAAAATGGCTATGGTCCGTCTGCCACGAGCCTTGCTCAAAAAACTGCTTTTTTTTGTCCCTTACTTCCGCTGAGGGGAAGGGAACCCCACTTCCGTTTGGGGTCCCCGCCAATCATTTGGCTTCTCTCTCTTTCCCCTTCCGATGTCCGGCGACCTGAGTTCACTAAGTGTGAACATCTGTTCTTCTGTGTGACCCACATTCCTTCCTAACGGTCACTTTTTGACTGCTTGATACTCTCATTCAATACGGGAGGATAGTATCAGTCCTACCTCTTCGTCTCCGTGAGCCATCACGTGACAGTAACACTTGACCTGCGATTTAACTCCGGTCTCTTAGACCATTGGCGAACACTCTAAACATTATACCAATTGGTCGGTGAGAGAGATAGAGGGAGATTGATTTGTTGAGTGATTGATTTAAATGCCATGTCAATTCCTCTACATTTATTCTATGCCAAGATGTTATGGAATTGCGTTCATTGTACATTTACATTTGCATTTTTATCAACTTGCTTCTTAAAAATTTTGTAACGTTATTGAACGGCTCATACGAAATTGAAGGAATGAATTAATAAATAAAGTATAGCAAACAATAGTTTCCAAATAACAAGGCAGTAACTTGCTGTATTAAAGAAAAACTCGGGGAAACAAGACTTCCAAAATCTCGTGCACATACGTGATCGGAAGGATGTTCCTGCTCCCAACATGACAGGTGGGAGTGAAGGGACAGTTTACGTTTTTTTTCTTTAGGGTCGACGGCAAGACGCGAGAAGGTGAAGGCTTGAGTTGAACACGAGCCACGAAGATGTAAGGAGACTCAAGTTCACGAGCTCTAATTCAGGGGTTCACCCTAGAGGGTCTGTGTCAGCTCTTAATTTATTACCATGATATCTTCTTTTTAATTTTCTTTTTAATTTTTCAAGCGAAGCGGTCGTTTAATTTCTATCCTCTCTTTCTTTCTCCCGGCAACTACCTACAAGCGTGTAGTCAATAAACGTTCGCGTAGCTTAAGAGAGTTCTTGCGTTCCTCAACTTATTAGCACGGCAGCACAGACATAACGGGGTCTAAAGACATTTTATTACCGCTATGGTAAATTATTTGGACATAATTATGGGATAGCAAGTATGCCTAAATAACTGGTCCATTTGCCTAAAGAATAGAGTATTTGCCATTGGTCCGGGAGACCGGAGTTCAATCCGAGGTCAAGCCATACCAAAGACTCAAAAATAGCAATTGATTCTGCCTTACTTAACACTCAGCAGTATAAGGCAAGGGTAATCAAGTATAAAGTGGAGCAATCCAGTGTCCTCTCCTACACCTCGGAGTGGTAGCTAATGAAAAGGGAGGCTTCGGGTCACCCTCGACTAAAGTCGCCAACATTACTTACTAAGTATATCTATCAAAGAAAAATAATGTGCATGCAGTTTCATGGTTTGAAGAAATTATATTCGTTGCCTTAACGTCCAGGTCCACGTGAAAGGAAAATGATAGTACCTGTTTGAGTCTCATCTATAATCTATTAAAAACGTATTCGTTGTCGACAAGAATACTTGATGCCATATTACTGCAAATTATTTGTTATTAAGAATATCTATTCCCCGTAAGAAATATTTACTAAGAATTTTTTAAAGTTTCGTAAAACTATATCGGTGAACAAATAAACCGCTTCCATAAAATTAGAACATTTACTTGACACCATATAGTTACTAATGTTATATAATTAAGGAATGATTTTTTTTATATTAATAATTTTTCGTTAATTATATTTAATCATTCAGTTTGGTCAGGCCTTGAACTATTCGAGTCTCTTATTTCAGCGCATTGTCATTGGACGCAGTTTTACGCTTGCTCACAGAGGATCTGACAATCGCCATTGTCCTAATAAACCCACAGACAGGAAATGGGGCTGGAGTATGGATGATGTCATGCCCAGAAGAGATTGTCCTGAGAATTTGAGGATTTTGAAAAAGAGTCTGTTGAAAGTTGATATTGGACCATGGAGACAGATAGTTGAGTTTCTGCCACGGAGGCAGAGAATGGATTTCTTTGCCATTGGGGCAGAGAGTTGATTTTTTTTTACCGTTGCAGCGGCGGTTAAGATTATCGGATCTCTACCGAGAGATCTTAAAAATCGCAAGATGCGCTGCGCCTTGGTGGGGTCAGAGTGTATGGTCAGCATAGTATGATTACGAAAGACTTTTAAAAATTGTGTCTCTCTTCTCGTGTCGGAGAACCAAACTCAGAAGCTAGTAAAACCATTCGTACCTGAACAAAAGAGTCCACCTGTATCTGTTTTTGAATATGTTGTTGTTAATATCATTATGGTTGTTGTATGCAGCAGTAACATTATGTATGAACAGTTAAAAGCATCCAACAAAATATTCACGTAAGATAGGAATAACTAATATAAAATTACTGAATAAAAAGATCTCATGGGAAGACTATAAAGAATATATATATATATATATATATATATATATATATATATATATATATATATATAAACATAAAATCAAAGCAATTTCCTCGCTCGAAGAATACATTAATAAGAGACGAGTTGATATGCCGTTAAACTAAATCAAATAAGGTTACTGAATTTTTTAAAACCTTTTGAGCACTCTGGTACATTGTTATATAAACATATTCAAGTATTTCATCCAATTTATTGATTTTTTTATAGGTTTATTAAAGGCATGAAATGATTCACTCATGTTTCTTTATTTAATTCGAATCTGATCATTAAATGTCAGCAAAAAATGTCCATCAACACTGAATAAAACATTAAAGGCATGAAATGATTCACTCAGGTTTCTTTATTTAATTCGAATCTGATCATTAAATGTCAGCAAAAAATGTCCATCAACACTGAATAAAACATTAAAGGCATGAAATGATTCACTCATGTTTCTTTATTTAATTCGAATCTGATCATTAAATGTCAGCAAAAATTTTCCATCAACACTGAATAAAATATGAGGAGTCTACGTTCAATACAAATATCATTCATTCATTAATGGAAATAATTGAGATCACACAGATATTAACACGTTGTAATATTGTTTGCGGGAAAATATCAGAATCGATTAGAGGAAACGATTCGTTAAATCCTCTCAGGGGTACATTGTGAACATTCGCCCTTAACTGAAAATGACTGTGAAAATAATGAGACACATTAAAAAAAGGATATTTGAATGGATAAATGTAAAATGACTGTAAAACATTTGATGTTTACGCAGTTTTTCAGAGGGCATAATATAGACATTTTTGTGGGTATGTAAAATGATTACAGTGTCTGCAAAAACGTGACAACACTCACAGATGCACACCGACAACTATACAGGTATAAACACACACACACACACACACACACACACGCACACACACATATATATATATATATATATATACATGCGTGCAAAATCTATATCTGTGCGCACACTCGCACACACAAACACACACTCATAAATATAGATATATATAGAGAGAAGAGTGTGTGTGTGTGTGTGTGTGTGTGTGTGTGTGTGTGTGTGTGTGTGTGTGTGAGAGAGAGAGAGAGAGAGAGAGAGAGAGAGAGAGATTAACTGACATACAGATATTGATAGATATGAGCAGAATTGTTGTATACCAGGAAGAAAGAAAGAGATGATAACACTTGTAAATAAAATATTTAACTCGCTCTTAGTTTATTACGAAATAGTTGAAAGTTGTTGCGTGAAGAGAGAATTGGATAGACCGGGAACCGCTAGGATACATTAAATTTCAGAACCTTACTTCTTCATGCTGGCTCCACAAGGCTGGCACAAGGCCAACTTAAAACATTTAATCATCTTTGGGCTTTCTTCATTTTGGAATCATACTCGCTTTCGATATTAGCAAGATTTGTACATGTATACACTTCTCTACCTCTCAACCCAAGGCCGTCTCCCCACCACCCCGGCAAACGACCAAATCGGCAAGACGTCTAGTATCTCTGCTCACTGCCAAACGCTCTAGGTCACTTAGCTCTGCTTTGAAAACTTCCGTTGTTATATATTTTTCGGACGCCTACATACTTATCCTTCCGGCATCCGACGTACGCCATTTACGTGGCATTTCCGCTGTCTTTTGCTTACCTAAGGACACAGTTGCGTTCTAGTTTTGAAATCAGCTAACAAACATGGCTTGCCAAAGGTCAATATGTAATAGGATATATATATATATATATAGGGCTTAAACTACGCAGATTGCTTCCTCTACAGAAAGGTAAGATTAAAAAACAGGTGTACGGGGTATAGAACTAATCTGGATACAGTGGTGAGATTCGAGTATATATATATAAAATGAAATGCAGTTTCTTCCAAGCAGTAATCGGGTCGATAGTGCTATATGGATGCACTACATGAAGGCTAACTAAAATACTGGAGAAAAACCTTGACGGCAACAACACAAGAATGCTGCGAGCAATATTAAATAAGTCCTGGTCGCAACACACCACAAAGCAACAGCTGTACGGCCACCTACCACCCATCACGAAAAATATCCAAGCTAGACGAATCAGGCATGCAGGACACTTCTGGTGAAGTAGGGAGGAGCTCGTAAGTGATGTACTCCTATGGACCCCTTCACATGGCCGAGCGAAAGCTGGGTGACCAGCATGAACCTACATAGAGCAGCTCTGTGAGGATACGTGGTGTAACCCTGAGGAGCTGCTGGCGGAAGCAATGAACGATAGGAAGGAGTGGCGAGAGAGGTTCAGAGATATCCATGCTGATGGCAAAACAAGATAATGATACATATATATATATATATATATTTCTTTACTGTATGCATACATGCAATCACCCACACCCATCTTTGTTGAATATTTAAATATAGATACATATAATCATGATATATATACATATATATAGCGAGAGAGAGAGAGAGAGAGAGAGAGAGAGAGGGCAGAGGGATTAAAAGAGAACAAGAGAGAGCGATGAGAAGTGGGAATAGATTGTTTAAATGAGTGATTAATTTTAGTGGCATATCAAACCATCAAGATTATTTGATACCTAAGGAATTGTGTATATTTACATTTTGTGAATTTTTTTTTTACCCATATTTCTACGATATCCTGTATTCTTTTATAATTCTTACATGGCTAAGTCAGCTGTACAGGGTATTCTCTGCAGAGGGGTAAGTTTTCCCTAAGAGAGTCCTGGATATGACACTAAACAATCTTAAGTTGTGTCGCCAGGAATGCTGAATCTTTAGGGAATGCGGCATAGTAATTCATTGTCATCGCTCCCTATCCACTCAGTCCCGGAGCAGTAGAACCCGAGAGCGTGGGTGGAATAGAAATGATTAACATTTAAACTCTACTTATGCTAAACTGATTTTTTTAAAAATGAAACTATTTTGGCATTTAACTGTGTGTACAAAAACTGTACGTAGGCCAATCTGAATTGTTTGAAATAGACCTATTTGATCATTTATCTGTGTGTAAACAAAAAAAAAAAAATGAATATTTGAAGTAGAACTGTTTGGTCATTTAACCGTATGTAAACCAATGACAGATATTTAATTGAATTGTTTGTAATAGATTGCAATACTTGAAAAAATTATAATGTGTGCCAACAAATGACCAACAGTAAGTAGAATTATTCATATTTGATAGAAATAACTGAAATCATTTAACTCTATTGAACCAATGAGCTCAGATTTGATTTTAAATCTTATCTACAAAATGCGTTTAAAAATCACATATTTAATTTATGTATAAACCGATTTAGGGAAGTGCCCTTGGTGTAATGGTTATCGTCGTAGGAAATTCAAATCCTGGACGAGACTGATTGCATTTCACATAGCTCTAATACCCTTGGGAAAGGTATGAATCCAATTCTTCTCCCTCCAGCTATGGGTAAATAGTAGGGCAGACTAGGTTCTTCAGCCTTTGGGAGGCAACTAATTTAGGAGAAAGAAAACTCTGAATTCAAACCTATTAAACTCTGCTTAAAAAGTTGACCTTGGGTCATATCCTGCCATAGCGGAGGGGTTGGGTAAATGTGATAAACCTATTTTGGAATCAAATGACCTACAATGGGTGATATGCTTTAAAAACAAACCAAAACATAGTTCTCTTATTTTGCAAACATTTCTACTTGACTCATAGATGGTTTTTAAAGGGTACTTTTACTACTCAGGTCAGAAGTAACCTGTGAGCAATTCCAATGAAGAGGTCTTTTCAATCTTCCCCAGATCTTTAGAACTCAAATCTCACCACTATATCAAGATTACTTCTATACCCAGTACACCCGTTTTTTAATATCACCCTTCTCTAGAGGATACAATCTGCGTAGTTTAAGCCCCATCGACAGAGCAGATAGATAGATAGATAGATAGATAGATATTACAAACGGAGTTTCTGATTTGCATGTTTACAATTCTCAGCAAGGATTCCTTGAATCCCCATCATTAAGAGACGTTGTTAGCTAATCTAAAAAAATGATTGATAACGTGAGTTAGTAATATCCATCTCACTCTTTCTTCCCCTTTTATACGTTTTCATTTGTTTGCTTCTTCTTTTTTATTTGTACAATTTTCGAGCTGGATGACTATATATATATATATATATATATATATATATATATATATATATATATATATATATATATATGCTCCCTCTACTGTGGTTTGAGCACTGGAGAGGAACATTGGCGGTTACCGCACACGCGTAAATACAAAGTTTTTCTCAGGAACTGAGCACTCCAGTAACCAATAAGCCTATATGTAAATGAAAAAATAGGTAAAAATCCCTGTTTACGCTGAGAGGGACGATAGCATCGGGCTTAGATATCCGACTGATGCAAAGTCAGCCGTGTTTCGATGTCAGCATCTAGTGTGTCTAGCCACATTGAAACAATAAAATAGTCAGTCAGTGGATGATACACACACACACACACACACACACACACACATATATATATATATATATATATATATATATATATTATTCCTTATTAACTTTGTTTGCAAATGTTTTTAACATCATTGACCACATTTTGCTTCCATTTCATCTCTAATTCTTCCCTCCTTCTTCATCGTTGCTTGAATATTTAAGGCATCAAAAATTTGGAGGTTTTGCTTATTGTTTATTTGTGTAATATTGAGGTGCTTTCACTTCGAAATTCTCTATATTTGAAAAAGAGATTCGAATGTATTTTGAATTATTCGGAGATGGAAATTGCTTCGGATGGGTGACGTTTTAAACGTATCGACAGAGCCGTTTTATTCAAGCCATTTTTTTTTATTGGAGACATATTTTGCTAGTAAACATTTAAACTCGTGCCCAATGGTCGTATAAAGATTGGTTGGATGTTTGGCTTTTATGGCATATCATGCTTTATGGTTATTTAATGCTAAATCTATTTTTATACAAATAATCAGTTCTATTTCAAATAATTCAATATACCATGTGTACACGGTTTATTTGTCAAAAACATTTCTTTTTCGAGCTATTCATTTAAGCCAAACAGTTTTAATTCAAACAATTCAGTTTAGCGTAAGTACAGTTTCAATGTCCATTTTAAACAATACAGTTTAGCATAGAAAATCAGTTCCATTTCAAACAATGCAGTTTAGTATAAATTCACAGTTTAAAAGTAAGTACACAGTTTAATTGTCAACAAATTTTCTATTTCAAGCTATTCAATTAAGTCGAGCAGTACTAATTCAAACAATTCAGTTTATTTTACGTATAGGTTTTGTCTTCACACAGTTTAATGTCAAAACAGCTCTATATCAAACTAATCAGTTTAGCGTAAATACAATTTCAATGCCAAAGATACTTCCATTTGTAAAAATTCACTTTAACGTAAGTATGCAGTTTACATGTAAAAAAAAGTTCTATTTCAAGCAATTCAGTTTAGCATAAGTACGCATTTTAGTTTTATTCGACCCAGAGATAGGACCCTATTAGGCGCCACCACTCCGGCAATGAAAGAGCAAAAAGCATTCCCCAAAGCTCCAGCATACTGTAACCTCCCTATCAGATTGTTTCGTGTCATATCCGGGACACTTGTTAGTGGGGGGGGGGTAATACCCCTCTGCAGAGTTGCTGTATTCTACAGGCCAAGTCGGTTGGGCAATGTTGTACAGAGGTGACTATTATATAGCGCGTTTTATTTGTTCGCAAAAATGTCGTTTAGGAAGTTATAGATTCTCTTTCATATAATCTTCAACCAAAAAATACTCCATAATTTTTAAAGATCACTACATGAAGATTAACAAAGCTTCCTTAATCAAAAACAATTTTGGAGAGAACTGCTCTGTTCTGAAATGTCTTTTGCATTTTTCTCAACAATTCTTCCTCCTACCTCAACCAAATTCTTCTCTTTTCCAGCTTTTTCTTCCTATTATTCTTTACATACATGTTTATGACTTGTCATTGCGTTTGTCATTTCAATGTTCGTTTGCTCGAAGAGTGTTCCAGCTGGAGCTGAAAATACTTGGTAAAAAATGGCATCTTCTTGAATTTATTTAATACCGATGTCAAATCACTCATAGAAAGACTTTTAGGGATAAAAGTATAAAATACGCAGAAGCAAAGTGACAGTTCTATTTAAGCACACACACACACACACACACACACACACACACACACACACATATATATATATATATACTTAGGGTGGGCACATTTAAAATCACTTTCTAAGCCATTCTATCTTCATTCTCTCAGTCTGTAGATATATATATATATATATATATATATATATATATATAGAGAGAGAGAGAGAGGGGTAAGTATAGATTAGACTCAGAACATCGATGGTGAGAATTAGTTTCCCGCTAATGCAATACTATCGGATAAAGACTTTCGGACTCTGTAACTATACCTTTAAATTGGATATCTGTATTTTATATCACCAATACAGAACACTATTCATAAACATACAGACGATTTATTAATATTGATTATATAATTATATATTTTCATGCCAAATATTTATTGAATTAAACATTTCACAAGAATATTAACGCGAAAACGAAACACAAACAAATGAATTCATTTTTATAGCGTTAAAACATCCCTAATTACAATAAAATAAGTGAAAGCCGCTTGTAGTGAAATGTTTATCCGAGTTCAAACCCTGGATGAAGCTGTTTGCGTTTTACATAGCTCTAATATTATTGGAAAAGGTATGCATATTTTCTCTCCGCAGATATAGCTTAATAGTAGGTTAGGCTTGACCTTTTAACCTTGGTATGACAGCAGTTCTAAGAGAAGAAAAACTCTGAGTTCAAACCTGTAAAACTCCATTTAAATATTGACCTTGTGTCAAATCCTGCTCTTACGGAGTAATTGGATAAAAACATAACACATCACTTCATAAGTCTTACATATAGATGATGGCTCTAATAAAATTCCATATGACATGTGTCAAAGTTTGAGCCCAATGCGATGATCAGTTTACAAATTACAGTTAAGAGAAGCTACTGCTGCAAATTTTCAAAACAATGGAAAAATCTGAATTTCGTGTGTTGATAAAGCATTGCTTTTTGATAGCCCCCAGCGACTACAAGCTGTTCGCAGACCTCAAAACAATGCTCCAGGGAAAGAGATTTCAATGAAGAAGAGATATCAGAAGCTGAGGTGTATTTTAATGCCAAATACAAATTGTTCTACACAAAAGACATTGAATTGTTAGAGAAGCGTTGAAATCTCTGTATCACCCTAAAAGGAAACTATGTTGTTGAATAACGTCGAATTTTACCTTGAAGTAGCTGTTTTATTAGGTTTGGTTTCTTTGTTTAATGGCATATAAACCATTGTAGGTTATTTAATGCCTAATTCATTCTCCTAGAAGAACAGTAGTGGTATTATTTAACCCATAGTTGGGAGGATAAGCGGGTACATAACTTTCCCGAGGGTATTTGCCCGAAAGTGAACGTAATAGCGCGACTGGAGTACGAACTCACTTACTACGAATCCGCAGCCCATTGCTATAACCATTACACCACGAGGACACCCCACACCCTTTTAGAAGAACAGTAGTGGTGCTATTTAATCCATAGTTGGGAGGATAAGGGGGTTGATACCTTTCCCAAGGGTATTTGCCCGAAAGTGAACGTAATAGCGCGACTGGAGTACGAACTCACTTACTACGAATCCGCAGCCCATCGCTATAACCATTACACCACGAGGACACCCCCTTATTTATTTTAGTTAGGTCCCAGACTTATTCAGTGATATGTTAAACATAAATGAAAATGTCAAGCAGTGCTAATCGCAATTTATTTACTTTTAGTGGCTTATAAAATTAAAAAAAAGAAACATTATTAAAGCACTGATTTTCATGACACCATTAAAAGATAGCATCAACTAATAAAGTTATTTGTGATTTTTTTCCTTTATACCTGTCAAGAAGTTTGACATCAGCGTAACTGCGTTTCTGACTCCAGGACCCATATTCCCCCATGTCATTCGGATCAGGAAAACGGTGTGTTAACTCTATTACATGAAACGTGCTTTAAGATTTGAACCATTTTGAGTGGATGCAAAGTGCCAAAGTATATTGGAAAAAGTAGTATAATACCAAATTATATGCTAATATTTTGACTAGGGAGTCAGCAGCAGAATGCCAAGAAGACCCATATAATCAAAAATGATCCAGCGCACATATTTGACTGTGAGTTTTAAAACAGCGTTCTTACAACTTCTTTTACAGAATATTGGTCCAGTTGAGATATCATCATCATCATCATCATGTCACGCTGGTAGCACGGATATCCCTGACCCTCTCTCGCCACTCCTCCATATCGCTCATCGCCCTAGGCAGGTCTTCAGGACAACATCCCGTATCCTCACATAGCTGCTGAATGTATGTTCGTGCTGGTCGTCCTGCTTTTGCACGGCCATGTGTGGGGGACCATAAGAGTACATCTCTTATGAGTTCGTCCCTGCTTCTCCAGCAGTGTCCTGCATGTCTGGTTCGTCTAACTTGAATAGTTTTCGTGATAGGAGGCAGGTGGCCGTACAGTTGGTGTCTTGTGGGGTGTTGCCGCCAGGACTTGTTCAAGATTGCACGCAGCATTCTTGTGTAATTGCCGTCTAGCTTCTTCTCCAGCCGTTTTGTTAGCGTCCATGTAGTGCAGCCATATAGCAGTATCGATGTGACCGCGGCCTGGAAGAAACTGCGTTTCATTTTATCGGTTAGGTCTCTTCGATGAAATCAATGGAACATTACAAGCTGTAAAGAAATTCAACCTCACCAACCATCAAAAGAACTAATAGTAATAATAGTAATAATATTCTTTTGGAGGAAAATTAAAATGTGAATTTTGTTAATGTAAATTTAATATATTATTTGGTGAGAGAGAGAACGCCGAAATTGAGAAAGGGAAAGAAGGAAAAAAAAGGGGTGGTAATAAGTGACGTGTTAGAGTAGTAGACATACAAGATTCTTTCAAGTCACGTGGCTAACTATCGAGATTAAAACCCGATAGAAATTTATGCCTTCAGATAACGAGGCGTCGAAAATTTTGGAGCAGTTTTCCCCAAAAGAAAGAGCTCTGTTTTTCTTTTACTTTTAATCTTCGAAGAAAGAGGTGCGATAAGGTATAGGTCAGTTAATATTTTTCCAAGTTCCTTGCTATATTATCGAAGATACTCGGGACCAATTTTGAAATGGACGAGAGATAAAATTCAGCAAATGGATCAGGAAAAAAAAAATAACGACTATATATAACACCTTACCCGCGGGAGATGACATAGAGTAACTCTATGTGTTGAGAATAGAAGGAAGATATTGACTTGACAGTGTGGAAGATAGCGTGGAAGCATCCATACACAACACTGAAAGACTATACAAAATAGATCAAAGAAAGATTAATTAAAGCGATCAGAAACACAGGCAGCATAATTATCAATTGACTTACAATAGGAAACAAATGGGAGGAAAAACAACTCTATGGATATTTCAAGCTACAAATTAGCGAAATATCACTTGAACATGGTTAAGAAAGGGAAACCTTAAAATAGAAATCGTATCTTCACAAAAAGTAGTGTTGCATATAAACCTCCGACCCGGCCAAGCTGTCAAAAGAAGAAATGCACCTGTGTAAATAAAAGGTGCATCTAGTAGAAGATATCAGGATATCAGGGGCGACCTTGACTGTCGAGGGGTTGAATTGAGTGCGAAATTGTGACGCTAACAGGAAGTAGGTGGATGTCAAATTAATATATAACCCCGGCGACAGGAAGTTCAGATCAGTTGAAGAGAAGATGCTGGAAAGAGAACCATGTCCTAGCAGAGACTAGACCCACAGGCCCGCGGTTAAGCAGCCCAGGAGAACGGGAAAGAAAGGCTGTGATAGCCAGAAGAGTTGGGGGGTCAATATGTTGCAGTCTTTGTTCGGTCTCTCAACTCCCTCTCACACACAACCCTTTCAATAAAGTGAGAGGTATATTTTTCTAAAGAACTGTGTCCGCTCGTCTTTATTGTGTTGCGTCGTTATGTTTCTGCATGCATCTGCAGATGAGCATGTTACAGTAACATAAAAGATCGCCGTGTCATCCATCTATGTTAAAGCAAAAGCAAAAGTAGATATGACACAAGAAATTAGCAATTTTGAGTAATATGGTGATTGAGACGAAATGATTTATCACATAAAAAGCGAATGATGCAAATTAGCGTAAAAAATAATATAATACTAGACTAGACTGGGAATGACATCCACTTAAAATTGAGCAAGAAGTTTAAATTTGACTATATGAACAAATACGAAATACACAAAACAAAATCTATACTGAGAAGTATAAAATTCTCTTGGATTTTGAGACACAAATGGATAACCTAATCTCGATGAGAAGACCAGACCTAGTTATAGTTAATTAAAACAAAAGAGAACCTACCAAATAAATGACATTGCCGTTCTCGTGGACCATAGAGACAAAATCAAAGAAATCGAAAAGAGAGATAAATACTAAGATCTTAAATTTGACTATATGAACAAATACGAAATGCACAAAACAAAATGTTTACTGAGAAGTATAAAATTCTCTTGGGTTTTGAGACACAAATGGATAACCTAATCTCGATGAGAAGACCAGACCTAGTTATAGTTAATTAAAACAAAAGAGAACCTACCAAATAAATGACATTGCCGTTCTCGTGGATCATAGAGACAAAATCAAAGAAATCGAAAAGAGAGATAAATACTAAGATCTGCCAGAGAACTGAAAAAAAAAATGGAATATTAAGATGACGGAGATACCAATTGTAGTTAGTGTGCAAGAAACAATCAACAAAAGCTTTAAAAAGGACCGGGAAAATCTAGAAATAAGATTAGCGGAGACCGTCCCGGCGGACCACAGAATAAATCTGAAGGAAAATGAAAAGAAGGATAAGTACCTCGACCTTGCTAGAGATTTGAAAAAGCTGTGTAACTTGAAAGTGGTGATTGTGCCAATTGTGATTGGTGAATTGGGCACAATAACTAATGGATTGTTGAAGGGCCTGGAAGTTGGCGGACGGGTGGAGACTATCCAAACGATAGCATTGCTAAAAACGGTCAGAATACTGGTACGAGTCCCGGAGACTTGAGGAGACTTGCTGTCACTCAGACTCCAATGAAGAACCATCAGCTAACACTGATGTGAAAAACTCTGAAGGAGTTAGATAATAATAATAATAATAATAATAATAATAATAATAATAATAATAATAAGAAGAAGAAGAAGAAGAAGAAGAAGAATAGCATATGATGACTACAAAAAGGCCTATGAAATAGTCACACAAAGCTAGAAAATAAACTCCCTAAAAATGTACAAAATATCAAACGAAGTCATAAAATTTATCGAGAAAATCATGAAAACCTGGAGACTGTAATTGATAGCAGGAAGGAAAAGCTAAGCTTAAGCAAAGTTCCAATTACTCATATCCAAATACTCAGTTCCAAATACTCATATTTCAAGGAGAGGCACTACAACCGTTAATATTAACAATTGCCATGATGCCACATAACCACATTCTCAGAAAATGCACAGCTCTATAAAAACTTAGTAAATCTCAAGAAAAGATCAATCACCTAATGTACATGGACGACAACAAATTGTTTGCAAAAAATGAAAAAGAACTGGAAACTAATACACACAGATAGAATATACAATCAGCACATAGGAATGGAATTTGGCATAGAAAAATGTGTCATCCTAGTAATAAAAAGCGGCAGACGACATAGGACTGACTGAATGGAACTACCAAATCAAGACAAGATTAAAACGCTCGGAGAAAAGGAAACCTACAAATACTTGCGTATCTTGGAGGCTGTCACCATCAAACCAGTGCAAATGAAAGACAAAATTCCAAAAGAATATCTCAGGAGAAACAGAAAACTACTTGAGACAAAACTATGCTGCAGACACCTTATCAAAGGAATAAGTACCTAGGCTGTATCCATCGATAGATATTCGGGGCCCGTTTTGTCGTGGAAAAGAGAAGAACTTTAGCAAATGGACCAAAGAACAAGAAAACTAATCATCATGCAAAGAAAATGAAACCTTAAAAGAGAAACAGAATCTCTCCTAATAGCAACACAGGACAACGCCATAATAACCAATCATATTAAAGTGACAATAGTATTGACGTAACAAAATAGCAAATGTAGGTTATGTGGTGATGGAGATGAAACTATGAATCACAAAATAAGCGAATCTAGCAAATTAGCACGGTAGGAGTATAAGACTAGACACAAATGGATGTGCAAGGGGATCCACTATAAAATGTGCAAAAAAAGTAAATTTGACCATATGAACAAGTGGTAAATGCACAATCCATCATCTGTCCTAAAGAATGACACATATAAACTCATATGGGATTTGAAATAAAAACACATCACCTAATCTCGACCAGAAGACCGGACCTTCTAATAATCAACAACAAAAAAAGAGAACTTGCAGAATTGTACAGTTTACTGTCCCGGCTGATCACAGAATAGAATTGAAGGAAAGTAAAAAGAAGTATAAATACCTCGACCTTGCTAGGGAATTGATGAAATCATGGAACATGAAAGTGACAATTATACCAATCCTGATTTGTGCTTTTGTTACAGTCACCAAAGGATTATTAAAGGGACAGGAGGATTTTGAAATAGAAGCGCGAGTAGAGACGATAAAACTACAACATTTCTGAGAACGGCCAAAATACTGGGAAAAAACCTGGAGATTTGAGGAGACATGCTGTCACTCAAACTCCAACGAAAAACCATCAGCTAAAACTGATGTGAAAAACTCTCAAGGATTAAATCATAATAAAACAAACTTATGAATATTTCAAGCGACACACTAACGAAATCTCACACAAGAAAACTTAGACGTGGCTAAGAAAGGAAACCTTAAGAAAGAAACTTATCCCTTCTGATATTAACACTAAAATAACAACATAACAAGTATGTCAAAGCAAGAATAGACAAGACGCAACAAAACTGAAGATGTAGATTATGTGCTGATAGAGACGAAACGATCAATCACATAAGTGAATGCAGTAAATTAGCGCAAGATGATTATAAGACTAGATGTGGCACAGTATTGTAAGTAAAACCGGCCTATTGGTCTAGTTGGTAGATTGTTCGCAAATGGCCCAGGAGATCGAGGTTCAAACCCAGGCCGAGTCATACCGAAGACTCAAAAATGGTATTGATGCCACCTTGTTTAACACCCTGCATTATACGGTATAGATCAAGGGTAAGGGTAAAGTTGAGTACCTCCCTCCCCTACACGCAGTAGCTATTAAAAAAGAAGCCTTCGGGTTACCCTCGACTACCTTCGCCAACAACCAATTGATAGTAATCAACTGGGTATTCAGTAATAACTTTGAATTTAACCACACGAACAAATGGTATCTACAAAACACAGAATTTATTCTAGAAAATGAGACGCATAAAATTCCTTGGGATTTTGAGATTCAAACACAGAGCCTAATCTCAGCCAGACGACTAGACCTAGGGATCGTCAAAAAATAAATAAATAAAAATAGAACCTGCTGAATAGTGGACTTCGTCGTTCTGGCTGACCACTGGGTAAAACTGAAAGAAATCGAGAAGAGAAATAAGCACATCGACCTTGCTGAAAAATTTATGGAATTTGAAAGTGATGGTGATACCAATAGCAATTGGCGAATTCGGTACAGTCACCAAACGATTAAAAAAAGACTGGAGGACATGGAAATTGGAGGACGAGTGTTGACCATCCAAACTACAGCATTGATGAGATCGGTCAGAATACTGAGGAGACTCCAGGAGATTAAGGAGATTTGTAGTCACTCAAATTTCTGTGGAAAACAACCAGCTAACGCAGGCATGAAAAACTCTCAAATAAGTAAAATAATGTAGGTATTGTGGTGACCGAGATGAAACAGTTAAATTCATGAGATGATGCCATAAACAAGTATAAAAATTATATATGGCACTCGTGGATTAAAGCTTATCGTCATCTAAAGTGGACCCGGCAACTCAAGTTCAAAACCTGGACGAGGCTGCTAGCATTTCATATAGCGGTAATACACTTGGAAAACATTTGCATCCAACTTTTCTCCCTCCACTTAAGGCTAATAGTAGTCAAGACGAGGCATGTTAACCTTAGTATGACAACTGGTATTAGAGAAGGAAAAATCTAAATTCATATCTGTCAAATTCCGATTTAAAATAACCTTGTTTGAAATTCTATCTGTATAGAGGGGTTGGTAAATATTTATAAAAAGAATGAGTGTAGGCATGAATGGGTGGGAAAAGTGATCTCTCGGGAATTGAATAAGAAGCGACACTTTGATCATTCAGATAAATGTGAAATGAAAAAGGAAGAATATTTCTTATACCATGAGACGCAGAAATTACTCTGCATCTCATGGTATCGGATATATTCCTGAATTACATTTTTTAAATATCATTTAGTAAATATAGAACGGAGAAGAGAGTGAAAATTAAAGAAAGCGAAAATTTGACCAAATTCCTGCACCTTGTCAGAAAGATTAAAAAGTTGTGGTGATACAATTGTAATTGGTGGCCTGGGAAAGGTGCCGATAGGTATTAAAAGAACTTGGGGGAATTAAACATCGGATGAAGAATCGGGACCATCCTAACCACTGATCTCTTAAAATCACCTTAGAGACTTAGAAAACTCCTAAATATTTGCTGTCACTTAGACTTCACTAAATATTTGCTGTCACTTAGACTTCACTTAAAAAACAAGAAGATAAAACTAGTGAGAAAATCGCGTAGGAGGTGAAATAATTTTACCTGGTACTTTATATCTGATTTGAATAAATTGTTTACTGGATTTTGTCAAACATGTTCCTCTTTGAAAAAATGTCGTTCAGTCTTTGTCACACGTTTCTTTTCTTTTTTTTTTTTCTTTTTTTTCTTTTTTTTTATTAAATGTTTTTTTAATCTTTATCATAACTTTTGGTTTCTGAAAAATTGTGTATGTGTGTTTGTTTTTTTTCAATTGATTTGTTACTACTTATTGTTAGTCGTTTTCTCTATTATATTCGTCGGGATGGTCATATACAGTTTACTGAGATTACCTCCCTTGCTTGAAACTCACACTGTTAGTCAGAAACTTCCCATTCCGATATCATTGTAAACCACCTAGATACTTTTTTTTACAAAATGGGCAAACAATATTTTTATCCCCTTTACAACAGAAGTAGGGCCTGTTTCATCCCCATCCGTGTTATCTCATTGCACGAGATCTGGTAATGTCTGTTCGTAACACATTTCCCGCATCACGGATAAAAATCCATATCGCCATTTTGATATTTTCTTCACAGAATCCACTGTTTGTGATTCAAAAGACACATCTTCCTGGCAGAAAGGTCAACTTGCAATTGAGTATTCAGGATCGTTTCAAACGATTCTAAATGCTTTCAGTCCTCGTCTCTGTCTGATTGGCCAATTTTAACCAGATGTGCCTTCTGTTGTCGGGAAAGTTCATAAATAGAAATGAAGATTTTGCGTACATCTTATATTAGAAACAATCCAAAACCACAATTAGCCATTCACTGGACCAACTTAACTTAGAGGCCGATCAATAATACCGGACACGACAATCAAAGGAACTTAAATAATTATGTATTTCAATTATAAACTACTTGCAGGCAAAAGTAAATGTCTTTTCCTTCATACTTGTAAATTCCTTCTTTTTAATTTTACTTTTTTTTATATACTTACGGGTAGGTTTATCTCGCTGATAAATCTTTTTTAGTTCCAAAAATGACCTTCCATTTTATTCGTACACCAACATTACTCAGTGTTAATATGTGTAAACTAAATATTTTCTATTTTTTAAATCTTTCTGCAACTGATAACTACAAGGCTTAACAACAATGTAAATTATGCTCACAACTCAAAAGGCTTTTGGAATACGTCACTGAAAATGAACAAAGGTACCACCTTTAATCATACCTCAAGAGTGTGTTGAGGGGGTTAGGAATCTAGGGGTCGAACTCGTTCGATTTTTTTAATGAGAGAGAGAGAAAGAGTGTGTGAGAGAGAGAGAGAGAGAGAACGAAAGAGAGAGAGAGAATGAAAGAGAAAGACTGAGAGAAAGACTGAGAGAGATAGAGAATGAAAGAGATAGAGAGTAAGAGAATGAGAAAGAGAGAGAAAGAGTGAGAGAGAGGGATAGAGAATAAAAGAGAGAGAGAGGGTGGGGAGAGAGAGGGTAGAATTAAATCGTTCGTTTGCTGACCACGTGAGACAAGCGTGGAAATGCACAAAGGGAGTTGTGACGTTGTTCAATTGCTTAAATCATATAAGATGCGCTGTTTCTCTTGCTTCCAGTGTAAACGACCATTTATATTATGCATTTTCCACATGTGCACCAACGAGTGCTTTATATTACTATCATTTATGCATATGCATGTTAGAAAATTCGTTCAAAGTAACAGGTTGGCATTGCTGAACGTCAATTAGGAGAGAAAGTACTAGAGTGATAGTTGGTTGAAGCAGAGAGAACTGAACATTGTATGCATGTGTGTGTGTGTGTGTGTGTGTGAGAGAGAGAGAGAGAGAGAGAGAGAGAGAGTAGTTGGTGGGGAGATCGACAAAGGTGGAAAACGATTATTGGTTGATTTGTCGATTAGAGGAACAACAGAAAAAAAGTCCTGCTTTTGAAGTGCTATTTTCATAATAGTTATAGGGACGTGACTTGTGCCGGGAGAAGTAAGAAGTTTTTGGAATTGTTTGAAACAGAAATAGAATGGGCGTGCGAACAACACGTTTTCTATGGTACAAAAAATAGAAAACAAATCGTCTGCAACATAAACGAAACGGAAATTTATCATACGAAAATTACGACAGTGTAAGAAGAAATAAATTAAACGTTAAACTGGAAATAAAAGCTCAGTGTGTAAGCAAGTGAACGAAAGAGTCTTTACAAAGGAAACTTTTTTTTTTCTTAAGATCTTTTGGAGTTACTCGGAAAGAAACTTTCATGTTATTTAAGTTACAAAGTCTCTCCATGATTAAATGTGGTTCTGCCAAAGACTTTGTGAGTGGCATTGAAATATCGTTGAACTTTAAACAACCCTGAAACGTCAATGGACCTTGGGTGTCTTCCTGATGGAGCTGACTGTTGAACATTGTACTTTCACTGTAATCCATAACGCTCAGCCGGACCTAAATTTCAGACATAAAATTTTTATTGTCCTTGGTTGAAAAATATTTTTTAGAAACATATGAATTGCTCATCACAATTTCTACATGGGTTTGATTTCCCCTTAGAACTGGGGTGGGCAATTCTAGAACAGACTGTAAGATTTATTTATTAATTTAAACATCGACAAAAGAACCCTTAGATAAAATACTGATATATTTCTGCGATTTGGTACAATATTCTTAATTCTACTAGGAATGAAAACAACCTGTGTTTCTTTTAAAGATCAAATGAAGTAAAAAGAATATTTTTGTGATTGCATATATGTGTGCCAAAGGTATGTCACAAATGCTATCAAGAGTAAAAGGAATGGAAATATATGAAAATTGATAAGAAAATGACAAAGATAAATTACTTATCAAACCATTTCGCTCCATCTGGTTATTTGAAAGTGTACAATAAAATTCTGCAGTTTGAAATGGAGAAATGAAAGTTTATGTAAACATTTCATTCTCAAATTTTAAACTAGTGCTGTTAGTATTTCCTAATGGATCAAATAAAATGATAGGAAAAAAAAAGAATATTTATAAAAAATAAGTCTTGCTGTGTTATTATTGTAGAAATTTTAGAATTTGGAAACTTAAAGGATTTTTTTTTATTTAGCAGTAAATAGACTAATAATTGAAAAGTCAGAAAACATTTTTATTATTTACTAAAAAAAGTTAAACTGAACATCTAGGTGTGCTAATTCGATAAGTTTAGCCAAGTATTGAATTAAATCAAACCATTTTGATAACAAGGCGATGAACCCGTTGTTTTAGATATGTATATTTACATAGCAAGCTCTGAAAGAAATCATTATAGCTTAATAACGGTTATAATTTAGCACTGAGTACATATGTATAAAGACTGTATATGCAGACGATATTCTCTATTTATTTTTCCTGTACTGTCAATGAGGCGTTGACTTCGCCAATTGTATCTCTGCAAAGAATGAAGAAACTCATAATTTGGTCTATTCCACTGTAAACAGCATCCTATCTGCGGCTTTCACGTTTTCCGAGTTATCTCTTGTTATCTACGTTGCCAGGGAGAGTCCCCGTGGCCCATTGGCAAACATAGAGTAGTATGCGAGTTCGGACACGAGTTAGGCTATCATGATAACTTCAAAGTTTTTATTCGTAAACTCAATCGGCTGGAGTTATAGAATTCTTCAACTTCATCTATGTAGAGGGGAAAATTCCCACCTAATATGGACATAACTGAAAATAATCTGATCGTGAGGCT
>OY757928.1:21260808-21320808 GCA_963585895.1 Sepioteuthis lessoniana | reverse complement strand
TTTTGAGTTTTCCTAACTGCTGAAAGCAATTTTTGAGAAAATATATCAGACCGTTGCTAAATCATTCTTACTTTATATCATTTTATTTATTTTATTTTTTTTTTGGCTGGGGTTAATGTTATTTACTTATTTATGTTTTAAAAAAAATGTCACAAGCGTGTTTAACTCTGAAGATTTCATTTCTATAGAACCAAGATTATTGTATGACGAAAAATTTTAGAGCACTGTCAGTTAAACCAAGATAACTCATATTGCATTCCCTATAGAGGTCTAAGGACATATCCCAATGGTACTGGACACTAATTTGCGTCCGATCGTGAAGTTCTAGTTTTGGAGAAGTCGGAATGTGGAGTAACCCTTTCCTTGCTATTATTCACAAATCAACTGTAAGCCAGGTTGCTAGTACAAGGCCCCGACAATATTTTTCGGACACTTTGAAAAAAAGTACTTCAAGGTGGTCACTAGTGCCAAAAAACTTTTGAGATTGTAAGTACGTAGTTGAGGAGTGGAAATCTACTACTAGTGTAATCATTTTTTTTTTTTAGTTTGGCCTTGATAATTTTAGTTTTCTGTGATTTTTGCGAAAACTTGCGCGACACTATTTTTCGGACATGACAAAAAATCCTATTTTATTAAGCGCTATGTTCATGTATATGTTGCTGTATGCAAATTTTCTGCTTGTACACTGTTCTGGGACACTGGCACCCCTACTACTCTGTTAACATAGGACAACTTAACTGCATAAATAGTCCGGACATTTCTTTGCAAAACAATTAAGTTTAATGAGGTAAAATGCATTTAAAAGAAGTCGTTTGTTTAGCACGGAAGAAGCGGGAAGATGACGTCAGCATCAGAAGGATCGCCATGAATTTGAAGCAGTTGAAATCAACGGTCGAATACATGCTGAAGACAAACTCCGAGCGGAAAAAGTAGAGAGGGCGGAAAAATCAATTGACAAGAGGACTGAAAGGAGAATGAAGAGGACTGTGACACGGCTTTTGACATCCGGAGAAAAAGTTACAGCAAGGAAAGTGAAGGAGAGAATGGGAATTGGATGTAAACGTCGAACAGTACAAAGAACGCTTCATAGGATTGGTTTGAAGTATGCCAAGTCTAAGAAAAAAATTACACTAACAAAGAAACACAAAGGAGCAAGACTGAAGTGTGCTAAAAGGTGGTTAACAAAGCATGTTGACTTTAAGAAGGTTATATTTACTGATGAGAAGCGTTTCAAGTTTGATGGGCCAAATGGATGGTGTACTTGGTCGAGAAGGGGTGAGCCTGTTGTACTGAACAAACAACAGATGGGAGGAAGAGAGTTATGGTTTGGGGTATGATCTTTGCTAATGGAAATATATGGTTGGGGTGGCTGAAAGGACGACAGAACAGCGAAAGCTACAAACAGTTGCTGGACGAGAAAGCCCTACCAAGGATAAGAAGAGAGATGGATATGATTTCGTTCTACAGCAAGACAATTGTAGCATCCATGTGTCAAAACTCATGAAAGAATGGATGGCTAAAGTGAATATGACTACTTTGGAAAGGCTTCGAAGAAGCCCAGATCTAAATTTAATAGAAAATGTTTGGGAAATGCTTGCACAACTTGTCTATGATGGACCTGAAATAACGAAAGAGGACTCAACTATGGGAATGAATACTAGGAGCCAAAAACAACTAATAGAAACACGTAGAGATGTTATTGTGCATATGTTTGATCATTATGAAGAGCGAATGATAAAAGTTATTGTGAAGACAAGTTAAATTTCAGACTATTAACAGTTTTTCAACGATTTCCGAAAAAGTTGCAAGTGTTTTGTAAAAAATGATGAAAATTAAATATTTTTCCTTACCTATTCGATTTTCTTCCATTTTTATTACAGGTATTGTCTTTATATGTTCATGCTATTCTTTTAAAGGAATTTCGCCACTCCATGGTACTCGGATTGTAGCAGGAGTACTACAAGGAGACACGCTGGCTCCGTACCTCTTTATCATTTGTCTAGACTACGTACTTAGAACATCGATTGACAAAATCAGAGAGAATGGCTTCGAACTGACGAAGAAAAGAAGCAGAAGGTACCCGCAAAAACAATTACCGACGCCGACTACGCCGATGACATAGCGATACTGGCAAATACACCCGACCAAGCCGAAACACTACTGCATAGTTTGGAACGAGCAGCCGCAGGCATAGGCCTCTATGTTAATGCACACAAAACGGAATATATGTGCTATAATCAAACGGGGGACATCTCCACTCTAGAAGGAACCCCTCTTAAACTAGTAGACAAATTCACTTACCTAGGAAGCAACGCCGAATCAACCGAAAAGGACATCGAAACGAGGTTAACGAAGACATGGACAGCTATCAATAGGCTATCGATTATATGGAAATCAGACCTAACCGATAAAATGAAACGCAGTTTCTTCCAGGCAGCGATAACATCGATACTGCTATATGGCTGCACTACATGGACGCTAACAAAACGGCTGGAGAAGAAGCTAGACGGCAATTACACAAGAATGCTACGTGCAATCTTGAACAAGTCCTGGCGGCAACACCCCACAAGACACCAACTGTACGGCCACCTGCCCCCTATTACGAAAACTATTCAAGTTAGACGAACCAGACATGCAGGACACTGCTGGAGAAGCAGGGACGAACTCATAAGAAATGTACTCTTATGGACCCCCACACATGGCCGTGCAAAAGCAGTACGACCAGCACGAACATACATTCAGCAGCTATGTGAGGATACGGGATGTTGTCCTGAAGACCTACCTAGGGCGATGAACGATAGGGAGGAGTGGCGAGAGAGGGTCAGGGATATCCGTGCTACCAGCGCGACATGATGATGATGATGATGGTACTCGGAAAGTCGAATATTAAAGTGCCCGAAAAATATTGTCGGGCCCCTGTACCTTGTAATGAGTCAAATAGGAGCATTATTGGTCTAGTTGGTAAAGTATTCGCCAATGGCCCGGAAAACCGTGTTAAAACCCAGGTCGTGTCATACTAAGTATCAATAAATTATACTTTATACCTCCAAGCTTAACACTCAGCATTAGAAGGAACATGGCAAGGGTAAAGGGGAACAAACCTGGGAAAGTAGTTACGCCTTTTCTTACAACTTCATGTAGTACCTATGGAAGATAAGATTGCCTTCGATTATACTCGCCATTTTTACATTTTTTATGAAGACTTGAAAGCATATAACTGTGTGAAAGTTGGTTGGATTAAGAATAGTTACTTTTTACTGGAATTATTTACGAGGAATTATTATAATCCAAATCAATTTAAAATTATTTAAAGTGGTGGGTTAAACGTATTGCTAATCGTCGTAGAAAATGGAATGGGCGACTCGGTTTTAAATCCTGGACAGGACTGTGTTTCACTTCACGGTATTATCTGTTAGAAAGCTATGAATCAATGTTCTTTCCCCGCAAGAATTAGGTAAATAGTGGGTCAGTTTATGTTGTTTAGGCACCCAGTCTAGGAAAAGGAAAACTCTGAAATCAAACCCACTTTAATCCATCGAAAAGTAATTGGGTAAATACATTCTTGAAACTATAAAATTCCTGAAATACCTTTACGTGTATCCAAATTATTAGTATGAAATACGAATACTTATATCCTTTCGGGGTAAATTTTTAGTATTATTTAACTTGAAACTATACAATTGTAGAAATCATTTGTCTTAGATAAGAATAGTTGAAGCCATATACCTATTTCCAAACAAATGAGTATCATTATCAAATAAGAGTAAAACCTTAAAACTATATAATTTTGGGTAAATTACTTTGTATTGTCGACCAGGTATATAAATACACCTCAAAATCTTTAGCTCAAAATTCTGGGTTAGATGGTTTCTTTGTTTAATGGCATATCAACATTTATATGTAATTTAATGGCAAAGATGTTCTTCTAGAAGAACAGTAGTGGTACTATTTAACCCATAGCTTGAAGGATAAGGGGGTTCATACCTTTCCCAAGGATATTTGCCCGAAAGTGAATGTAATAGCGCGACTGGAGTACGAACTCGCTTACTACGATTGCACAGTCCATCGCAGTAACCATTACACCACAAGGACACCCGCTTCTGGGTTCGACCTACACCAAATGTATAATTCGACTCCAAAGCATACGGGAAGCTACAGTGAAGTTTCGTTTAGTGTTTATAGTCAGTTCAACATTAATTGGAAGCAGCGTGTGATGTGTCACGATGTTCTGTTATAATGTAAAATTATAATGTAAAAATCAAAATTCATGAAATATATGAAAATCTCTCTCTCTCTCTATATATATATATATATATTAATTTCCATAAATTTCATGAATTTTAATCACAACCTGTTTCCAACATATATATATATATATATATATATATATATACCTACTTTTATGAAAAAAAATCCGGTAACATTAGGATTATAAATTTATTTCCATCCTGCTAAACAAGATGGAAATAAATTTAAATTGTTGCTCTGTGATGTCAGTTCAATTGAGCTCTTTACCAGGAAGATTTAAAAGTTCGAAGGTGAATTATTCCCGACTCCGGTTTGTCTGGACCGAATAATATATATATATATATATATATATATATATATATATATATATATATATATATATATATATAAAACAAAAAAGATACTTAAAATGAGTATCTTTTTGTTCAAAGCTTAAATTGACCTAAAAAGCTGCTTGATTGGTCTTAAAGTTCAGTTAACTGCGAAACAAATGTCTTTGATTTTGAAAGTCAGCTAATTTATTTAATTTTTCATTTGTCAACTAACCTCATCAATCATATTAATGAAACGGGCCATTTTGTAAAAACATATTTTTCTAGTCCCTATCTTAAAGGTCAATGTTAAAAGGGATATTTAATTTTGCTCCACTCTAAATGAGGATGAGCTAGACATGAATCATCCAGTCAGGTGAAGCTGAGAATTTTTAGTTCAACCTCATTGCTCTAAACCTATTCCCAATGGTGTCAAGCATCTAAAATGAGTTTTCCCAATACCTGTAAGATATAATCTTGAAGTAGGTTTGGTTGACCAATGGGAATATGACTCCTAATTGCATCTTATTAGAAAACCAATCAGAAACATTTTTTAGTACAGATTTTTTAGTGCATATTTCTATTATAATAATTACATATAGCAGCGATTCTATAGAAATTCATTATAATTGACTTGATTCTATATGATTGCTCGGAGGCGCTCGTGGCGTGATAGTTGCCGCCGTAGGAAATGGACAAGAGGCCCGATTTCAAATCAAGGACTAGGTTGTATTTATTCCACATGCCACTAATATGTTTACTTTCGCTCCACCTGTGGATAAAAAGTTGAGCAGACTGGGCTCTTTAATATTGGTATGGCAAACAGTCTAGGAGAAAGAAAACTGAATTCAAACCTATCAAAGTCTGCTGAAAAAAAGTGATATTGTTTCGCATCTTCCTCGAGCGGAAGCGTTGGGTATATATATATATATATATTTAATTTTTCAAAAACGCGTAGCAGGATGGAAATAAATTTATAATCGTAATGCGACCGGTTTGTTATTTTTCTTAAAGTATACATATATATATATATATATATATATATATATATATAATTACTTACAAAAATAAATTTGGCTTTAAATATGACTTCTACAGTTGGCATACCATGAAAAGAACTAACCAACAACAAACGAAATTTTGAATAATTTTAAACATTGACATAATATTTAAATAATATAAAAATACAATTTGTTCGATAGAAAAAGAAATAGTATATTTATTATTTAATGTATGCATGTTCCACTGAGGTAAACAGGAAAAGGTTAATAATAAAACTTCCTTCAAGGAAGTGTAGATACTCTCTTTGAAATTATTGCATATCAGTTTTTGCTCTAAACGTTGTAATTCATTGTATTCAAATCTACAACGTTTAGAGCGAAAATTGACCTTCAGACTATACTATTCATTGTATTCAAATCAGTTTAGTCTGAAGGTCAAATTCAGGTCTCACAAGATCCTGAAAATTCTCAGCCAGAGACTTAAGTATCAGGAAACACATACTTTTTTTGCTGGAACTCGGAAATAATTCCAGATCTTCGGTCAAACCACAGTTTGATCATTGTGTTCACTGCTTTCATCGGGAGGGTGATTGCTAATAATGTCCTGAATCTGATTAGTGAACACGTCTGGTCGCTTTGACTGTATTATGTGACCTACCTCTAATATTAACCTTCAAAATGCTATGACTACAAGATCCATGTAACATTTAAAAGTTTTAAGAATAGCACAGTCCAGGGACCGACTCAGAGGTCGAGCTATCTGACAATGCCCCAGGGCGTAAATAGAAAATTTCTAATGAATGTTTTAAGGCTAAAGTGTTTTCAGATTACAACATATTGACGGTCAACAGATATACTTTTGCGGGCCCTGTCGGCTGGGACTGTAGAATACACCGACTGCATCTCTGCAGACAGGTAAGATTCCTCAACGAGGATGTGACACAAAACATTGGTTAATGCTTGGATTTTGACGAATGAAGAGTATCCTTTCATTGCCGTCGCACCCAGATCCACTATGGCCCCGAATAGTAGCACTTGATAGGGTCCTAGCTACGGGGAAAATAGAACTAAACTGTTTATTTATGCTAAACTGGGTTGTTCGAAATAGATCTCTTTTTACATTTAAACAGCATATTCATGCTAAACTGAATTGCTTGAAATAGAACTTATCCCAGACGGCTTTGGCAGTAAAATATACCGACTGCATCTCTTCAGAGAGGTAAGACTCCCCCTAAGGATTTTCCAGTATATGACTCTAAACAATTTGATAGTGAGTCTTCAGTAATGCTGGAGCTTTGTGGAATGCGGAGTACCCCTTTATTGCCATTGCTCCCAAGTCCATCATGGCCCGGATTGGGTTCTATGTATGGGTCAAATAGAACTAAACTCTAATTACACAAAACCGAATTGTTAAAATTTAAGTGTTTTTCCATTTAACTGCGTGTGAAAACAAAAAAAAACAAACTGTGTAATTATGCTAAACGGAATGGTTTGAAATAGGACTGTTTTAACATGTAACAGTGTTTATACAAGACTATACTTATAGTAAACTGAATTGTTTGAAACTTTTATCAAAATGACTTAATTCGGCGTCAAATGCCCCAAATGAGTTGATACACCGTAAAAAAAACAACCATCCAAGCTAGATAAATTTGAAATAAATTGACATCTTTGAGTCACTGAGTGTGTTGGTTAATTCCACAAACGCAGTGGGCATTTTTATGAGTTGCGTCGTATTGGTCGCTGTAATGTTATTATTCTTTAAATACTGAAATGGGAAGAAGAATATTTGGTGCATTCCATGCAACACCACATTTTTCATCTTTCTCTTATTTCCCTTCAAAATAAATGCTCTCAAACAATCGGCTTTGCTTGCACATTAAAGATGTTTGCAATAGTTGAACCTATTTACTTTCAAACTCCAATGGCTCGGGAGACCTGGGTTCAATCCCAGGTCGAGTCATACCAAAGACTTTAAAAAATGGTACTTGATACCACCTTGCTTAACACTCAGCATTATAAGGTACGGTTCAAGGGTAAAGTGGAGCAATCCTGGGAATGGAGTAGCGCCCTCACCTACACCTTGGTGTAGTAGCTATCGAAAAGGGAGCCTTCGGGTCACCCTCGACTATGGTCGCTAACTTTACTTTTTACTTACTTTCAAACTGAAAAGCTCATAGCATAACGTTCATCATATTTACCAACCCCTCCGCTCGGGCAGGATATGACACAAGGTCAATTTTTAAATGGAGTTTAACAGGGTTGAATTCAGAGTTTTCCTTCTCCTAGACTAGTTGTCTCACCAAGGCTAAAGAACCCAGTCTGCCCTCTTGTTTACCCATAGCTGGAGGGAGAATAATTGGATTCATACCTTTCCCAAGGGTATTAGTGCAATGTGAAATTCAATCAGCCTCGTCCAGGATTTGAACTCGTGTCACCGTGTCCATTTCCTACGACGATAACCATTACACCACGGGCATAGCAGTTATTGTCGTTGGAATTAATCGGGCGATTTGATTTTTAAAAAAGCCTGTACGAAGTTGTTTGCATTTCACAGAGCGCTAATTCCTTCGGGGAAGGTATGAGTCCAACTATACTTCCGGCAGCTATAGATAAAAAGTAGGGCTCTTTGATTTTTGTATGTGTGTGTTTTGATTTGGTTGGGTTTTATGATATGTAAACATTGTTGGTTTATATAATACCAACTTGTGTTAAGATATATACATCAAATATATGATTTCTAAACACATTTTGATGATAGCATTTCTAAACGAGCCTGTGCTCATTTCTTACACACACTTAGATAGTTTGAAATATTTCTGTCTAATTCGAATAATTAAATTTATCATTAAACATTTCTTTGCCCAAGTACAAATGGTTTGTTGTGTGCTTTCTTGGTTTTGTTTTGTTTTGTGGTATTTCAACTTTTGTAGGGTACTTAAAGTCAAATCCTTTTTATACATGTGTATGATTTGTAGACACATAATTTGTAAATTACATTTTTAATTGCCCAGTCGTCTGGAGCTGTACCTCTGCAGAGTGTCCTGCATATGACACTAAACAATCTGATGGTGAGGTTCCAATGATGCTGGAGCTTTGGGGAATGTAGAGCACCCCTTTATTGCCATTGCTCCAAACTCCACTGTGGCCTGGAATAGTAGCACCTAGTCGGGCCCTATCAATGGGTTGAGTAAAACTAAACCGCATACTTACGCTAAACTGAATTGTTTAAATTAGATCTGTTGACGAAACCGAATAGCGTGAAATAGAAATGTTTTGACAAGTAAAGTATCTACTTACATTTAAACTGCGTACTTATGCTAAACTGAATTATTTGAAATGGAACTGTTTTTGATATTGAAAATGTACTTACACAAAATAGAATTATTCAATATAGAACTGTTTTGACTTGTAACTGTTTTAAGCAAAATCTATACTTATACTAAACTGATTTGACTGAAGTAGAACTGTTTGACTAAACTGAATGGCTTGAAATAGAAATCTTTTTGACCATTAAAATGTGTACTTATGATAAACTAAATTGTTTGATATGGAACTGGCAATTTAGATAAAAACGGATTTGGCATTAAATGACCTACAAGGGTTGATATGCCATAAAACTCAAACCAACCAACCAACCAACCCACATTTTTAAACGAGCAAGACCCCATCTTTTAAATGCATTCTAATGGTTATACATATGATTTTTAAGTGAATAGTTTGTTGGTAATTTTTTTTTTTTTTTTAAATAAGTCAGTGCTATTTTTTTGCACACAAATAATCCTTGTTTGCACACAGTTAAATTGTTTGAAATAGTTCTATTAAGAAATAATTATTTATTTGTACTATCTGAAAAGGTTTCAGACATCGCTATCTTGCATAAATGATTTTATTTGCACACGGTTAAATAGTTTCAAACTTCGCTAGGTAACAAGAGCAATTCAATTTAGGCACACAGTTAAAAAGTTTCATGTATTGCTAATCAAGCCTAATTATTCTATTTAACATTACATATTCATTAATTTAAAGTTAAATTGTTACAAGTATTGCTATGTATCGCACACAAGTTAATTAAACATTCATTTGTTTACAGACAGATTTTCAAACACTTGTATTTATAACAATTCGATTTAACGTAAGCCATTTTTTGCACACAGTTTAAACGTCAAATATTTCTATTTAACCCATAGACAGGACGATATCAGATGCTGTGACTACGTGTCAGAGCGGACCTGGGAACTATGGCAATATGGGAGTACTCCACATTCCCAAAAGATCCAGAGTTTTCTTTTTTTAATTAATTTTGTTCTAAACCAAAGATAAAATCATTTTTGTTATTTCTAGTAAAACATATTCAATCAAACAAGATATTATTAGGTGTTAATCATTAATAAGCTCTAAAGACTTGATTACCTGTAAGTAAAACTAAAATTGAACTACCTGTGCAATCAAAAATAAATTATATGCATATGAATAAGACGTGTACTTATTTACCTGTTATCCATACTTTTGCTTTGAGAGATGCACAGTTGTAGAGTTTGGTAATAAATACTACCTAATGATAACAGTTTTGATAATAGAATATTCCGTGAGAAATAACAAAATCCTAGTATCATTACTTTAAAGAAAATTCTTTTTAATTGTTATTTCCAATATTGTTTACTGTATTAATTTAAGAACTTCATCTATCACTTGTAAACATCAATTACGGTCATTATTTCTCTATGGAAATTTGCGTTCTCAATAAGACACTTAGGAAAGGCACAAAAAAGATGTTTGCTTCCCTTGATCTGACACTATTGTATTCAGGTAAGCATTCTCTCTCTCTGGCATGTCAAGATCATTAAATTGTAATACTGGTGAATGCTCTTCGATTTTTATTTGTTTTACATTTAATCCATCTATATGATCTCTCTTTTTGTATATTCACTTGTTTTCGTATTTTCTGGCCCAGGTTTCTGAGCTCGGCCTTTTCTCGTTCCAGATAGATAATTGACAGCTTTACAAGGGAGACTACCCAACAATTTATCCCATTGATTAACCTTCTAATAAAGCGTTTTGATTCCTGTCTTCTGGTATAGTCTGATTCCTTTGTTTAATGGCATATTAACCTTCGAGATTAATTCAATGCAAAATCAATCATTGTAGAAGAATAGTAGTGGTACTAGAGGCTCATTGGCCCAGTGGGAAGAGTGTTCGCCATTGGTCTGGGAGACCTAGGTTCAATCCCAGGTCGCGTCGTACCAAAGACTTTAAACATGGTCCATGATACCTCTTTGCTTAACACTCAGCGATATAAGGTACGGACCAAGGGTAAAATGGAGCAATTCAAGAAAAGGAGTAGCGCCCTCCCCTACAGTATAGTATGGGTATAGTAGCAATTGAAAAGGAAGCCTTCTGGTTGCTCTCAATTACGGTCGAAAACTTTACTTTAGTGGTACTATTTAGCCCATAGCTGGAGGGATAAGTAGTTTCATGCCTTCCAAAGAGTATTAACCCAAAGGTACTATTTACCAACCCCTCCGCTCGGGCAGGATATGACACAAGGTCAATTTTTAAGCGGAGTTTAACAGGTTTGAATTCAGAGTTTTCCTTCTCCTAGACTAGTTGCCTAACCAAGGCTGAAGAACCTAGTCTGTCCTACTATTTACCCATAGCTGGAGGGAGAATAATTGGATTCATACCTTTCCCAAGGGTATTAGTGCTATGTGAAATGCAATCAGTTTCGTCCAGGAACGTAATAGCGCTACTGGAGTTCAAACTTGCTCACTACAATTTTGCAGTCAAGCACCAGACAGTACGCCATAGTGACTTTCCTCCTCGTGTTCTGTGAATAGTTCCGGAGAGATTAGAGTCAATCATTTATTACCATTACTACCAGTTTCCCAGGAGTAGTAGCACCTGATAGGGTACTGTCTATGAGTCAAATATATTTATTTGATACACTTTTGATTTTGAACTATATTAATGATTGGCACTTAAAAAGTTGATATTGCAACTAAGTAGCTGGGTGAGCCGGAAGTTTGGCTCAATTTTCGTACGTGCTAGTTTGCGCTTCGTATATCACGTGATTGAAGCAGTTGAGACAGTGGAAGGTACCTGCTGTAGTCGGAATTAACGTGGTAGTTGGTGCCCTAACGCATTGCGCATTTCCATACTCTTTGTGTGATTTGAAAGCCATGCCGACAACCTTACAACGGGGTCTAATGCTAGAACTTATGTTGCACAAATTTGAACAGAGTCAGAACGGAGCGGAAGCAACGAAAAACATCTGTTGTGCGAAAGGTGAAGACATAGTTGATTACAGAACAGTATCCAGATCGTTATAGAAACTTCACTCGAGTTGCAAGAACTTCGAAAATCAAGCAAAGCTAAATTAGCTTTAAAGGTTGGATTTCGAGGCTGTGCTATAAGCTATCGAAGCAAATCTGGCCTGGAGCACTCAAAGAATATCAAATGAGCATGGCATTCCACAAACCACTGTTGGTTCGTCACCTTCGCTACATTGAAAAAAGCATCTGGACCTACTGAATTGTGTCTTCCTTTATCCAAATATTGTAAACCTTTTGATTTACCCTAGTATACATAAGATTAGTTTAACACAAAGTAATAAATAGGATAAACTATTAAGAAATAAAATCTCCGCACTCCCATGATTATTGCGAAACCATGTTACCAATTTTCATATTTTACCACTTTCTGGATCAATCAAACTATTTTTTTAGTTAAAATATTCTAACGTACTGGCACGGTGTCGTATTTTTTCCGTTCCTTCCAGAATTTAATAAGATTTATTTTAGTTAATTTTGCTTTGTTGCATAAAGAAATTTTGAAGCAAACTGCCAAATGTAGATAACTTTTTAGAGAAACAAGAAAGAAAAAAGAAAAAATATCATCAATGAAACTTTCATTTTAGAATTTCTGCTGATATCAAATTGCATACAACAATCATTTACGACTGTATAACACTGACAAGAAGGTATTATTATTAGTTAAGTGAAGAGTTACGATTTTAATTTCAATAGGTATATTTGTAAGGTTTGTTGTTTTGCTCTACGGCGTATCAACCCTTTTCGGGTCATTTAACGCCGAATTAAATTTCATACAATTCAGGTCAGAATAAATGTAGCTTTTGTTGACAAACAGTTAAATGTCAAAACAATTTTATTTTAAACTAATCAGCTGAGCATAAGTACGCAGTTTCAATGTCAAAACAGTCCTATTTCAAGCAATTCAGTTTAGCGTAAGTACATATTTTAGTTCTTTTTGACCCATAGATTGGTTGATTGATTAGTTTGTTGGCTTTAAAGCGTATTGACCTTTTTCTGGTCATTTAACGCGGAATTAATTTTTTTTAAATCAGTTTACTATAAGTATAGCTTTGTTTACTAATAGCTGAATATCAATTCAGTTTAGTGTAAGTACACAGTTCTATTTCAAACATTTCGGGGAAGCAAAAGTACACTGTTTAGTTCTATATGACCAATTGATAGGAGTTTATCAGGTGCTATCACTCCGGGCCAGAGTGAACCTGGGAGTGATGACAATGAAGGGGTACTCAGCATTCCCTAAGGCTCCAGCATTATCGGAGCCTCACCACCAAATTGTTTAATGTCATATCTAGGACACTCGTTAGGGGAGTCTTATGCCTCTGCAGAGAAGCAGTCGGTGTATTTCACAGCCAGAGCTGACTGGGCAATATGTTTGTGAGTCCCCCTATTTTCATTCATGCCCTTAATTTTATCTAATACAATTCAGCATCCTCAAACTCGAACAATGCTGAGTGCTTGGATATATTTCAGCTAATTCTTCTAATTCCAAAGTAATTTTTACATCATTATTTTTAGCATTTTGAAATAAATTTACGACAATTAGAGTTTATATATATATATATATACATATATATATGTGTGTGTGTGTATGTGCGCGCGTGCGTGCATTTGTGTGTGTGTGTGTGTGTGTGTGTGTGTGTGTGTGTGTGTGTGTGTGTGTGTGTGTGTGTGTGTGTTGTTTTGGATGAATATATAAATATATATACATATACATATATTCTCTTTTAACTATCAAGAAATGCGCCAAATGATATATATATATATATATATATATATATATATATATATATATATATATATATATATATTATTCTTTATTTATATTTAACAATTCATTTTTGTCTTTGCTCTTCCACATGAGATTCGAATTCCTTTTATTTTATCCATTAAATTTGAATTCCGGTATTTATTATGAAGTATTCTCTTTTGATGAAGTTCAAATGAAATACGCATCTAAGTAGACTATTTTTTCCAAGATAATACAAGTTATTTCTTTATTGATTATACAGACGAAGTATAGAAAATTGTCATTATTTTCTTCAAACTTTACTTTTTTGTTCTAGATAACACAATCTAACAGAACTCATGTTCCAATATATCGTGTTATTTCGTAATTGCTTACGCAGTAAAAGTAGAGAAAATAGTCAGCGTTCTCTTCATACTGTGTTTTTGTTCCCTTGAATATATGTCATATATTTCAGCTAGATCTTGACAAACATCGAGGAATATGTATGGCTATATATATAATCTCTTCTATGAAGCATACTGCCGCTAGATTTTGAACATGTGTATATATGAGGCTGATTAAATAAGTTTCCAGACTTTTTTCGTTTGGGCGCTTTTATTGATAGTACACACATGAAACTCTAGTCCCCTTCGACGTAATCGCCTCCGGCTGTAATGCACTTGTTGTACCGTTCCAACAATTTCTGGAAGGCTCCATAGAAGTCCTCCTGTGTGAGCGTGTCAATGACTTTCGTCACAGCCTATTTCATCTCCTCAATTGTCTCATAACGACAGGCTCTGAGCTTAGGGAATAAGTCACAGGGAGCAAGGTCTGGAAAATAGGGAAGCTGAGAAACTGTCTTGATGCCCATCTTAGTTAAAATCTTTTGTGACAAGGATGAAGTTGTGGACCGGTGCATTGTCCTGGTGGAAATGCCACAGACCCAATTGAAAGAGTGCTTAATTCTTCCGATGGAACCTTTTCCTGAACTCCCTTAAAACCTCAACGTAGTAACTTGAACCCTAACTCTGGTATATTGGCTTCCTTACTCCTCCCACACCTCTCATCATTCTTCACAGACTTCTTGCCTTCCCTTCCTTGAATCTCTTATGCCACTCAAAAACTGATGCTCGATTCATGCAAGATGGGCGAAAAGCAGTCTGAAGCATCCCATCCTTTTCAGTGGCATTTTTCCTACTTTAAAAGATAATTTTATTCCATATTGTTCTTCTGAAGTGTCCTCACGTCCAGATTGCATTTTTGAAGTTCACCAGCTGTGACAATCAGGTTTTAGTAGGGTGTATTCCACTTCTTGCTGTAGCAGTTCATTTGAATCTGAAATCATAAACACTGGTCTGTCATCTCATAAGATGTATAGCCATAACATACTGAATTTTCACGAGTCTACGACAATTTTAAATGCCTGTACAAAAAAGTCTGGAAACTTATTGAATGCACAACATATGTATATGTAATCGTATTTCTATTCTTCCACAGCGATGCGTGTGTGAAGTCGGAACAACAGCGATGCGTGTAGGGAGTCGGAACAACCATCGGGAACTGACTTCGGCCACAATTCTAGACCTTATATAGTCTTAAAACTCCCTCGCGATCCACATGACTACAAATCCTCACCTATGCAACATTTTTCTTCATCGGTCGTGGATTACACCCACGCAATGTTTGTTCTTCTTTGCTCACAGTTTACACCAAGGCATTGTTTGTCTTTCGTTGGCCATGGTTTACACCTATGGATTGCTTTTTTTTTTTACATTGGCTATGGTTTACACCCGCGCAATCCTTGTTCCTCACTGGTAGTGGCTTACACCTAGGCATTGTTTGTCTTT
Organism: Sepioteuthis lessoniana; assembly: GCA_963585895.1. Classification (NCBI taxonomy): domain Eukaryota; kingdom Metazoa; phylum Mollusca; class Cephalopoda; order Myopsida; family Loliginidae; genus Sepioteuthis; species Sepioteuthis lessoniana. The sequence goes on along the minus strand of OY757928.1, from coordinate 21,305,343 downwards.
CGGCAATACCTGTGTTGATTTCTTCTACAGTGGGATATATCTGTCTCTTACATTTACCGGGATTCATTGCTGTTCAAAGCAATATTTTATATATACAAGTTAGAATTTAAAGTATATTGTAAGTAAAAATAAGAATATTTGAACCATTTACATAATGTTTAAATTAAACTGCATATGAGACAAAACCTAAATGTATTCATGCTAATGTTATGTAAAAATGCTTGTAAATGTTTAAGTTCTTTGAAATTTTCTATCAAATAATAAGTACTGAATCTAACTGGAAAGTATTAGAAAATGGATAAATTAGAGGATATTTGAATTCAGACGCCGAAATTAAAGTTTGAAGAGATAACTAGGTATTTTCAAATTAATTTAGATATATGCATTTGGAAAATCATATTTCTGTTCGGGAAAATGAGTAAAAAGAATTTAAAATTGTTCCAGGGTGCAGAATCAGAATTAGGAATATTCTAGTATGTGACAAGATGGGTGGCATTCGTTTCTGTGAGTGAGGGTGCCAGTCAAAGGATTCCTTTATCTGTTTTGGCGCGAAACCCATACAAAAGGACTTGCGCGTGAGATATCCTACGAGTCCGGAAGAGGACGAGGGAATGAAGGTCTCAGGGACAGTCTAAAGGACAGAGCAGTCAAGAGAAGGTCAGTCAAGAGATGAGTGCAGGGCAGAGAGGAGACCAGTTAACAGAAGTCATAAAGGTGACTGCTAAGACCTGTTGACCTACAGTTGCCGGGCTGACCAACGCGAGAAGATGTCATCATTGCTAGTGGCTTGTGGGAGTTTCGCTCGAGTACATGCTCACGTTAGCCAATAGAAACACAGAATGCACAAAAGTGTCACAGACTTCTTCCTTCTTGCGCTTGGAGCTAACCCACGCCAGTGATTGTTTGTACTTCTTTTCTTCCACCTTCTCGCTTGTGTATTTTGTGTGTTAGTTAGGAATTATGCAATACCCCTGGCCAGAGATAAGAAAAAAACACTAGACGTTTCTAAAGGCCACGAGTGGTTTAAGAAATTGAGATTGTAGGGGTCGACCAGTAGTGTTTTTTCACGAGTATAATAATAAACGACTCAATCATAAATCAAGATTAATTTTTATTTAAAAAAAGATGATATATTTTCGTGAATGTTTTATTGCCATCATAAATATATATAGGTTTCTTTGGTTTGGTTTATTTGTTTATCAGCTTATCAACTTAGGGTTTTGTTACTCCCGGGTCCTCATTGACATGAATTGGTTGTGTCGGTTTACTGAGCCATCATATGGCCTGTCAATGGCGTTTATCATACGTTCATTATATCCGCTGTGTCTACTGACCTAAATACTAGATATATTAGAGATGTTTTAGATGGATTGTGAAATATTATATAAAGGTCTCGTGTGTTACCTAAATAACATTCCGAGCAAATAATACCGTGGCGGGAATTAGAAAGTTATCGAAAGAGCCCGTTGTCTAAAGAAAGATGAGTTGAGAGAGTTCAATATCTCTTCTAGTGAGCTAAAGAGAATATTTTTGATCTAGCAGATGTCACAATGACAATAAAGAAATACTCAACACCCCCAGAGATCCAAACATGGAGCCTAACCACTTGATGCGTTTTATTGTACACTGGACACTTATTCTACAGTGTTACTGAAATAATCAGTAATGGGATAAAAGAAAGTTGATGCACCTTAATTATTTAAGTATAGAACATACTCATGTAAAACACACACTACTAACTTCGAACTACAAAGATTTTAAAATAATAGAGCATATTTTTTTTTTAATTGTAGCAGTTATATTTAACTTAAATTCAAATGTTGTTTAAGTTTTAACCGGTTATTACTGACAAAAAAATTTAATTATATCGTTTACATTATGTCTGAAAACAGAGAATATATTAGGTGTCTCAATATAAATGGGACCCATGTGACTGTTGGAGGTGTCCTCGTGGTGTAATGGTTAAAGCGATGGACTGCGGAATCATAGTACTCGAGTTCGTACTCCAGTCGCGCTATTACGTTCACTTTCGGGCAAATACCCTTGGAAAGATATGAACCCCCTTATCCGCCCAGGATAAAAGTACCACTACTGTTCTTCTAAGAGAATGGCTTTGGCATTAAATAACCTAAAAAGAGTTGATATGCCATTAAACAAAGAAAGAAACCAAACCATGTGACAGCTAATAACTCTACTTCTTCTTCTTCTTCTTCTTCTTCTTCTTCTTCTTCTTCTTCTTCTTCAAATAATAGTAATAATAATGATGTATTCATTTTTTTCAGATTTGAAAATAGTATCCCATCACAGCTTTTAATCCATGATCACTATGTTTTGGACGAGAAAGGAAAAATATTTGGCGTCACTATTTAATTTGTGATAAAATCATTCAAAACTGTCTCAAAATAGATGCCACCCATTAATATGATAAAGATTTAGTACTGAGACAAGGAACTCAAAAACAATTTGTATGTCCTCGAAGATGATATAAAAATTTAAAAAAAAAATTTACTTGAAGTCTCAAGCTCAAAAGATACATTTTACAGGACGTGTCCCAAATGATTGGCATTGTAAAACAAATTTGAAAGGGTAAAATTTGCAATATAAAGAAAATTTTAAAGGGAATAAAATTTGATATAACAGAAATGATAATAAAGCCAAGTTTAGTATTTAACGGGGTAATGTTTTTATGTAATTTCAAACAGTATGTTCAAACAGTACTTTCCGCAGTTTTCTAGTTCGGATACTGATTCAAAAAGAAAACACAGACAATAAAGTTTTTAAAACGGAATTTTATGCTAAAGAAACAAGAAAGAAAGGGATAGAAAAGATAAGTGTTGCAAATTTTAGTGCAAATGTTGGGAACTTTTCTGAGAGAGTGTCCAGGAAAAAAAGTTCTTTAAATTTGAGTATTTTTCTTTACGTTTTGTTTCGTCGAAATATCTCAGTTTTTATTTAATTTCGAGTCTTCTTTAAAGTTCTTTTCAGCAAAATTCTCGGGTCGAATATGCTTCCAGTTGTTTAACTCGGTAGTCGTTGACTTTCATTTAAGTTTACTTTTATTTCTTTGGAAGCTTCTTACCTGTTGAAATACGTATCGGCTGTTCAAGAAGCTAGTGACGAAACCCTTTTGCTGGCTATTTTTTTCATGACTTTACATTTGGTCCCAGAATTAATACTTTCGTTTGATTTTTGATTTTATTTCTTGGGAAGCTTCTTGCCTGTTTAAAATACTTATTAGCTATTCAAGAAGCGAGTGACGATACCCTTCTGCTGGCTATTTTTCGTGTCTCTACAGTTGGTCCCCGAGTCCCAATAGTAGTTCTCGACAAAAAGTAGTAGGTAGGTTTTGGTGCCTTATTGTCTGAGATTACTTCTCCCTTTTCCACTCTGGCCAAATCAAGTGACACAAGAGGTCGTTTTGAGGAATACATTTTTATAATTGCACTTATCTCAGTTATAAATCATTGTCATGGACATGTTCATTCGAAAATACAACTAGTTTGAAATGAAAATAAACTGGCATTTGGAAATACAAAATTATAAACAAACATACATTCCAGTGGTTATTTTTGCTAACGGCATAAAACACGTAAGTTTGGAAAATAGATTTAACTTACTTTCGATCATTCACTCTTGAAAGTGTGTCCGGGAAAAAGTTAATTATATAATTCTCGTTTTGGCATGAAAATCTTAAAAAATTCGTGTGTCCTATAGACAAATAATTATGGCATATAATATTTCCCAATTCAAATAAAATACGTCTTATATGTAAATCATTTTGGTCCACTTGATGCTAAAGCACGTTTTTTTAAAGACATATATATATATAGTGAGAGAGAGAGAGAGAGAGAGAGAGAGAGAGAAATGCTTGGCTAGAGAGAACGAGAGAGAGAGAGAGATAGAGAGAGAGAGAGCTTTGTGGAAGATCCCTGGCGGAACTAGTGAAAGAGAGAGAAAGAGAGAAAGCGAGCAAGAGAGATTAATGAAGAAGGATATAGTGGGAGAGAGATTTGTTGAAGATCTCTGGCGGAACTAGAGAGATAGAGATAGAGAATATGAATAGGGAAATAGTGAGAGAGAGAGAGAGAGAGAGAGAGAGAGAGAGAGAGAGAGAGAGCTTCAACGAAGGTCACTGGCGGAATTAGAGAGACAGAGACAGAGAGTGAGTCTCCATAAAGACTATTAGTGCAACTATAGAGATAGAGAGAGAGATCTTTTAAGAAGAGAAATGAGAGAGAGAGAGAGAGAGATAGTTCTTAAGACGAGCACAAGCGAAACGAGAGAGATCTAAAAGGATCACTAACGAACGAGAGAGAGAGGGAGATCTTCTAAGGAGGGCTGAGGCGAAACACGCACAAATCCATAAAATGTGCAGAACGTGAGCTCTTAAAATCATTTCGCCAGAAATAATATTGTTGTGCTACCATGTGTCCTACCTTTGGGAAAGGAATTGTGCTTAATTACCCGCTAGCGATTTAGACCTTGTATTCCTTTTGATCTGTGTATTATTTTGGATTGAAGGGAAGGAGACGTGATCCATTAATTTCGCAATGTACAAAAGCATAAACCTCGAGAGTAGCGTTGATGTTGTGCCTGATCGCTTGACAAAGCAGCAATTAGAAAGTAGACACAACTCTCACGGGACCGATGGACAAAATTGTCATGACAAACATTGTAAACACATGAAATGCGAGGAACTTTCACATATATTCGTGAATTTATTGATATGTAAAAAGGTAACAAAAAAAAAACTAAATTAAATGCTTAGACATAGATGTACTTCATCATCCTTGTCATCATCATTATGAAGGTAGCTCAATATAATGGAATCTCTTGACCCCCCTCTCTCTCTATCTATCTGTCTATCTATCTATCATCATTCGTACCTATTAGTGATCGCACTTGTAAAGTCAGCTAGACGGCAAAAAGTGTCCCCATGGACCTGATGAATACCAATTTTTGCTCGTTTTCCAGACCGGATGTGTCTAAAGAAGAACGTCAAGTATGAGTTTGTCCTAACATAACCAATGGTGCCAAGCTGGCCAAGTCGGTTAGGGCTGTAGAATACACCGACCGGATTTCTGCAGAGGGGTAAGACTCCCCCAACGAGTGTCCCGGATATGACACTGAACAATCTGAGGGTTAGGCTTCAGTAATGCTGGAGCTTTGGGGAATGCAGAGTACCCTTTCATTGCCATCGATCCCGAGTCCACAGTGAACCGGAGTGATAGTACCTGATAGGGTGCTATCTATGGATTAAATAGAACTAACCTGTGAGCTTAAACAAAACTGAATTTTTTGAGATAGAACTGTTTTGACATTTAGCTTTGTATGAATAAATTACTGATGTTTAATTAAAATTGTTAGCGGTACATCGCAATACTTGAAACCTTTAACTTTAAGTAAATTAAATAATTTAAAATGGAACAGTTTTTTTACATTTAAACTGCATACTTACGCTAAACTGGATTGTTAGAAACATAACTATATATATATATATATATATATATATATATATATATAAATGGATTTGGCATTGCATAACCTACAATGGTAATATGCTATAAAACCCAACAAAACGAAATCATATATATCTAATATATATGTATAAAGAGGGTTTTTCATCGAATAACCTACGATGGTTGATATGCCATGTAATCAAACCAAACCATATCATATATATCTAGTATATATAAATAAAGAGTTTTTGGCACTAAAAAAACCTACAATGGTTAATATGTCATAAAAGCCAACAAAACCAAAGCATATATATTTAATATATACATGTATAAAGATGATATGGCATTGGATAACCAACAATAGTTGATATGCCATAAATCCCAACCAAACCATATCATATATCTCTAGTATATATGAATAAAGATTATTTGGCATTAAATAACCCACAATATTTGATATACCATAAAACCCAACCAAACTATATCATATATATCTAGTAAATATGAATAGTGAATATGGCATTAAAAAACCGACCTTATTTGATATGCCATAAAACCCAACCAAACCTGACCAAACAGTCCCCAGTGTGTATTGCAGGTCTTATTGGGTTGGTTTATATTATGGAAGTTAATTAGCCGTAAAACTACAATTTTGTAGCTTGCAGCTACCAAGATTTACTTAAATTACGAACAATAACTTTGTGTAGTTTCCATCCAGCTTTTTCTACAGCGTTTATTTAGAGTCCAAGTTTGGCAACCACATAGTAGTACTGACACGAATACTCCTTGGAAACATTTCTACGTCATTAATGAATTAAAAAAATACATCCATGAATACTAAATTTACGTTTTGCCTACATAGTCGATAAAGTCATAAAACACGCTGGTCTGAATGAATGGATATGCTACCTTATTGCTCTATTTTTCCTCGCTTTTGTAATATCATATGAATTCTTCTAAAATTTATTTTCAAATATTTCTAAAAAAACCTTCAAAGAAAAGTTTTTTTTAACGTCCGAACTATTTTGGAACAATTGAAAAATAAATAATTGACTGGAAGTATTCCTGTATATCATATCACATTTTCATGTATATGTGTGTGCGCACACATACACACACACACACATATATACATATATATATATATATATATATATATATATATATATATATATATATCATCATCATCATCATCATGTCGTGCCGCCAGCACGGATATCCCTGACCCTCTCTCGCCACTTCTCCCTATCATTCATCGCCTCCGGCAGGTCTTCAGGGTTACATCCTATGTCCTAACATAGTTGCTGTATGTAAGTTCAAGCTGGTCGTCCTGCTTTTGCTCGGCCATATGTGGGGTCCATAGGAGTACATCACTTATGAGCTCGTCCTTGCTTCTCCAGCAGTGTCCCGCGTGTCTGGATCGTCTAACTTGTATAGTTTTCGTGATGAGGGGCAAGTGTCCGTATAGTTGGTGTCTCGTGGGGTGTTGTCGCCAGGACTTGTTCAATACTTCTCTCAACATTCTTGTGTAATTTCCGTCTAGTTTCTTCTCCAGCCGTTTAGTTAGCGTCCATGTAGTGCATCCATATAGCAGTATCGCCACAACTGCAGCCTGGAAGAAACGGCGTTTCATTTAATCGGTCAGGTCTGATTTCCATATGATCGAGAGCCTATCAATAGCCGTCCATGCCTTTGTCAGTCGTTTGTCGATGTCTTTTTCGGTTGATGAGGCGCTACTTCCTAGGTAGGTGAATTTGTCTACTAGTTTCAGAGAGGCTCCGTCTAGTGTGGCAATGTTGCCCGTTTGGTTGTAACACATATATATAGTTTTGTATGCGTTGACATGGAGGCCAATGCCACCTGCGGCTCGTTCCAGACTATGCAGTAGTGTCTCTGCTTGATTAGGTGTATTCGCCAATAACGCCAAGTCATCAGCGTAGTCGGTGTCCGTGATTGTTTTTGCGGGGTATCTTTTGCTTCTTCTCTTAGTTCGAAGCCATTTTCTCTGATTTTGTCGATAGAAGTTCTCAGCCCGTAGTCTAGACAGAAAATAAAGAGGAATGGGGCTAGCGTGTCTCCTTGTAGTACTCCTGCAACAATGTCGAAGTATTCTGTGTCTCCATCTGGTGAACGTACTTTCACTTTGGTGTTTCTGTAGAGAATCATTATCGCTGCTACGGTTTCTTTTGGTAGGCCGTATGCCTGTAGTATTTGCTCCATCTTCCCTACTATTGATTACTTTCAATGCTTAATTATTCTCAAATCTATAGAGGAAAATGTAATGTTTTAGTGTATGCATCGTCATTCTTGATAGCATGTATCAAAAAATGTCGTAATATATCGAGCGCTTTTGGTGATGCCCTGAATGCCACAGGACCACTCCAAGTTGACTCTCTGACTACGCTGTCCTCACTAAAACAATCATATTTCGTTATCAATATGGGACACTCAAAATTTATACACATTGCAATCTCTATTATCATTGTTAACTATGTTCAAAAACAGAAATAGTAAATTCAACTAACACAACTCTAAAAAAGATCGGAGAATATCTAGCAGATTTTATACACGAGAAAATGTTTGCATACCAAATCTTTAAAATACAAAAAAGGAAGAGAAAACAAAGGACATACACCTGCGCAAATAAGTCTAAATCACGGCTAGATTATAGATTTATAAACCAGAAGTTGATAAAAAGTGTTTTAAAATGTGAGACATGCTCCCACAATCTACGTAGAAATAAGTAACAAATGGTCAATGTTTCACTGTATGACTGATCCCTAACTGCTAATAGTAATTTAAGCAAGCAATATAAAGTTACTGTTAGAAACAAGTTTGATATTATTCAGGTGACATCTGAAAGACATAATGTGAATGACGAATATGAAAACTGTAACCGCCAATGTAAAAGCAGCAGCGAAGTGCATACCAAACAAATTAAGAAACTACTGCAAAGTTTCATGAGAAACGATTGCAGTTATGGATAACATGAAAAAAAGCATCCTTATTTGATAAAAGAAATCAAACAAATGCCGATGCACAAAAACTTCAGAAACCCCAGAGATTACTAACGAAAATATACCAAAAAGAACAGTGCAAATACATTCAAGGTCAAACTTATTAAATCAGAAGTTCAGTTTCCAGATTAATATGGCAGTCACTTAATGAAGTGAGCGGAAGGAAAAGTACCACGAGAAAAAAAGTAAGATTTGCCGGCCAAGAAGAAATACTTTAGAAGTGGAAATAATAATTCAAGAATCTGCTTGGAGTTCCTCCTTTAAATAAAGTCCTTACCTTATAATGAGTGTTGTGCAAGTTGGCATCAAGTACCATTTTTGAGTCTTTGGCATGACTCAACCTAGGGTTGAACCCGGGTCACCCGGACCATCGGTGAACACTACTCATTTGGTCAATTCCTCTTTAAATGACGGATAAACCAACTTAAATTTTTGGCCCATACATAGGACTCTAACAGGTACTAACAACCTGGATCAGAGTGACTCTTTAAGTAATAGCAATAAAGGGGTACCCACATTCTCCAAAGGTTCTAGACTCAAGCTTCATCATCAGGTGCATTTTAATGTCATAATAAAGACACTTATTAGTCGTTTTTTCCATCTGCAGTGATACAGTCGCCATATCTAGATAGCTGACAGCAGAGATTTGTAAAAGAAGCCACTGACCAAGTTGTCTAAATTATAAAGCTTTTAATTGCCGAAAAAAAGGAATAATGATAGTGATATAAAGATTTAGTTAGTTATATTGACTGCTGTAAAGTCAACTCAAGTAATATATTAACAGTTTACTTTATTTTTGTGATATACGAAGATCCTCCATTCTTTTTTATTTGATGAAGAGGAAATAATACTTGTAGAATTCCATACCGTGGTGATCATAAAATGTAAAATTCATGATACGATTGAATTGCAAAGGATAATCAATTTTTACAGGCAATTAAAAAACATTTTCAATGGTGCATCTTTGAATTGAAGTTTCTCCTTAGATCAGATTTCCCTGAAGGGGTCCAATGTTTAATTCATAAAAATGTTATATAATTCTAACCATTAACATTTAGCACTTTTTAAGTATGAAAAATTATATAAAATTTTAGAAAGTCTCTCTCTAATTTAAAATAATTGCCAATTTGATTAAAATACAGTACACCAATAATATATACAAATACAAGTTTTTTAGTCAAAACTTCTTCCGAATTATTTAACCTCCTAAAACAAATATGATTTTATTTTTTGGACAATAGTGGATTGTAAAAATACGGTATTAATCACTCCTCCCAGGGCAAAGCATTCAGACAAATTTTAATTGCAATAATTCCTATTATATTATCTGGATTTGGGCTGTTACCAAAACTTTTTTCGTTCCACAATAATGCCTGCTTTAGAAAAATAATTTTTAAAAAACCTTCGGCTTTGGATTAGCCTCACAGAGCCTTTAATCTGGCATAACAATATTTCAAAGGATATTTCAAACTTTGTTTTTCCCCCTCTATTTTTTCTAAAAAAGTTTCTTGGTCATGTTCAGCTTTTTAGTTTTTGTAACCTTTCTACTTGTGTAGCAAGTAATTACATGGCATATTTGAAAGATGGAGATCTTTAAAATACTTGAATATTTTTTTTACTTAAACCATACAAGAAAATCCTAAGAAAAGAAAATCTTATTCTTGACGAAAAAATTCATGTCATCATATCGAAAAGTATATGAAAGAAGTCTCAAGAGTTCCAATAAAAGTAATTGGATTGACTAAAAAAAGAAGATAGATATAATTGCACCGCAAAAAAGTTTAGAAATTCACATCATTTGATATCATCAATAAAGTTCTTATACTTATATGTTTGTTTTCTTTTCTTTTCTTTTCTTTTCTTTTCTTTTCTTTTCTCTTCTTTTTTTTTCTTATCTATTTGGATCGTTGGTTTTTTTTATTAAATTCTAAATATAAAAACTTGAAAATCTAATTACCTCTTGAGAAAAATACCTGAATTTGTTTTGTTTTATTATTTTAATTTTTAATTTTTTTTCTTTTTGTTCTTTTCCTTTTTAAAGGAATATTGCAATTCTTGGTTATCATAGATACTACTGAGACTTAGCTAAGTGTGGCACAGGGACAGTACAGAGCATTTTGTTATAAATAATGAACTAATATAAGTCGTGAAATTCCCAATGATTAATTTCTTAACATTCACTTTTTACTATTCACCAGTTATTCATAATCTGTTTTTACTAGTTATATATTCCATGAAATTTTAAGACCAATAAGTCTTTAGTTTGTAGAAGGACAGCAGTGGTAGCATCTAACTCATTGCTGAAGGGAATTGGGGGGATTCATACCTTTCACAAGGGAATTAGTCCGAAAGTGAACATATTCGCGTGACTGAGTTCGAACCCGCTTATTATGATGTAACAGGGGAGCAGGTTAGTCACTACATCGAAGGGACTCCTCACATAAGTCTATTTAGATTTCTCCTTTCGAACTGTCACAATTAGGATTCAACGTAAAGTGTATCTTATTACACATTCGTTACAGGACGAGTCCTTGAACTGAATAAACTTTGATCTCTTCCGGCTTCAGCATTTTTATTTATACATTTATTTATGATACTTCAATGATATAATACAAGAATAAATGTAGGAAAATTTTTTAAAAAAGCATTAATCAACAGAAATATACGGCCTTCCGTGCTTTATTCTCTTTGTCCTGTTAATGTTGCAAGAGAAAGATGTAGAAATGGGTGATAGTTTCTGACGAATATTTTTTTGTTGTCCAACTCATTACGGCATTCTGTTTTTAATGCCACCTGGAAAAATACAAGCTTCTTTTAAGGGGTTTCTCAGAGCAGCAGACCCAAAGTTCCGTTTGACTGTGTGGAGTTCTTAATCATCTCAACTGACTTAATTATCGAGACTCCATCAGTCATTTGACACTCTTGATAAATGAGTCTTGATAATTTTGGAAATCATACTTTAATTGCTGTTTTCTCAATAGAGTGTCAGTAACATGCCATTTATTTTTACTTAAACAACTGATCGGTCTTTAAACCTCTTTTACACTCTTTTACCAAGTGATACTACTGTAACTCCGGTTAACTAGAGAGTTCCACAATAGGTTTTTGATCAACCCTTTGTGGTACCAGCTAAAGTATATCTTTAAATTTCAATTCCCGTCAAGTTTTTTACACTAATCCTAAATGCTAGTGTTTTTTTGTTTTTTTTTTGTTTTTGTTTTTTTGTTTTGTTTTTTTACAGATGAGTGAATGATATCATTCTATTCGCCTATCCAGAACTGTTCTAAGTAGTATAACTGGTGTTAAAATTGCTGTTATTTTGATGAATTTGGACTGCTGTTCTTATCTCCAATTCATCCAGTCTCTTTCAGGTTCTTGGAGACTGTTTCGAGGGATCCAACTATGGTTGATATCACTGTAATCTTTATGTTTAAAAAAATTATTATTTATTCCTTTAGAGTTTTTCACATCAGTATAAGCTGAAGGTTTTTCACTGGAATTTGAGTGACAGCAAGTCTCCTCAAGTCTCCAGGACTCTTCTCAGTATTCCAGCCGTTCTCAGTAATGCTGTCATTTGGATGCTCTCTACCCGTCCGCCAACTTCCAAATCCTCCAGTCCTCGTAATAATCCTAAAGTTATTATGCCAAAAGCACAAATCGCAATTGTTACAATCGTCACTTGCATGTTCCACAGCTTTTTCAATTCTCTAGCAAGGTCGAGGTACTTATCCTTCTTTTCACATTCTTTGTTTTATTTTGTGGTCAGCTGCGACAGCAAAGTCAACATTTTTACAAATCCTCTTTATTTGTTGTTATTTATTATAAGGTATGGTCTTCTGGCTGAGATTAGGTGATCCGTATGTATGTCAAAGTCTCATAGGTGTTTATATGTGTCATTTTCTAGGACAGGTGCTGGGTTGTGGATATACCATTTGTTAATGTGGTCAAATTTAAATTTCTTGCACATTTCCTAGTGGATCACCTTGCCGACCCGGTCGTGTCTCTTTTATTATTTACTCCTCGAGAGTTTTTCACATCAGCGTTAACTGATGGTCTTTCACTGAAATTTGATCGACAGCAAGTCTCCTCAAGTCTTCAGAATTCTTCTCCGTATTCTGGCCGATTTCAATAATGCAGTAGTTTGTATGGTCTCCATTTGTCCTTTTATTTTCAAGTCTACCAGTCCCTTTTATAATTCTTCGGTGACTCTACCAAGAGGACCAATTACAATTTGTATACACGTCTCTTTCTTGTTCCACAGTTTTTTTTCAGTTGTCCTATTATTATTGTTTACTCCTTGGGAGTTTTTCATATCAATTTTTGCTGAGGGTCTTTCCCTGGAATTTGAGCGACATCAAATCTCCGAAGTCTCCAGGACTCTTCTCAGTATTGAGGCTGTTCTGAACAATGCTGTAATTTGGATGGTCTCGTCCTCCAACTTCCAAGTCCTCGATTCCTTTTAATAATCCTTTAATTACTGTACTGAAAGCGCCAATCACGATTGGTATAATCGTCACATTAGTGTCCCATAGTTTTTTCAATTCCCAAGCAAGGTCTACGTACTTATCCTTCGATTCATTTTTTTTTCAGTTTTATTCTATGGTCAGCCGGGACAGCAAAGTCGACAATTTTACAAGTTCCTATAATTATCTTTATTAATTTTTCACGTCATCGTTACATGATGGTCTTTCACTGGAGTTTGAGTGACAGCAAGTCTCCTCAAGTCTCCAGGACTCTTCTCAGTATGCTGGTCGATCTCAATAATATAGTAGTTCTGATGGTCCCCACTCGTCCGCCAACTTCCAAGTCCTCCATTTCCTTTAGTATTCCTTTAGTTACTGTTCCAAACGCACCAATTACAAATGGTATAATTGTCGCCTGCATGTTCCATAGTTTTTTCCATTCCCTAGCAAGGTCGAGATACATATCTTTCTTTTCCCATTATTTCAGTTTTATTCTCTTGATTATTATCATAATTATTATTATTTGTTCTCTTTTGGGAATTTTTCACACCAGCGTTAGCTGATAGTTTCTCACTGGAGTTTGAGTGACAACGTTTCTCCTCAAGTCTTCAGGACTCTTCTCCGTATTCTGGCCGATCTCAATAATGCAGTAGTTTGGATGGTCTCCATTCGTCCTCTTATTTCCAAGTACTCCAAATTCTTGTGCTAATCCTTTCGTGACTGTACCAAGAGCACCAACCACAATTGTTATTATCGTCTATTTCATGTCCCACAGCTTTTTCAATTCCCTTGCAACGTCGAGGCACTTACCCTCTTTTCACATTATTAATATCATTATTACTGTTATTATTATTATTTATTATTATTTGAGTTTCCAGATAAAAAATGATATCTTAATACATGTAGCCTACGGAACGACTCTTTGAGCTTTGTCAATTTTAATCTTTTCCGTTGGCTGAAAGTTTTAAGTATATATTCGTACCTCACGTCTACTTATTTACAATGTTACCCATTTCAAATTGACATGCGTGTCTTCGATTTTTTTAGACTTGAACTCGAAAAGCTTACACCAGCAGTAAATAAGTAACTACTTCTCACTGGGAGACAGCGCTTACTGTATCAGTACACCTGCTTTAGCTGAAGTATTTATTCAGATGTCCTGTATAGTAAAGATCGCAATTAAAATGATAATTGGGTAATATTTCAAAATTTTGGTTTTTATCATTAATTTTATGGCCAATATTTTTATCACAAAAGGTTTTTGGACTATTGTCTTCATCTTTATTGTTATTTCCACAACGTTTTCGCCGATGTCCTTCGGCCTTCTTCAGGTGTTTGTCGAACTCAGGAACCTTCACGGAGCTTCTAACTACATCTTTTATTGAATCCACAGGGTCGCCTGTTCTGATTACGTTAGCCATAATTCGGTACAAGTGTTAAGTATTCCTGTATTGTTACTCGCCAGCAGTCAGGATTGAACCTGCAACATCCAGGTGATAATCTCCTTAGAAGCTTAGGGAACCAACGCCAATAACCGTTACGCTGTTTAGAGTGAATTTTTAGGATTTATAAACTTAATGTTCTTACTTATAAATAACAATAAAGATGAAGACTATAGTCCGAAAACTCTTAATAACAAAAATCATCAAGCATCATCTCAGAAATTTAGACAACTAATATCTTTCCCGGTTACATTTTCATTACTGGTTGAATAGTTATATTTTCACGAGCCAAGTTTTTATTTTAACAATCTTTTATTATTAAGTCAATAATTGTTATTATGTGAAGAAATATGTTATAAAATGTTCCTAGCCTGGACTGGAAATGTCTGCGTAGTAAGGTGTCAATGATTGAATGAAAACGCTGATTTACAAATTAGAAAATTTTATTTCTTTAAATTTAATTTGACCGTTAAAGTCGCCGAACATTTTCACCCAATCAGGATGACTTGTCCGATTCAGCCCGAATCATATTTCCTAGCAGCACCAAAAATTGAAGAAAGCCCGCGAATCTCTCTCGCGTTCAGAAATCCTCAACGGGAACGGACGTCTTAACGTCTGTTCCTGAATAGCAGTAGCAGCATCAACCATTATGAGGAGAGCCATCTAGTCTATGGACCCCTTGGGTCTATTCTTCTAGACCAAGGGATCTTAGTTAAAAACAAATTAGATGATACACTCTAACAACTTCCTACCTTCTTTCTTTACTACGAGATCTCACAGCATACCAGTGTGACCCCCTTTACTTCATGCTGCCATTAAAACCTTGATACAAAAATCTAACGACGTCTTCGTTCTTCTCCACCACCTTTATTTTCCATCAACATTAAGCGAGGGGATAACAACCAACGAAATAAAAACGCTACCCACGAAATACCAACGAATTACCAACGAAATATCAACGAATTACTAACACTACCAACGTAATACCATCGCAACCAAAGTAATATCAACAAAACCAACGTTAAACCAAAAACCTAAAAACATAATAATAATAACAATAATAATGTTATCCCCATCGCTATAAGTATTTACGCTATACGTAAATAAAAGGTAATGCATTGTAATAGTTTGTATGGTCGACGTCTGAATTTATAACTTTCGAGTGTGTAATAGATCTTGGTTGAGAGTGTAATTATGTAGAAAGAAAATGTATTAATGCTTAAACAAAAATGCGACTGCAACTGAATTTTTCATCTGAAGGAGACAGTTTAAATGGTACAACGAATTGTTTCTACACAATAAAAATCTAAACAAACATTTATTTTGTGGTAATTAAGCGATGTTGAAATTAATTCATCCTTAAAGGAAACAAATAAATAAACCGAGAAGTAGCGGATATAAAATAAATCCTTGCCGCCTTTGGAAAATATGCATTTATTCACAGTTTGTAATACTGAGGTAGGTTCGAAATTAGACAAGGCGTAGATTTATCTGTGATCCTAATTAGTTAAAAATGTATTTTAACATACTAAAAGGGAAAATATTTCTGAAATTATTTTAGATTTCAATGCTTTGTTTTTTGAGAATTAATATTTATTTATTGTGGACTTTCTTCCTCATCTTGGTAGTTTTTGTGTTGTTTCTTCTTTCACTGCGTTTCGGCCAAATTTCACCACTGGCCTTCTTCAGGTGATTTACCGCGACCTTGGATAGGAATGCTGAGTCTTGTAAGCGTATCCCCAGTAATTACTGCCTTCCATAGTTGTTGTCTATCGCACCAGATTAAGAAACCTCATCTCAAAATGATTCCAATTAAAGACAAGTATCTTGGTTTTTTGTTTTTTCGTTTTTTTGTTTTTTTTTGTTTTTTGCGGTAAGTGAAATATACGTCTGCGAAGTATCTTAGTGCATTTCAACACTAGAAGATTAGCTCTGATTGGTCAATACGTACAACAATACAGATAAAAAAAACACTGCTTTTTTACGCAAAAATTAACCCTTTTTTTAAGTACGGAAATCACCTGAACATGTTTCTATCTAACGGACAATTTTGCAAAAACACCTGATGACTTTAATCAAATATTGTGTTTCTAGCAGAAATCGTCCCTTATACTGATTGATAATGAGATAATAGATACACCTTTAGGAAAAGGTGTAAATATTCTACAAATTGGTTTTCGGTTTTCATTTCTTTGTTAAATGGCATATTAAACATCAAAGGTTATCGAAGGCAAAAACCATCGTTGCTGTAGAACATTAGCAATACCATTTAGCCGATATCTGGATCGATAAGGGAGTTAATACCTTTCACAAGTGTAATAGTCCGAAAGTTGAAGTAATAACACGACTAAAGATCGAACTCACGAACGACGACATCATTCCAACAATTTTGCCATTATACCCACTGGTTTTACATTGCTCATAAATTTCTTACGTGTGATAAATTATTCCATTCAAAATTTGCCTTGAAGACATGATTAGGTTTGGTTGTTTGTTTGTTTGTTTGTTTGTTTGTTTGGGTTTTATGGCATATCAACGATTATAAGATGTTTAATGCCAAATACATTTTTATACAAAAACAGTTCTATTTCAAACTATTCAGGTTAGCATAAGTACGCACTTTTCATGCCAAAACAGTTCTATTTCAAGCAATTCAGTTTAACATCAGTATGCAGTTTAGCTCTATTTGGTCCATAGATAGGACCCTATCAAGTGCCACCACTCCGGGCAAGAGTGGACCTGGGAGCGATGGCATTGAAAAGGTACTATTTACCAACCCCTCCGCTCGGGCAGGATATGACACAAGGTCAATTTTTAAGCGTAGTTTAACAAGTTTGAATTCAGAGTTTTCCTCCTCCTAGACTAGTTGCCTAACCAAGGCTGAAGAACCTAGTCTGTCCTACTATTTACCCATAGCTGGAGGGAGAATGATTGGATTCATACCTTCCCCAAGGGTATTAGTGCTATGTGAAATGTAATCAGTCTCGTCTAGGATATGAACTCGTGTCGCCGTGTCCATTTCCTACGACGATAACGACTACACCACGGGCACCTCCTGAAAAGGTACTCTGCATTCCACAAAGCTCCAGTATTACTGGAACCTCATCATCAGATTATTTAGTATCATATCGAGGACACTCGATAGGGGAGGTCTTACCCATCTGCAGATATGTAGTCGGTGTATTCTACAACCCCCGCCGACTAGGCAAACGTGATTACAGTAACAGTTATCAGAGGAGATAGACACGGTGAACTGAGTCCAAAACCTGGAAGTGGTTGTTTTTGTTTCACTTGGAATGCTTTTTTTAAAAAGGCATGAATCAATCTGATCTTTTTTTTACCTATGTATATATCGTAGAAAAGATGCTTTAGCCTCGGTGAGGCAGCTTGTTTAGAAGAGGGAAAATGTGAGTTCCAAAATTGATACATATAGGTTAAATTCCCCAGTTTACATTGAGGCTCCTGATGTCTGTGAAGTTAGGTTATCAGGCTAACTTAAAACTGGTCGGATTTCGATTGCAGCTCAATGAATTTTGAGTATCTAACTACACTGATGAGTTGTGATATAACGAAACAGTCTGTTTGTTGATAACAACATATATATATATATATATATATATCTATATATATATATATATATATATATCCTTCGCAAAGGGGCAGGATCTGACATAATGTTAATTTTTCAGCGGATAACAGCTTGTTTGAACTGAAAGTTTTCCTTCGAGATCGGAAATCCCTGTTTGCCTAACCATGTACTCAAATCTGGATAGGGAAATACTGATTAATTGATTATTTTAAAACGACATTAGCTTGAAGTTAAACGCGCAGTCTCATCCAAGATTTGAATGAGTGTCTCTAATTCCATTTCCTATAATGATAACTGACTCAGCTTATATAGATGAGAGGATGTTTCTTAAAACGCTAAAAGAAATTAAACGGTTATAATTTTTCCTAAGTATTCATCAGTATTCATTTATTTGAATAATTAAATGATAAATTAATTCTGCCATCTTATATTTTCAAGAGAAAGGAGATTAAATAATCGATCAGGTTTAAGATAAACTTGAATGACAAAAACTATCTTTATGGTATGTCTTTCTAATCCGGGTACCTGAGGAGGAGTTTTCCGCGGAGTATTGGCTAATGTACTGAACTCTAACCTCCAAATAAGCGAGTTCAAATTCCAGTCGGGGTATCATGTTGCCTTTTCAATGAATAATGTTGGAAAAGGTATCAATTCATTCATTACACCTAATATAGGGTAAATAGTCCAACTTCTTTCCTTTTATTAGGATGATTTTAACATAAAAACACAAATTTGAAATATTATCAAACAAAAACAAAAAACAAACCAGATATGTTTTCAAAGATGGAAAAAAAGAGAAGAATTTTTTTTAAAAAAAGTCCTTACCTTAAAACACACACACATACACACACACACACACACACACACACACACATATATATATATATATATATATATATATATATATATATATATATATATATATAATTTTTTGTTGTATGTCCAAAGAGAGAATAAAGATATTTTAAAATGAGAAGGTCCACGAGAGATTGGTA
Source organism: Sepioteuthis lessoniana (assembly GCA_963585895.1). NCBI lineage: Eukaryota > Metazoa > Mollusca > Cephalopoda > Myopsida > Loliginidae > Sepioteuthis > Sepioteuthis lessoniana. The sequence goes on along the minus strand of OY757928.1, from coordinate 21,286,378 downwards.
ATTTTTAGAATTTTTTTATATATTTTGTTTTTACATACCTGTATATTTCCAGCTTGATGCTTTCATCAAACTCTTGAACTCACTAATACGCATGAGTTCAAGTCTCAATGAATAACCCATTAACAAGGCCTTGTACCATACTTGTTCTCTGATGAAAGCATCTGGGTGGAAACACACGTATATAAGAACAAAATAAATAGATAAATTATTTGTGGACCTACTCATTTTAAAATACATATATATATATATATATATATATATATATATATATATATATATATATATATATATATACTTGAAAAATCTCCGCAAAATGCCATTTGGCGATTATAAGTTTATTTCAAATGACGATTCAGAACGAGAAACCAACCTCTTTAGATACCTATCACACAATGGCGGGATTTTTTAAAGATACTTTTTAAAAATGTTTTTCAATGGATGAGTATTTAAAAAAAAAAGAAAAAACGTGTGGGTGGGGAAAAAGATATGGGCAAAAGTTGACGTTTGAACAGTATGTTATCTCACCGTTTCGTGTCATATATCCTTTGTATCTAACAAAAAAGAATGAACACAACTTACAAAACCTTCAGCAACTAAAATTTTGTCAGTAAATTAACATATTTCATAATAAGAAAACTTCAATGTATTTACTATTTTAATTATTTCTTTGGAAAAACATGTTGATAAACACTGTTTCTAATCTTGCTTAGTTGTTAAAGGATTATAGGTTTTATTTGATTTCTACTTGAGATTAAAATTTAGTCTTGAATTAATTTCTTAATATTTTTGTATATTTCTTTTTATTCAAAATATTGCTGTTTTAATTCCTATTAAAATCATTTTAATAATTAAAAAAAAAATTATTAGTTATATTACGAATAAAAAGTAAATATTTTTTTCAATAACTGCTAATTTATCATAATTATCGACAACATCCTTAGGAAAAACCAAAATGGCTTCCGAAGAAATAGATCCACGACCTCACAAATATTGACCATCCGTAGAATCCTTGAAGGCGTAAGGGCAAAAAACCTACGGGCGATATTACTATTTGTCGACCTTACCAAGGCCTTCGATTCCATTCACAGAGGGAAGATGGAACAAATCCTACTAGCATACGGCCTGCCAAAAGAAACCATAGCAGCAATTATGATTCTCAATAGAAACACCAAAGTAAAAGTACGTTCACCGGATGGAGACACAGAATACTTCGACATTGTAGCAGGAGTACTAGAAGGGGACACGCTAGCCCCATACCTCTTTATCATATGTGTAGACTACGTGCTTAGAACATCGCTCGATAAAATCAGAGAGAACGGCTTCGAGCTGACAAAGAAAAGAAGCAGAAGGTACCCCGCAAAAACAATTACCGACCCTGACTACGCCCATGACATAGCGTTACTAGCAAATACACCCAACCAAGCCGAGACACTACTGCATAGTTTGGAACGAGCCGTCGCTGGGATTGGCCTCCATGTCAATGCACACAAAACTGAATATATGTACTTTAATCAAGCAGGCGACATTTCCACACTAGATGGAACCTTTCTGAAACTAGTTGACAAATTTACCTACCAAGGAAGCAGCATCTCATCAACCGAAAAACACGTCGACACGCGGCTAACGAAGGCATGGAGAGCTATCGATAAGCTATCGGTCATATGGAAATCATATCTGACCGATAAAATGGAACGCAGTTTCTTCCAAGCAGCAGTCATGTCAATACTGCTGTATGGATGCACCACTTAGACGCTAACAAAACGGCCGGAAAAGAAGCTAGACCGCAACTACACAAGAATGTTGCGAGCAATATTAAACAAGTCTTGGCGGCAACACTCCACAAAGCACCAACTATACGGCCACTTGCCTCCCATCACGAAAACTATCCACATTAGACGAACCAGGCACGCTGGAGACTGCTGGAGAAGCAGAGACGAACTCAGAAGTATTGTACTCCAATGGACCCCCACATATGACCGAGCAAAAGCAGGACGACCAGCAAGAACATACATACAGCAGCTATGTGAAGATACGGGATGTAGCCAGAGGCGATGAACGATAGGAAAAAGTGGCGAGAGAGGGTGAGGGATATCCGTGCTAGCGGCACGACATGATGATAATGATGATGATTATTTCATCTTGAGGGTTTTCAACGTTAGCGTAAGCTGAGGGTCTTCCACTAGAGTCTGAGTGACAGTAAGTCTCATCAAGTCTCCAGAACTGTTCTCAGTAGTCTGGCCAATCTCAGCAATGCTGTAGAGTGGATGGTCTTCACTAGTCTTCTTATTTCTAAGTCCTCCAGTCCCTTTAATGATCCTTTGGTAACTGTGCCGAGTGTGCCAATTACAAATGGTATCACTGATTAAAATTCCATAGTTTCTCAATTCTCTCACAAGGTCTAGGTACTTGACTCTCTTTTCATTTTCTTTCAGTTTTACCTAGTAGTCAGTCGAGACGACAAATGCCACTATTCCGTAGGTTTTTTTTTACCATACATAGGTCTGGTCGGCTGGCCGAGATTAGGAGATTCGTCTGTATCCCTTGAGGTTTCTTTTTCTTTGCCCTGTCCAAGTTTTCATGTGTGAGATTTCACTTGTTTGTCAGTTGAAATATCCATACTGTTGTTTTTCTTCGCATTTTTATTTTCTGGTTATTTTTCTTCTGTTGGTGCTTATGTTGTCTGTATCGGCTGCTGTAATCAGACTTCCTCCGCTCTTTTTTATGTATCAATGCATTGATGCTACCTTAAATGTTGGCCAGTCCTCTTCTTCCTTCTTTTTTTTTTTCAACTTTTTCATTTTCAACTTTTTTTTCTCTTTTTCATTTTTGGCAAACAGTTTGATGTTGTCCATTTACATTAGGTGGTTGATTATCCTTCAAGATCTATGAATTTTGTATCCGCCATTGTGTTTCCTAATTTTATCGTCGCTATTACAAAAAGTAATGGTAAAAGACATCTCCCTGGGAGTTCCCGTTCTGGATTTTCCCTATAGCTAAGCTTTTTTCCTCCTGCTGCCAGTTCCACTCTCCAGGCTTCCATGGTATTTTAGATAAACTTTATGGCTTCGCCCCGTATCTTATACATTTTGAGACTGTCTATTATTCAATTTTGCCAGACTAAATCATATGCAATTGTCTTTAATTGGAATCATTTTGAGATGAGGCTTCTTAATCTGAGAATTAATTTTTATTTATTGCGAACTTTTTGTCCTCATCTTGGTAGTTTTTGTGTTGTTTCTTCTTTCACTACGTTTCGGCCAAGTTTCGCGGTAAATCACCTGAAGAAGGCCAGAGGTGAAACTTGGCCGAAACGTAGTGAAAGAAGAAATAACACAAAAACTACCAAGAAGAGGAAAAAAGGTCTGCAATAAATAAAAATCAATTCTTAAATCATATGCCTTTTTGTAGTCAGTCTACGCCAGAGTAAGATTTTTGGTTTCGTTTTGCTCTCGGTGGATGTATTGATCAATGTATAGTATCTCTCCTGTTCCCCTCATCTTCTTGTGACATCCTTTCTGTTCCTTGGCTAATAGTGGGCGGCTTATTCGCTAATAGTACATCTCCTCCCTTATTTTTGCCCTAATTACAATCATTATTATTATTATTATTACATTACCAATCATATCAATCGTAATACTGATGCAATTAATTTTAACCTAATATGATTACCACAATCAATTCTTCTCTTATTAACCTTTTTCAAATGAGTTTAAATCTATTTTTATGGCGGCATTTAAAACTTTGTTCATTACCTTTATATAATCGTTGGCAAGTAAATCTATATCTACCGATGCTTATTTTTCCTCCAGTCAAAGGTTGGGCCCCCACACATTAAGTGGACATGGTTTAAAGAAATTTTCTACTTCTGAAAGTCGAAATAAATCTATTATAGCCGAATGACGGTTTGTTGAGTTTTCCAAATATATCGAATCGCTCCACATGAAAATTATGTATTGATAATCATATATTGAGCACTCCTGGAGATTTATAAGAATCCTCTTTTATATTCTCAAATAGAATCATTCACAACTCATTTCCTTGGGAAGTAATGGTTGCCACTTGCGTAAAGCAAGGTTCTTCAAATAAATTGAGCTCTCGGTAGCCGTAAAGCGGATATATGTAAACAAAAACAATTGTGATACATAAGCGTTAAAATTTCCTTCGCTTGTGCTGGTTTCCTCGAAGCTGAGAGGTAGAATCTTGGATTGGCGTTGCAGTCAACAAGGTTTCGATCCCAGTTTCGGTAATCTAGCCTGTCTAGCCACACTGATGGGATTTGATAGAACGAAACAGTCTGTTTGTGGATGATTATATATATGTGTGTGTGTGTGTGTGTGTGTGCCGTTGAATTACCAACACAGACAATTTGTTTTTAAAGTTCACAGAAAAAACCAACACATGTTTTGGATGTGTAGATAACATCATAATGGTGCACTGATGTGAAACTGATTTTCCCTGAACACTATATCTGTGGTTTTAAAGTCAGGATATTTCCTTCTTTCAGAACAGTTGTTTGAAAACAGCCAGAGACCGAAGCAGCCAGAGACCGAACGATTTTACTCATATGAAGAGAAGAGATGTTTTATGCCTTTGCTAAGGTAATTCGTGTCAAGGATAACGAAAACAGCCCCGTTCAACTTCTGAATCGAGTTCATTTCTTTAGGACGACAATCGTGTTTTCGTCTATATACACCCTCTCTGAAGTTATGTAAATCAAATAAACGCCAAAACCCCAAAATGTTCTTTATCAATTGTTCTAATATTTAAACTCGTTCATTCTCACCTTGAGTAAAATATTTAACTAAATGTAGTGCTATTTTTAGTGGTTATTTTTTATTCTTATATTTATTTTTTTTTTTTAGATATTTGGAATTTACGAAAATGGACTGACTGAAGTTAAAATGCAGACTAAACAAATTTTACCTTAAGATCTGTTAAATCTATGTCCAAAATATATTAAAATATGAGTAAAGGGACAGATCTAGCAATTTGTGAAAAACAGAATATAACAATATTACAGAGTGAAAGAATGTCCACTTTGGAGATATCCAAAAATCTTGCAAAGATCATCGAACGATAAAGAAGTCTGTTGAAAATATAAGTAAGTTGAAAACCTGAAGCAAAGGAAGAGGCTTTTAGAACTTAGTTCTTCGAGATAAACGTAAATTAAAGCGAGTTATAACGAAACATCTAGTTTTAATCTGAGATCATATCTTTGAAAAAGGGTTATATATGATAAAAGGTGGTGAATACATTCGGAAATGGAATCAGTGAAAAAATCTTGTGGATATCCTCCTCTCTCTCTCTAAAGCAAATGTTTAAAAGCATCATAAATGGACCAAGAAAAGCATAAAAATAACTTTTTCTAAATTAATTTCCTCGGAAGAATCTCGACTGACATCTGATGGATTGGTAGAAAAATGCATTTAATCCAATTCAGATAAACCTATGGTTAAAAGAGGCTATAAGAAGGCTCTGTAATTGTCGATCAAACCATTATTGGACCATTCAGAATCGATGAAGGAGTTAAACTAAATTGTGTTGGTTTTTACGATTTTGTGGACAAGATCTTTTTGCATGATACCTATCCCAGTCTCATAGCTTCAAAGTAAAGCGTGTATTTATGCACAATAATATTCTTTCACGTGCATCTAAATTTACCGGTGAATTCTTTGAGTATAAATGATTTACAGAAGAGAAGATAATGGAATAGCTATCCAGATCTGAATCCGATCAAAAATATATGTTCATTTAAGAAGATGAAATTATGTGAAAGTGGCAACGAATAGACTAAGGCAAGGTAGACCAATAGGAAGCATTTAAAACTACCATGTTAGAAAATAAAATACAAAAAAATCAATGGATAATAGATAACTTGCTGTTATAGAGAAGAAAGGTTATTTTATTGAATTGTGAAGGATTTAGTGTTATATATGTTGGCGGCTGATGAGGACATGGTATCGCACGTGCTTTCACACGTTGTATGATGAAAAAAAAAAAGAATATGTTTGTTATTTCCTCTATTATATATGGTAATCATTTTTAGAATTATTTTGTTTCCGCCAAGGAACCCATAATTCAGTTTCTCAAGGAAGGTGAATGTTCTGTGAGGAAATAAAAAAATCCTAACATGAAGCTACTGAACGGAGCTAGTGACCGGAAAGTTTCAGCAGATCTCAAGACATCTCTACAATTTCCAGTTCACATTATTCAAACAGAAAAGCGGCCGAACATTGTAGCATGGTCCGATTCAAAGAAGAGTGTCCTCCTCATAGAATTGACTGTCCCCTGGGAAGAAAACCGGGAGGAAGCACACGAGCGGAAGAAAAACCGCTACGAGACGCTGCGTGCCGACTGCGTGGAAAAGGGTTGGATATGCCATGTGATTCCTATTGTGGTTGGTTTTCGTGGTTTTATCTGACACTCAGTCATTTCGTTTCTTTCAAAAATAGGAATCACTGGCCGCAGTTTGAAAGTTGCCTCAAATCGTCTTCTGACCACGGCACGATATGCATCAAATTGGATTTGGTCGAAAGTGAGACAGTTTTCAGCATGAAGTAAATACACGTGGAACCACCTTTCCCGTGTGATTACGTATGAAACGGTTACTGTAAACGCGTAATAACATTAACCGCCGAAAGTAAACGCGTTTTTTTAAATCACTAACTGCACTCAGAAAATGAAGATTAACGTCCAATGTAGTTTCTGCATTTAGTTGATCTAGCGTAAATATATATATATATATATATATATATATATATATATATATATATATATATATATACGATTCTCTTAATACCTTGTCCGGTGGCAAAAGCTGCTTGGTAGCGCCAGGGGTGACAGTACCGCCTTGAGCTACCGAAACTGTGTTATCACCCCTGGATGGTGGCTGATGAGGACAATGGTATCGCACGTGCTTTCACACGTTGTATGATGAAAAAAAAAGAAAAAAAATATGTTTGTTATTTCCTCTATTATATATGCTAATCATTTTTAGAATTATTTTGTTTCCTTTTTATTGAAGTAAAATGCAATTATTTGGTTTTGCCAAATAACTTCAGTTGGCATTTATTTAGAATACATAAAATAACTTAGGGTGTTCTCGTGGTTTAATGTTTAAAGCGATGGGCTGCGGAATCGTAGTACGCGAGTTCGTACTCCAGTCGCGCTATTACGTTCACTTTCGGGCAAATACCCTTGGGAAAAGTATGAACCCCCTTTTCCTCCCAGCTATGATTTAATAGTACCACTACTGTTCTTCTAGGAAAATAGTTTTGGCATTAAATAACCTACAAATGTTGATATGCCATTAAACAAAGAAACCAAACCAATAAAATTACTTCAATGCCTTCAATAAAAGATTCATACTTCTTAAAATTTCCTCTGGTTATCATTTGACAGCTAAATTAATTGTTTAAGATTTGACAATTTTTTTCCAACCAAATTTTAATTATTTATGTTTACGTGTTCTGCTTAATAACTTCAGATAGTGTATATATATACATTCAAGAAATTAACGGTTGCTACTTTTATAATGCAAAGCACTTCTAATGAGTTGAGCACTACGGTCTCCGTTAGCGTAAATGTAAAAAAGGAAAATTAATACATATACTTTAAAATTCCTTTGTTTACGCTTAGGCTGCAGAGGCTGCTGATGACTGCAAGACGTTATCTGGGTTTCGATCCCAGCTTGAAGCATTTTGCATGTCTAGCTACACTGACGATGTGTGATACTGCAAAACCGTGTGTCAATGGTTGACAATATATATATATATATATATATATCAATTCATGCTTTACAGCAAGTTCAAAAGTCATTCTCAAATCATTCGTCCACCGTCAACGGTCGTTTCCGGCATGTCCTCAAGACTTTGTTTTTGACACATACCTTATATCAGCCATTGCTGGACAGCTAACATTGCTCGAACATGTGAAGGAGGCCATTTGCATTTATGAACGGGGCCTTTGCTTATTTATTTATTTTTTGCGTGTAGGGTAAAGGCGTTTGGACTTATGGTTTAAATTATAATCTTTCGATGAAGTGGGCCATTGACCCGATTTCGAACTCATCCGTCTTGCTTCACATCCACTATGCTGGATGCCACGGTTTCCAATGCTATACGCTCGGGTGGCAAAATGTGTTATCCAAGAACAAGGCAGACAATGTAATAGTATCCATGGTGATCGTATATTTCATATTGTGGAAATTTATCTCTTCGGACTGATCATGGTTTTAATCTCGTGGAGTTTTATATATCCGGCGCTTCATTTATTGCAGGTTTGATAGAGTGACATATCTTTCTCATAATTTATTTTAATATATATATATATATATATATATATATATATATATATATATATATATATTATCTTCTTTATTCAATACCCATCAAATTTGAGATTCTCAATAATTTATTCATTTAACGCTAAGCGTAGGCAATAAATAATTTTGAGGAGGTGGGGGTATATCGGGATTTTAGTTTTGCCCGGCTACGTAGATACAAATATTCAGTATATATATATATATATATATATATATATATATATATATATATATGTGTGTGTGTGTGTGTGTGTGTGTGTGTGTGTGTGTGTGTGTGTGTGTGTTTGTCTATCTGTGTGTGTGTGTGTGTGTGGGCTTTACAACTAATATTGAGCAATAGTTATTTTGTATGTATTCCAAAATCTATGAGCAATATATATATATATAGTTGAACAAATTTTTGGTACAGCAGTATTTTACAATAATATGAAATAGGGGGATTCTTTCATTGAATCGATCTTAACATATAAAACGAAACTCTTTCGTCCGGCGCGTTTTCAATAGTTACGCCAGCAAACGTATAAAAATAAGATTAATCTACAGAGGGGGAATATTTCGCATCTACAATAAAAAAAAGAAAACCTTTAGCTCTCAAGATTCACACTGAGTTCTCCAAACAGACGAAGGTAATCAAATTGTTTTCTCTGCCAGCATCAGCAGAGTCGTAATGGTGTAATTGCTATGGCCTTAAATATGACCAGATGTTTCTCGCACCTGTGTGTGCAAGACAGAGAAACTGCCATCATAATGATTTATCCTATATATAAAGGGATTACAAATAGTTGCTAATACCCCAAACCTATATATAAATATATATATATATTGCTACATATGTATATACATAGCTTGATAATGAATGTAAATATGATAGACTCCCCCTAGTTCTCGACGTATGAGGGTCCGTCAGTTAAAGATATGAACTGTTGGATTACCTTCATAAGTTATTTGGTTTTCGTGATGGAGTGTTTTGTAGGACCACACACATTTCCTGGACAAGCTAATAATAGTAGGATGATGAACTAGTATACAGAAGATTTTTCTGAACAATATTTCTCATGTTTTGACTTCGGAGTTTTTCTTTCTCCTAGACTGGTTGTCTTACAAAAAGCAGAAAACCCAATCTACACAAGTGTACACACACACACACACACACACACACACACACACACACATATATATATATATATATATATATATATATATATATTCACGTGGTGCCTTCAGTAAGTTTACAGACTTTTTTGTACAGGCATTTAAAATTGTTGTAGACTCTTGAGAATTCAGTATATTATTCCTATACATCTTATGAGATGACTAACCAATTTTTATGATTTCAGGTTCAAATCAACAGCTACAGCAGGAATTGGAATACACCATACTAAAGACTGATTTTCCCTGCTGGTGAATTTAAAAAATGCAATCTGGACGTGAGGAAGAACAATATGCAATAAAATTCTGTTTTGAATTTGGAAAAAATGCCACAGAAATGTTTGGAATGCTTCAGACTGCTTTTGGAGCATCTTGCATGAATCGAGGATCAGTTTTTGAGGGGCATAAGAGATTCAAGGAAGGTAGGGAGCCTGTGAGAGATGATGAGAGGTGTGGGAGGAGTAAAGAAGACAATACACCAGAGTTGATTGGCCAAAGGGTTAGGGTTAGGGTTACTATGTTGAGGTTTTAAGGGAGTTCAGGAAGAGACTCCGTCAGAAAAGGCCAGAACTTTTCAAATCGGGTCAGTGGCATTTCCACCAGGACAATGCACCAGTCCACAACTCCATCCTTGTCACAAAGTATTTGACCAAGATGGGCATCAAGACAGTTCCTCAGCCACCCTATAGTCCAGACCTTGCTCCCTGTGACTTTTAGTTATTCCTTAAGCTCAGAGGCTGTCGTTATGAAATAATTGAGGAGATGAAAGAGGCTTTGACTAAGGTCATTGACACGCTCACACAAGAGGATTGCCGTGGGGCCTTCCAGAAGTTGTTGGAACGGTACAAGTGCATTGCAGCTGGAGGAAATTACTTCAAAGGGAACTAGAGTTCCATGCGTGTACTATCAATAAATGTGCCAGTATGAAAAAAGTCTAGAAACTCATTTAATGATCCTCGTATATGTATATATACATAAATTCTAATCAGTGAATAACGGTTTGTAGGGCATTTTCAATTATATATATTGATATAATTTGGTGCATTAATATATTGGTGATAGAGCATATGTATATCTAATTAAGAATAGTATAGAAAATGAGAAAAAGAGGATTGATGACTGTCAGTTTGAATGTAAAACAACAATTAAACCAAGAGCCCCATCAACCTGATAATTACATTAGCGAGAAACTGAAAGTCAGTAAGCACTATGTCGTCAATGTATATGATATTCTTTTTTAAATTTATCAATCTATATATGTTGTGTAGCCGTAATAGAAATACAAGCAAAACATAATCAAATTTAATAAACGAACGAAACACACTTCTTAATAAAAATCTATCTCTCATTTTATTCTTGAAAGGGGACCACAGTTTCTTGTTAGTTGAGAGATAGATGGAGAGAGGGGACTTCTTGTTCCATACCTTCTTCCTGGAGCCAGGGGGTGCCAACGCTCTGATCGGCTGCGTGTCCCTCGCTCGACTCCCGATTCTCTACACAGTAAATCTTGCCGCGTGGCTATTATGTGGTCTCCTTCCGGTCACACTCCTATTGGACCTGACTGCCATGACACGTTGTCATCTCTCTCTTTACTAATCACAACTTGACAGCTTGTCAAAGCACATGGGATCACTAGGAACGAACCGAAAATCCATGTCATATCTTATATAAAATACACACACACACACACACACATATATATATATATATATAATTGTTAATATAGATATATTTCTTCCCCCAGTACTTTATATATATATATATATATATATATATATATTAGATTTATATGTTTAATGCTATGGAATTTAGGGTATATATATATATATATATATATCTAGCTTAAAGTTATTTAAAGTTATATATATATATATATATATATATATATATATATTATCATACAACGTGTGAAAGCACGTGCGATACCCTAACATCATCAGCCGCCAACCAGGGTGAAAACACAGTTTCGGTAGCTGAAGGCGGTACTGACACTCCTGGCGCTACCAATCAGCTTTTGCCACCGGACAGGGTTTTTAAAAGAAATATATATCTATATATACACAAGATCAACTAAAAGCAGACATTACATTGGACGTTCGTTAATCTTAATTTTGGTGCAGTTTGTGATTTCAAAACGCGTTTACTTACGGTCGTTGATGTCATAGCAACCGTTTCTTGATTTTGCGTAATCACACGAGGAAGGTGGTTACGCGTGTATATCATTCATGTTGAAATCCTTTCTATATCCGTTATCGATTCGTTTCGTTTTCTTTCATTTATGCGTTACTGCCCAAAAGCACTCGAGACAAACGTCACATATAATTCTGCTGAAAGATGTTATTTGTTGATTAATGGGTCCTCAAGGTGGGTGGTGAGTAAAAAGAAAGCTCCTGGTCTAAATTTGTCCAAGTAGCTATCTGATTACCCTTGGGCCACTAAATTCTTGGCTTGCAAGGAATGTCTCCAGGACGCTGGTGGTCAGCAATGGGCTCCTGAATACTGTGGGGGTAAACTTGATTCATAGGCCCATCATTCGATTTACATTCTCCGGCGGGAGAATTACGTTGTTCGCACCACCGTGCCTAGTGGATTCGTGATCCTCGCAAGCTGTTGAATTTTCTGCCGCAATCACACGTTGTAGCCGGGTACATATCCAGATCGTAACCGTATGAGGAAGTATAAAGGGTGATATAGTCTCCCTCCCGGCTACAGACACCCTGAGGGCATTTTTCTTTCATTGTATTATCCATATTTGTTAAAATTCCTGTCTTTCCAGGATGTCACTCAAATTTCTGAAGAGTCACTTTGTCTTTCCAAAGAGTCATCTTGCTTTCCAGAGTCTTACTGTTCAAATTTTCATCATACAACGTGTGAAAGCACGTGCGATATCATAACCTCATCAGTCGCCAGCCAGGGTGATAACATAGTTTCGGTAGCTGAAGGCGGTACTGACACTCCTGGTGCTACCAAGCAGCTTTTGTCACAGGACAGGGTATTTAAAAGAAATATATATCTATATATACACAAGATCAACTAAAAGTAGACACTACATTGGACGTTCGTTCATCTTCATTTTAGTGCAGTTTGTGATTTAAAAACGCGTTTACTTACGGCCGTTGATGTCATAGCAACCGTTTCTTGATTTTGCGTAATCACATGAGGAAGGTGGTTACGCGTGTATATCATTCATGTTGAAATCTTTTCTATATACTACGATAAAAATATAGTATATTGTCTTCCACAGACAGTTTGTGTTTCTTTATACTACGATAAAAAATACAGTGCAATTAGAAGAAAATATTGTCATGCACATATAGACTGTTTCGTTGTATCACAACTCTTTTATGGGGTCAGACACATGGGATCTTTCAAGCTGGGATCGAAACCGCCTAACTTCAAGCTAGACATGGTATCTAACAGCTCAACCATTTCGGTGATATACGTAACCTCAGGAAATATAACGCATATGTATTAACTTTCATTTGTTGACATTGGTGCTATCGGACACCACAGTTCGTTTGGAGAGCTTTCCCTTACGTGAGTGGCAGCCGTTAATTCCTTCGCCAGAGAGCAAAACTTTACAGGGAGGGAAGGACAGATTGTCATCCACAGACTGACTGTTTCCTTGCATCACAACTTTTCAGTGTGGCTAGACACGCAGGACACTTCTAGGTTAAATCCAAACCCACCTAACTTCACGCTAGACATTGTATCTAACCGCTCTGCGATTTCTTCGACATTCACAAGTTTGGGATTGATAACGTATATATATATATATATATATATATATATATATGCCACATCTTGAAAGATGATTACCGTCTTTAATGCAAAAATTTCATCTCAAACATCCTGATTTATATGATATTCAACTCTTCGTTAGATTATAATTATATATGCTTAAACATTACTTATACGTCTCTGTCTCTGTCTTTCTGTCTGTCTGTCTGTCTCTACATAATAACAGTCATGTGACAAGCATAGCAACGTGACTATGTAAACTGTATTTAAAGAGTAGAAGGGAGTTCAATATAATGAGATAGCTGTCATGACGGCAACAATCCTAGAAGTTTACTCTAAAATCAAAACTGGAGAAGATCCAGCAGTCAACATCAGCTGACATGTATGTAAATGCCTCAGCCAAAATACACTAAAAATACTCTGCATTTTGTATATATATATATATATATATTGTCATCCACAGACGGACTGAATTTTTTTGGTATCACAAGTCTTCGGTGTAGCTAGACACATAGGACGCTTGAAGCTGGGATCGAAACCCGCATAACATTATATTAGACTTTGTATCATACCGCTAAGCCAACAAGCGAACCACGTCAGCTCGGAAATTATAAGTCATTATGTAGTAGCCTTCGTTTGTTTACATTTTTGCCTTACCGGATACCAGAGTGCTCAATTCATATGTGAGTGGTAGCTGTACATTCCTTTGCAAGAGTACTTAAGCCCTATGAAAGCGTATATATTGTCTTCCGGAGACAGACTGTTTCGTTGTATCCCAACTCTTCAGTGTGGCTAGACATATAAGACGCTTGAAGCTAGGATCGAAACCCGCCCAACTTTATGCAAGCACCAGTTTTACATATATAAATATATACTTATATGTGTATGTGTGTAACATAACGGTATAAAAAGGGGGGGTGTAACACTACTTCTCTCGAACAGACCGATGTAAATTATGGCACCAAATAAAACGAGTTAATGGCTGTGTCCCTACGTCTTAAGCAATAGACGGACTCTGTTGTAACCTTACGGTGGGAGAGTTGACAAACACACGAAACTCTCTCTTAGTTAACTGATGCAAAAGTTTATTCGTTACTACACTTTTTAAGGAGTCACCAAGAAAAAGAAAGAGATTACGAAAGCTGCGTCGACCGCGTTAGCTGGACAAAGAGAAACAAATCTTAAGTAAAGAAAGAGATATCAAACAGAGATTTTGAATTTCCTTCCTGGCTTTCTGCTATAGTTCTAAATGCTTGTCCGCTGTTTATGTTTTCACAGGTTAATATCTGGTTAGAGAACCCTTTTCAGAGCCCACCCCAAAAGGGGGTGGTCGTAATTTTCGTTTGTCTTTACATCTTCCAGGTTGGTATTTTACTAAAGTCTTTACCTCTTCGCGTCCGGCTGCTAACCTACTTTCAAACCCCTCTGGTTTCAAATGGAGGACTCTGTCGGTTTCCGTTTGTTTCCCACCTCCGCAAAATATTTGTGACGTCCGGTTTTTCTACTCTGTTTTAATTACCATAGTCACTATGTATGCTTTTCCGCAAATATCATATTACAGGTGTCTGTGTGTGTCTGTGTGTGTTTTTATTTATTAACCACTCTATACGAAGATGTGATACAAGGTCCTTTTAGGTGTAACTTAAATTTAAATTCAGAGTTTTCCTCCTCCTTGACCAGTTGCCATACGATGGTTAGTGATTCTAGTCTTGCCTAATATTTAACCATTGCTGCAGCGGAAAATATTCTGATGCATGCCTTCCCCATGGGTGCAAGCGTGATGAAAAATGCAAACACCCTCATCAAGATTTTGAACTTTGGTTGCCACGTCAATTTCCAATAACTAAAGCTATTTGAGCATGAGTATCTAGTACACACACACACACACACATATATATATATATATATATATATATATAAATGATACTGTTAACGACTTGTCTATAATCCTTCGATCGATTTGACGTATGTAATATTAATGTGTAAAAGAATAAATGGATATAGCTGAGTCAAAATAAATTCTGCTTCCCACCCAACACAGATTATGCTGCCCAGGTCAGAGAGGCAACTCGTGTTACGAAATTAACTCTCTGCATATCTGCTTTCCGTCCAAGGCAATCTCTCTCCTAGTTAACTATTCCCCACCAACCTGTCTCACAAGTTCGTTAGAATAAAATAACCGCAATGGAATTGTAATTAACAGTCGCTTTATTTATTCATTTTTTCATGAATTTTAACTAAATAACCAAAAAGTAAATATGCGTACAAATTTCTGCGGGCAAGATACCATCTTGATGCTGATAAAGATAGTGAGGTTTATTGATAGTTTTCAAAGTTCAGCACTCGTTATTTCGCTGCAGAAACAACAAATTAAAACAGTCAATCGTCTAAAAGAAGTACTACGTGTTGTTGTTTTTGTTTTTTTTAAAATATTTTTTTGCTTTTTAATATTGATTAGCTGAATGTGTAAAATAACGAAAATATCTATTTCCGTAGTTTATTTCATAATTTTAGGTAATATAACGGTTTTTTTGGCATATATATGTACCTATATATCGATATTATGTAACATACAATTTCAGTTAATATATAAAACATACTTATCTATCAACATAATGTAATATATGCTTAAAACTATCATGTAATATGCACTTATGTAATATAATGGCGGAAGGATTTCGTTTTATATATCTTGCCTTTCGGTTTAGTTAGACTGAGAACCTTTCGCTTAGCGCATGGGTTAGTTAGGTGCAACATAAACGCAGGTTTTCACGCGAACGCAGGGAGGATGTGTCTTTCAGAGATGTCAAAATAAAAATTCCAGATGGAGGATGTGACCAGGGATGTGAGTGACGTCACGCACCAGAAGCGTGGGCTGAGATTTGATAAGAGTTAGTTTGGTGCAACATTAGCGCAGGTTTTAACGCGAACGCAGGGAGGATGTATCATTCAGAGATGTCAAAATAAAAATTCCAGATAGAGGATATGACCAGGGATGTGAGTGACGTCACGCACCAGAAGCGTGGGCTGAGATTTGAGAAGAGTTAGTTTGGTGCAACATTAGCGCAGGTTTTCACGCGAACGCAGGGAGGATGTGTCATTCAGAGATGTCAAAATAAAAATTCCAGATAGAGGATATGACCAGGGATGTGAGTGACGTCACGCACCGGAAGCGTGGGCTGAGATTTGAGAAAAGTTAGTTGAGTTGAGTTTTAGCGTCCGAAGAAGACGGTTGACTTTCTGAGCTCGGCAAGGCCTTGCGGTGGGTGCCACACGTGGTGGTGGTGGTGGTGGTGGAGGGTCAGATTAAAAAGACGTCATAGAAAGATTGTGCCTCTATCCTTCCTTATGTCGAAAAGCCATTTAACTCAAACGTAATAAAAAGTTTCGTACCTGAACTACGAAGTCGTAACTGTTTTTGTATAATGATATATAACATATACTATAAACTATTATGTCACCATCATCATCATAAGCACGGATATCCCTGATCCTTTTTCGCCGACTTTCCCTATCGTTCATCGCTTTCAGCAGGTCCTCCGGGCTACACCCCTATCCTCACAGAGCTGATGTATGTATGTTCGAGCTGGTCGTCCTGCTTTTGCTCGGCCATGTGAAGGTGTCTATAGGAGTACATCACTTATGAGCTCGTCCCTACTTCTCCAGCAAATCTGGTTCGTCTAATTTGGATAGTTTTCGTGATGGGTGGTAGATGGCCGTAGCATTCTTGTGTAGTTGCCGTCAAGATTTTTCTCTAGCCGTTTAGTTAGCGTCGATGTAGTGCATCCATATAGCAGTATCCACACGATCGATGCTTGGAAGAAACTGTATTTCATTTTATCGGTCAGGTCTGACTTCCATATAACCGAGAACCTATTGATAGCTGTCCATACCTTTGTTAGTCGCGTGTCGATGTCTGACTCGGTCGATGAGACACTGCTTCCTAGGTAGGTGAACTTGTCTACTAGTTTCAGAGATCTACTATTTAGTGTGGGGTGTACCTATGTATCAATATTATGCAATATATGTTTTTAAACAATTATGTATCATATACTTTTGTGTCTATATTATGTAAAATGTACTTTAAACTATTCTGTAATATGTTGATATTATGTAATATATATTAAGTGTTTTAATGAAAATTCTCTATCCGTTCATTATCACTGTCAACACATTTTTTTGCAATCTACCCGGGGGTGGGTCTCCGTAACGTGAGTTCTGCTTTTCTCATAAAGATACTCTCATAAAAATATTTACACTTTTTAATCCCCATCAGAGATTTTAAAATATTGTTAACAAGACTGGTGAACAGGTGGAGATTGTTTGAAATTATACCATAAAGATATTCTCATAATGGTCTTAACATGTTTTTAAATCACGCTGCTTTGTAGAATATTCTCTTAACAGGACCGTAAAATTTCCACAGGCTTAAAGAATATATTCTAAAAATAAATGTTAGTTGAGAAAAAAGTCAAATTTTTACTTAAACTGTCGAGTAATTTAGGTATGACACGAAACTTTCTGAAAAAGTAGAGAGTGAGTTGAACCATTTTGTTGTCATTACTCATGGGACCACCCTGACTCGAAGTCGTTAATGTCGTATGGAGAGCAGCTTATAATTTTGTCTTCAACTTTCTTTAAAACGTAGTTTCAGTTTCAGTTTCTTTGTCGAATAACATATCAACCTTCGTGGGTTATTTAATACCAAAGGAATCCTTGATGACTTTGAGGGACTATTAAACATATTTATCCGTGCCTTTGGCCTAATGAGTAAAGAGTTCACCAATGATCCCGGAGACCGGCGTTCAATCCCAGGTCGTGTCATACCAAAGATTCAAAAAGGGGTACTTGATGCCGCCTTGCTTTACACTCAGCACTATTAGGTAAGGATCAAGAGTAAAGTGGAGCAATTCAGGGAATGGAGTAGCGCCCTTCCCTCCACCTTGGTGCAGTAGCTATTGAAAAGGGATCCTTTAGTTCACCCTTGACTAAGGTCCCCAAACTTACTTACTTATTAAACACATTGATGGCGTTGTAAGAGGTTCGTACCTTTCCCAAAGGTATTAGCCAAACAAAGAATGTTATTCCATGGTTAGAATCTGAACTCAGTTGCTATGATTTTGGAATTCAGCACGTTAGCCGCACACCGCAATAACCTTCCTCATTTTAAAATGTGTAGAGCTTACTTTTTGGAAATATGTCAATAATTGATGGTTTTACGTAATTAGAAACAAATAAAACACTTTCTTTAAGAAATCCAGCCCTTAGTTGGTTTGTTTTTTTTTTATTCTGTTTCTTTATTTAATGACATATCAACCTGCATGGGCTATTTGATATCAAAGTTCTCCTTGCAGTAAAGGCATAGTTGTACTATTTTAACCATAGCTGAGCCAACCGCTTGTAAAGAAATAAGGTTTATATAATCAGAACATGAAAGGACGAATGAGAAACATATATTTATGCTACAATATGAATATCGATACATTTGTTCCCATCCAAAAAGGAGTAAATAGTAAAACAGAATAGGCTCCTGAGATGGTAACCAGTCTAGGAAAAGGAAAGAGCCGAGGAGTAGGGATAACAAATCTACCTTATTAAGTCAATATTCTATTGTAACCACAAAATCAACACAAATTTGGTGTGGCTGATACTCTATACTTCGCGTGGAATCTGGAGTTTTTGCAAGTTCTGCTCAAAATAGTAAATAAAAGAAAAATAAAACATAAAGCTTACTTATAAGCAAGACTCTGAAATTAATCGATAACAAACTCAATCAAGATTGATAAATAATTACGCGGATCATTAAATAAGTTTCCAGACTTTTTTCGGATGGACACTTTTATTGAGAGTACACACATGAAACTCTAGTCCCCTTCAAATTAATCTCCTCCGGCTGCAATGCACTTGTTGAACTGTTCCAACAACTTCTGGAAGGTCCCATGGAAGTTCTCAAGTGTGAGCGTGTCAATGGCCTTCGTCACAGCCTCGTTCTCTCTTCAATCGTCTCATAACGACAGCCTCTGCTCTTAGGGAATAACCAAAAGTCACAGGGAGCAACGTCTGGACAATAGGGAAGCTGAGGAACTGTCTAGATGCCCATCTTGGTCAAATACTCTGTGACAAGGATGGACTTGTGGACTGATGCATTGCCCAGCTGGAAATGCCACTGACCCGTTTTAAAGAGTGCTGGCCTCTTCCGACCGAATCTCTTCCTGAACACCCTTAAAACCTCAACATAGTAATCCTAACCCTTGGACCAATCAACTCTGGTGTATTGACTTCCTTACTCCTCCCACACCTCTCACCATCCCTCACAGACTCCATGTCTTCCTTGAATCTCTTATGCAACTCAAAAACTTATAATCTATTCATGCAAGATGATCGAAAAGCAGTTTGAAGCATTCCATATGTTTCTGTGGAATTTTTTCCAAGTTTAAAACAGAATTCTATTGCATATCGTTCTTCCTCACGTCTAGATTGCATTTTTGAAATTCTCCAGCAGTGACAATCTGGCTTTAGTACGGTGTATTCCAATTCCAACTGTAGCTGTTCATTTGAACCTGAAATCATAAAAATGTGTCTGTCATCTCATAAGATGTATAGCAATAACATACTGAATGTTGAAGAGTCTACGCCAATTCTAAATGCCTGTACAAAAAAGTCTGTAAATTATTGAGGGCGCCACGTAAGTGCTAAAACGAGAATCTCTTAATATAAAATGATGTCTGGTCCAAAGGAGCATGAACTCGTAATTTACAATGTGGTCTTTTGTGGAATTTGTCTAAATATCTTATTATTGATGAGTAAGTGAACTCAACAATTTTTTTATTCTTTTCAGTGATATTTGTTATTAATTAGGACATTCTTATACTTTAGTAATTACTGTGTTTTGTCTATTCTTTTTTGCTAAGTATTATTGCTAATACTATTAGAGATTATCCAACTTTTTTAAAATCAAATTCTTAAGTTTATATTAAGATATTCTTTTTTTAAATCTAATTCTAACATATTTCCCGAAAGGCTGATTTTAAGATAGTTATCTTTTTACATAGTTTACTTTTAAGATAGATTACTTTTTTGGTAATTCCTGAAAGTCTTGTTTTAAGATAATTTCCGAGAGTCTTCTTTCGTGATACTTCCCAAAGGTCAAATTTTAAGATTATTTCTGATCGTCTGATTTTAAGATACTTTCGAGTTATCTAATTTTAAGATATCTCCCCATGGACTAATTTAAAGATACATCTTGAAGGTCAAATTTTAAAGATATCAAAACGTCTAATTTTAAGATACTTCCGAAATATCTAATTTAAGATATTTTCGTGGGTTAAATTTTATGATATTTTCTCGACGTCTTATTTTAAAATACCCTCGGACAGTCTCCTTTAAGACACTTTCTGAAGGTCTAATTTGAAGATACTTAACGAAGATATAATGTTAAGACATGTCTCGATGGTCTAATATTTACATCATCATCATCATCATCATGTCGCGCTGGTAGCACGGATATCCCTGAACCTCTCTGGCCACTCCTCCCTATCGTTCATCGCCCCAGGTATGTCTTCAGGACAACATCCCGTATCCTCACATAGCTGCTGAATGTATGTTCGTGCTGGTCGTCCTGCTTTTGCACGGCCATGTGTGGAGGTCCATAAGAGTACATCACTTATGGGTTCGTCCCTGCTTCTCCAGCAGTGTCCTGCATATCTGGTTTGTCTAACTTGAATAGTTTTTGTGATAGGGGGCTGGTGGTCGTACAGTTGGTGTCTTGTGGGGTGTTGCCGCCAGGACTTGTTCAAGATTGCACGCAGCATTCTTGTGTAATTGCCGTCTAGCTTCTTCTCCAGCCATTTTGTAAGAGTCCATGTAGTGCACCCATATAGCAGTATCGATGTGACCGCTGCCTGGAAGAAACTGCGTTTCCATTTTTACATAATTTCAAAAATTCTAAATTCCTGATGATTACAGTGGGTCTAATTTAAGATGATTTCCGAAGATCTTATGTAAAAGTTCATCCCTGAAATTTATTTTCTAGATATTTCAAGAATGTGTGAGTTTAAGGGAATTACTGAATTAAAACATTTTATTTTTCTCCAAAATTACTTTTGCGACATACGAGGATCAATAAATAAGTTTCCAGACTTTTTTCGTATGGGCACTTTTATTGATAGTACATATATGAAACTCTAGTTCACTTTGAAGTATATATCCTGCTGCTGCAATGGGCTTATTGTACCGTTCCAACAACTTCTGGGAGGCCCCATGGAAATCCTCTTGTGTGAGCGTGTCAATGATCTTGGTCACAGCTCCTTTCATCTCCTCAGTTGTCTCATTATGACTGCCTCTGAGCTTAGGAAATAACCAAAAGTCACAGGGAGAAACGTCTGGACAATAGGAAAGCTGATGAACTGTCTTGATGCCCATCTTGCTCAAATAGTCAGTGATAAGGATGGAGTTGGAGACTGTGCTTTGTCCTGGTGGAAGTGCCACAAATCCGATTTAAAGAGTGTTGGCTTCTTCCGAGGGAATCTCTTCCTGAACTCCCTTAAAACCTCAATATAGTAACCCTAACCCAAACCCTAATCCTTTGGCCAATCAATTCTGGTGTATTGACTTCCTTACTCCTCCCACACCTCTCATCCTCCCTCACAGACTTCCTGCCTTCCATGAATCTCTTATGCCACTCACACACTGATGCTCGATTCATGCAAGATGCTCCTAAAGCAGTCTGAAGCATTCCATACGTTTCTTTGGCATTTTTTCTTTTTTAAAACGCGATTTTATTGCATATTGTTCTTCCTCACGTCCAGATTGCATTTTTGAAATTCATCAGCAGTGACAATCAGGCTTTTGTAGGGTGTATTCCAATTCCAGCTGTAGCTGTTCATTTGAACCTAAAATCATAAAAATTGGTAAAATCATCTCATAAGATGTATAGCAATAACATAGTGAATTTATAAGTGTCTACGACAATTTTAAATGCCTGTCCAAAAAAAGTCTGGAAACTTATTGAATTCATCGTGTATTCTTCATGTAAGGAAAGGGTTCGATAAATAATACCGCATATTCTGTAGCAGAAAAATAATCCTTTTGAGCCTACATTACTTTAAAACATTTAAATTCCCATAAAATATAATCACATATTCCCTATATAAAGTATCGCAGCTTAATCCTATTCATTGTACATAAAATTGACTTTCGATGAGTTAATTTCAATCTATATAAGTAATAAACACTTACTCTTTTTTTCTCACCATGAAGTGGCTAGTTTAGATTAAGTTTAATATTCCATAGAAATGATTCAAATAAGCAATATGGCAAAAATAAACGATTTCTTTTGATAAATTGCAAGAACCTTCCGAACAAAATTTCCCTGCGTGAGGAAAATAATATAATATCCCAGGAGAGCAGAAATTCAGCTATCCTTGGTGGGGTTTAGAATGCGCGGACTGTATTAATTATCGAGCGGGAAAACCAAAGTTTTTGTATCCTATGTATCGAACTAAACTGCATCAGATGATAAGCTTAAAATTCTGTGGGATGGGGAATATGGAGTATCCCTTCATTACCATTCCTCTTATTTGGAATGCTAGCATCTGATAGCGTGCTTTCTATGGTTAAAATATATATGTGGGCGAGTAAAAAAGTAATGCCTTTTTCTTTTGTACCTGAATAATTACCAATGCAGAGAAATTGAAGCTAGTCCAATGTGAATCACATCCATCCTTCTCAATATAGTCACCGTTTCCATCAATAGTAATGTTAGACTTTCTAATGAGAGAATGTATCCATGCCTCATAAAATTCTATTGACTGTTCTTTGAGCCATTTCATCACAGCAGTTTTCACCTCTGCGTCACTGGCATACTGTTTGCCTCATAAACTTTTTTTTAAGGAGCCGAAAAGATGATAGTCTGAAGACGCTAAATCTGGTGAGTTTGATGGATGTGGTAAAGTGTTCCGCCCGAATAAGGTGATTGTCTCTCTTGTCTTGATTCTTGTGTGTGGTCGAGCATTATCATAGAGATGGAGGACATTACCGATTCGTAAATTGTGTCTCACTTGTCAGATTCTTGCTCTGATCATCGTCAGGGTCTCAATGTATGCGTCAGAGTATATTGTTTCTTTTCTTGGCTAGAAATCAACTAGAATTAACATAGCAGACTTTTACACGAATACTCTCATTTGAAGGTAGAACATTGCTATTGAGAGAAACGATGAATATGATGAGAAGTAGGGATGTGATCTACAACGTGTCAGCTTCATATTGACGTATGGTAAATGTTTCTGTGTCGTATACTAAAGAAAAGGGCCTTACGTTATGACCCACCCTCGTATATTTGAAACGTATAAGTATCAGGGAAAGAATAAAGTAAATGTATATTTGCCAACCTTAGTCGAGGGTGACCCTAAGGCTCCATTTTAAATACTGCACCAAGGTATAGGAGAGGGCGCTACTCCATTCCCTGGATTGTTCCACTTTATCGTTTATTCTTACGTTATAATGCAGAGTGTAAAGCAAGACGGCATTAGGTACCATTTTTTGAGTCTTTGGTACGACTCGACCTGGGATTTAACCCCGGTCTCCCGTATCATTGAACCCCGGTCTCTAGGACCATTCGTGAACATGGAACATTATTTGGATTAAAAAAACATTTATTCAAAACAATAATCGTTTTCAAAGGATTTTTATTAATACTATTTATTTGAAACCGTACAACTGTATGCAAACAAATTATTATTATGAAAGAGAAAAAGGTTACTTGAAAATATAGAAATTTACGCACTCATTTTGTCTTGTATTCGTGTAAACGTTTGCTAATTACTCTTAAGAAACAGCTACACAAATATGAAAAAGACTATATGAAGAATGCTATTCCCAAATATTCAGGCCTAACATTACTATAGAACAACTGACATATCGATTTAATCAATAAATCAATCAACCAATATTTGCTGCACTTGCTAATGAATAACTTAATCCTTGCCTAGATTTATACTAGATAACAATGAGGCAAAGCAGCCATAATCGAACACACGATGCTAGACAAGTAGTCTGTAAAATATAGATTTTAATCACCTCAAACTAAGAGAGAGTTACTGTGGTATAGTGGCTAACGCTCTGAACTGTGACACGGTAGTGAGTGAGTTCTAACTCCAGTCGCTCTTCTACGTTAAGTTTAGGACATATACTCTTGGAAAATAATGAACTCTATTTATTCTCCGGACTAGTACGGCACAAGGCCTTTTTTTAAAGTGGGTCTGGACGCAGGGCTGCAGCACGTACGCGTCGGGAAAAACCCCAAAATACCTTTGGCCCCGTCGGCACCCCTCAAAATAATGAACAGAATCATATCCGCCATTTATAAGTTAAATAGTACCATTACTCTTCTTTAATAGAAATGGCTTGACATTAGATAATCCACGAAGGTTGATAGGCCATTAAACTAAGAAGCTGAAACGAACCGATTAAATTGAAACTGGTTGCCAATTTCCTTTTGTCGTTTATAGAATTCGATCAGAAAAGAGTAAATAAATAATCTGAATATAAAAATATCCTGAAAATATTTATACACGCCAAGCATAACCCAATTTATTATACGTGTGGATTACCAACCACTTTGATAGGTGTAGACATTTTAGTCATCAGTAGGGGATCATTTGGATCGTCCTTGATTCAGACTACACTGATCATTGCGTGCCTTGGTTATGACACTAAACTGCATCATGGACGTGTGTTCTTGTGGTGTAATTGTTCTTTTTTTAACATAATGATTACTAAGACTTACATTGTAATAGAGTTCGTAAATGTATCGAATTTGGTCATAACTGTGTGCCCAAATAGTGACCTAGTATCAAATAAAGCTAAGCTTAATATAGTGTACTTATTGTGTGTGTGTGTGTGTGATTGAGATGAATGAGAGTTTGAAATGGAGTTTGTCTTTAAGTAAGTATTTATATTTTCATTAAAGTGTTCTCCTCTGGGAAACAGGCAAACAAACATGAAAGAGAAACCTTTCCAACTTACATCACAGCACGCTGAAGAGTAGCGAAACGAATGACCGGGCGTACTTTGATGTTCAATCGAAGACACTTGGAAATGTAAAACAAAGGAAATAATAATCAAAATGCCAGGGGAATTTAAGTTTACAAACACCGTTTGTCATTGAACAGACAAACGAAGACATCGCAGAACAATAGTTGACAGTGTAAATCTCAAAGATTTTGGCGACGTTATATAAATATCATATATATATATATATATATATATATATATATATATATGTGTGTGTGTGTGTGTGTGTGTGTGTGTGTGTGAATGTGTGTGTGTGTGATTCTGTGGGAATATATATATCATAAT